>BCLC01000028.1:0-19461 GCA_001600855.1 Saitozyma sp. JCM 24511 | reverse complement strand
AGAGAGAGAGAGAGAGAGAGAGAGAGAGAAGAGAGAGAGAGAGAGAGAGAGAGAGAGAAGAGAGAGAGAGAGAGAGAGAGAGAGAGAAGAGAGAGAGAGAGAGAGAGAGGGAGAGGGAGGGAGGGAGAGAGAACCATCCCCCCGCTCTCCTACTCGCGCTGACTCCACCTACCGCCAGTCTATCCCATCCGCACCACAATCACCGACCACCTCCGCGACCTGTCGCCCTCGCAGCATCCGGCCCTGGTCGACCGGCACCGTCACCCAGGCTACACCCTCTCCATACCCGACTCGGCGCGGGAGGTGCCGCTCGAGACGTACACGACGAATCACACGCTGTATGCGAACCACCTCGGGATTCGGCGGGACTTTGCGCGGGGCATGCGAGAGGCGCAGGTGTGCGTCTTCGACGCTAGTCTGGAGCGCAAGATGATTCGCAAGGTGGGTACACACGAGCGCGCAGATCTTCGTCAAGTCTGCGTAACCCAAGCTCATGCGGATACTTCTCGCTCGTAGTTCGCCCAAGCCATGTTGAGCGGTTGTGTCGTCGCTGCGGACCTGCCGACGGAACACGAAGAGGCCCTGTCCCGCTTCGTCATTCGGCTGAAACCCGGCTGGTCCATCGACCAGATCAACAAAGAGATAGAAAAGTACCTCGAGCAGCCAGACCGGCTGCATCAGATGGCCATGGATGGGTTCATCTACGCCAGGAGGCACTTGACCACCACGTGAGCATTCATATCTACATCGGTCATGGCGGATCTGCTTTCCGGCCGCCAAGGGTCCAGATGAGCGTGCTCCGAGGGAGATGAGTTGATGGTGATGAGTCGACGTGCTGATATCGCCCTAAGGAGGAAGATTTCGGACGTGACGATGATGGCCGACGCATATCGCCACGGAGAGAGGGGCTACATCCGTGAGCGCGGGCGCGAGCGCAAGCGTCACAGCTCTCTCTACTTCCTCTGTCCGTCGCGCCATGCTGATGAGCCGGCGCTTCGCAGACCCGCACAGCTTCTCGTCCAGGTGCAGGTCGTACTGGAGCGGCGACGAGGCATGGCGACCGTGAGTGCATTCGGGGCTGTCTTCGACTTGATCAGGCTGAAGCGAAGCCTTGGGTAGGCCATGGTGCTCGGCACAAGGGTATCGTGGGCTGGAGATCTGACGGGCAGAGTGGGCCTACTGTTGTTAATGTCATCCACATCGGTGCATGCTTTGCAGTCTACACTCAGCAGAGTGTCATGTACATCAGTTGTACTAGGTAGACCTGCCACCGTCTCACCAGTCACGGAGCCAATTATGCTGTGTGCACCGTGGGAAATCTGGGTGCGTTTTGTAACGCCGCAGTTTTCCGACTGTCGGTCTAAGGCGCTGTCTTAAGCATTTTGCTTCCGCGCGTCATCCTCCACACCAAGAATTTCAAGTCCACCGCCGCAACAAGGCCGTCACTGAAGCGCACTCACACTCTACCTTGTCATCTCTTCAATATCCACACCATCACCAGCATCATGCCGAGCGTCCTGAAAGCGACCAACGACATTGCTAAGCGCGGCAAGGGCAAGGGCAAAGGCAAGGCCACCGAGGACGATGTGCCCGCCGCCGGGAAACGCGGGAACGAGGTCGAGAAGAAGAGGAAGGACAAGACGCTCCTGATCACTTCGAGGGGCGTGACCCAGAGGATGAGGCATCTCATGTTGGATCTCGAGGCGTTGTTGCCGCACACGAAGAAGGGTGAGTGCGGGGAGCCGAAGGCGCGAGCCGGAGGCGAGCGAGCGGGAGTAGCATCCGGACAAAGACGAAGACTTGGGCCCGCACTCCATCTCATCCTAGGGGGCGAGGGATGGAGGAGGGGCCCTGGTCCTGGTCCGAAACGATCGAAGTCGGGTGATCGTTTTCGTTTCTACTCGAACGACAGACGGTCTTTCTGATCCCATACCTCCGTGACCTGCCGATTCGTCATCGCGCTGACCGCCCCTCTCAGACTCCAAGCTCGACTCCAAATCATCCCTCCATCTCCTCAACGAGCTCGCCGACCTGCACTCGTGCAACAACACGCTCTACCTCGAAGCGCGACGACACGAGGACCTCTACCTCTGGCTCTCGCGCTCGCCGAACGGCCCGTCGGCGAAGTGCCACGTGCAGAACCTGCACACGATGGACGAGCTCAAGATGACGGGGAACTGCCTCAAGGGGAGCAGGGGCATCTGCGTGTTTGATGGGAAGTGGGAGGAGGAGGAGTGGGGGAGGTTGATGAAGGAGATGTTGGGTCATGTGAGTCGAGCGAGCGGAGTGAGCGAGTGGCGAGGCAGAGCGGGCAGAGCGAGTGCCGTCGCAGAGCGGGCAGAGCGAGTGCCGTCGCAGAGCGGGCAGAGCGAGTAGAGCCGCGTAGTAGAGAGAGCAAAGCGGGCAGGGCGAGCAGCGCAGTCCGACCGAGACATGCGGAGGGAACGGAAAGACGGGTGGACCGAAGCGGGGGATGGCGAAGTACCTGGGAGACATGGCCCATGGACGAGTATGAAGGATTCGAAAGTGCACGGGCGGCGGGGCGGCGGGGCGGCGGAGCGGTGTATACAATCGAATTGTCGAATCCTGCTTACACCCGCAGATCTTCAGCGTGCCCCGGACGTCCCGCCGCCTCAAGCCGTTCATCGACCACATCCTGCTGTTCTCGATCCTCGACAACAAGATCTGGTTCAGGAACTACCAGGTGGGTTGGCCGATTTCGGCTCGCGTCGGAACGCGCTCCCTCGACCCCTGGCGGCGCTGCGTGCTTCCCTGTCCCTCAACTTCAACTTCAACGAAGCCATGCCTCCATGTTGCCTGTTGCCTTGACCCAACCATGACGTCCTCCCATGGTCCGGTGCAACGTCAGAAATTGGCACATTGCAATCATCCGTCCACGTCATACACGAGCGCGCACGAGCGCACACAACGAGCGCACACGAGTCAATCCCACCATCACACGTCGTCCCGCTGCCTCAATCAATTGTCTCCTCCCGCTGACACCCACCCCAGATCATCGAGAAAGACCCGCTGCACCCCTCGGGCCCCCCGCAGACCTCCCTCGTCGAGATCGGCCCCCGCTTCGTCCTCACCCCCATCAGGATATTCGAAGGCTCATTCGGCGGCCCCACACTCTTCGCCAACCCCGAGTTCATCTCCCCCGCGGCGGTCCGCGCGTCGGTCAAGCGGGAGGCTGGGCAGAAGTACCGAGTCAGGAAGGAGGGTGAGATGGACAGGGACGAGAGGAGGAAGAGGACCAGGGAGGAGGTCCCGGAGGATCAGTTGGCGAGGAAGAAGGTGTTTGCGTGAGTGAGAGCGTGAGCGGGCGCAAGCCCGCGAGCGATTCAGCACCGCGCCCGCGTCCCGAGCGTAGTATCCGTAACCACGGGGTCGAGTTGCATCGTGCAGCAGAAGACATCCCAATGCACGCACGTCTGCCACATTGCAGTCCATCTCGAGTTCACCAACCACCCCCACATCTCGCGCGTGGCGTGTCACGCGTTGAGTCTCCGTCAGAGCCCTCCGGTGAATTGTGACCTCTACGCGGTCACACCGCGGCGGCGCCGACGACACATCTCACGAGAGACCATCCGCCTCACGGGACACCATCATACCCATCGCATCCACCCATAGCATCCAAAAGTATCGCCGGTCAAGTGTATGACAATCGTCGCGCGCTTGACCGACCCTATCCGCCGAGGTACCAGAAATACGCAACCACACCCACCACGACCGCCGTCCTCACTCCGGTCCAAGCCACGCCTTTCCATCCCGCCTTCCCTCCGTCCTTGTCCCTGCTCACGCTGCGGACGCCGATCATCATGAGGAAGAACGCAATGACGGTGTACCAGGTCTTGAACAGTGGCGAGACGAGCAGGCGGACCGCCTTGTCCGTTAAAGAATCTCTGATCCGGGCCATTCGGGCAGACGAGTCGCCGCGCGCTTCCCGCCGGAGTTGGTCGACCTGGACTTCCAACAGGCGGTGCTGGTACGATCAGCATGCGTACTGATTCCCCCCTCGTCATCCCATTCTGCCAACATAGAATTGGACGGGATTCGTCGAGTCGCACCGCACCCACCTTGCCCAAGGCATTCTTGGTCCAAGCCCTGACCTGGTCCTTCTGCCGTATCAACCCATCCACCTCTGCGATCATACCCTGCAAGCTCTCTCTCGCCCCTCTCCTGAGCGTCCCGACCTCTCCCGCCCTCCGGCGCACATCCTCCAGCGTCAGCTCCGCCATCCGGATGGGGTCGACCCGGGTCGTGCCGCTCGGATCGAGCGAGCTCCTCCGGGGCCATGGCGTGAGGTTGAGGTGGAGCAGACTGGGCATCGTCGACGCGATGGTCGATTTGCGTTTCGGCTGTTTGGGCATCGGAGCCCCAGCCCCCGTGGCGCCGAGAACGGGTGAAACCGTTTGACGAGGTGACAAGCGGGGGCTGACGCGACGATGGGCGTCCGAACCAGGACTGTCATGCAGATCTCCGCTGACGACGCGGTGATCGCGGTGATCATCCCCGAAGCCACCGGAGATTCGGCGGGAGGAGTATAGCTTCCGCAACGGCTCGACATCCTGCCAGCGCATATCGACGCCGCAAGTGATCTTCGCGACCGCGGTGAGCTGATCGATCTGGGAGAAGTATTGCCGCATCGAATCGTCGGCTGTCTCAAGGCTGGCGTTGACGTTTTCGAGGCGGCGGCGGACCGAGTCGAGCTGTCTGATGAGAGTCTCAGTTCCCAATTCGGGCGGCTCGCAAACGAAACAGGGCGGCACCGCACTCACTCTACTCGTTCCGCATAGATCTCCGCCTCGACGTCCTTGATCCGCTCGCTCGTCTCGTGCTCGAGCTGGGTACGTCTGGTCGTCTCCGCTTGCCGGACCCTGAAGGCGCTCTCGCGCTGCAAAGCCGCCTCCAGGGCCCTAAGCTCGTCCTGCCGTTGCTGATACTTCGTCGGTTCTTTGTCCGAATCGAACCGATGCAGCACGCTACGGCCCTTCTCGCCGAATGGCGAGCCGAAGGGCAGCCTTTCGCCCTTGAGGAATAGCTTGCGAAGATGGAACTCGCGATCGTGTCGCTCGTCGTCGGTGATCGAGTTGCGGTGCGTTGGGTCGTGGGGTCGCCGGAAGAGTCTCTCACGCGTCTTGCTATTGGCCGAAACGGCGTCGTTGGATGCCGAGCCGGACGGGTGCAGGGGTGTTGGAGGGGCAAGGTGGCTGATGCGCGACGGGCCAGCTGCGGCAGCACCGTTGGCAAGCATGTGGGCCGCGAGCGACGAGACCGGCTGACGGGCGGGAGACGACTCTTGGTTCGAGTCGTAGGGATGATCCATGAATGCAGGCATGTGTGGAATCGTGCGTTGCTTGCGCGCCACCGAGCCAAGTTTCTCGAACGGCACCTTGAGAGCGTGACCCAGTGACGACGGCCCACCCAAACTTTGGTGCGGACGGTGAGAGATCTATTCGGGGTATCAGCCACGTATTCCAAAGCGTCATCCGCTTACTCGTCGGGCAGACCCATTCTTGATCTTGCCAGTCTCAATCGACGTAGTCCTCGAGAGTGCAATGCTGTTTTCACGGCTGAGCGGAGGACCCGCAAGGGAGGCGGTCGAGGCAGATGTCACGTGTGCGGTGTAGCCTGCATGATCGCCCTTCTTGCTGCTCTCAGCAACCGAGCTTCCCTCTTCGTCCCTGGTGTTCTTCCCATTCACCGAAGGGCCTCCGTTGACCGAGTGGGTCGAGCCGTGCGCCATGGAAGTGCCAGGGTCCCGATCCCGATCCGACGATTCTGTAGGCAAGGGTTCGCGAGGAGGGATGAAGTAGTTGACCGAACCGCCACAAGCGTTGTACGCCTCAACGTCCTCGACCGTGTACCTCCAATTCTTCGCCACCGTCGAAGGGTCCGGTTTGATCGAAACCTTTCTCGGGATAGGAGACCGGGTCCAGTGCTTGCCTGATCCTCCAGACGACAGGCGGACGAGATCGTTCGAGTCCCTTCCGAGGCGAGACGAGGAACCAAAGCTGCCGGGACTGGCGTGGATAGCTCCGGTCCAAGGCTTGTGCGGAGAGCCGTTACCATTCTCATTCCCATTGCCGTTGCCGTTGCCGTTGGCATTTACATTATGACGCTTCTCCCAGGCGGCCTTGGCTTCCGCCTGCTCCTCGCTCTTCATCTTCCACCGCAGTACCGCGAGCGGGTCCATCTTTGGGGGGTTCTCGATACCGTCGTACACCAAATTGTAGAACGCGCGGAGGTGGGATGACGCGCGATAGGCGAGCCTCTCGGCGTCGGGGTGGGCCGCGACCTGGGTGAGCGCCTTGAAACGGCGTTCTTCCATCAGCCTCCATTCGATTCACCGGTGACATACCTTCAGCAAGCTCCGCCTCCCTCCGTTCCAGCTCTTTTCGACGCATCTCCATCTCCCGCTCATGCTTCTCCTTCTCCTTTGCATGATCATTCGACTTTTGCTGCTCCTGCCGATGATCTCTGGGAGGCGTCGCGGCCACCTCTTCGCTTTTCCGCCGTTTGATGCTGAAGAGATGGGTGAATCGCTTCCTCTTGACCTCCGCTTCCTTCTTTGAGCTCTTCTGGCTCCCCCGGCGTTGTACGTCGGTTCCGTCCTCTACCGTCGTCGGCACGCTGACAGCATCGACGCTGGCGACATCTCCTAGTTCCCCCTCGTCTTCGTCATCATCATCGGAAACGGCGTCTTCAGTCACGGTGACGTGATGCGTGAAAGGCACATGTCCTTCCGCCTCTGTCGATGCGCGAAAGCTGCTCCGGCGTCGATGTCCGGGATCGGCGATGGAAGGGGTGGCGAGCTCGAGGTCCCTTCTCGCTTGACCTCGAGACCAGGTGGCGCGCGGAGGCGGGGCTATGGTGCTTGCGACAGATATCGTGCGATCCCGATGATGCCCTCCTGTCAGGGGCGGCGGGGCGGATGCGATGAATGGCTTGGTGCGATTCTCGGGTGGGGGAGCAGGCACGGGAGAGTGTGGCCGTGAGCTCTTGGGACTCAAGGAAGGGGTCTCCAGGGAAGGAGGAGCGAGCCGGGCGGCGTGAAGAGGATTGCTCATTAACCGAAGGGCAGATGAGACATCGGTGTCGTTGAGGAGGTTGTGTATTTGGTCTGTTGGCGTTGGCTGGAATCACAAAGACTTGAATGATCAAGATGAGGAGACGCAAGACATACCGGCGGTTAGGGCAACGTCTCGCGAGCTCGCTCCGAGCCCAAGACTCGCCGCAAGTCCATTTGCAAGACGATCCTCCCTCTCTTTACCCTTCCTGCTTGGTGACGTCGCGCCGTCGCCGCCTCTGTCACCGCTAACTCTGGGTGACCTAGCATCGAGGACTCTCGACGGCACCCTACTAGGTCCGGCTGACATGATCGAATCTGATCGTGACGGCGGAAGATGTGCTGATCTGGCGGATCGTTGGGAGCTGATCCGAGTCGGTTGGGTGGCAAGGGGTTCGGCGGTATGTGGAGAGCGAAGACCACTGGGACGTAACGGGTCACGGGACGCGTGTCTGCTTGCTGGTCCTCCCCCTCCTCCCCCTCCTCCAGGCCGGAGGGACGAGCCGCGCGCGAGACCACTGGGAAGCGGACGAGTTAGGCTCAGGTCACTGCTGCTCGCGTCCGGTGTGGGTGATCGGGCCGATTCGATCGGCGACATGAGGCTTTGCGCTCGTCTCCGACCCTCTCCAAGCCCCAGGCCTATCAAGCCCCGATGCGCGGAGAATGAGCTGGATGACGGTAGTGGTAGACGTGTCGGTTGAGTGGACGGTCCATCCGGGGAGGAATCAGAGGTGTCATCGGTCGAAGACTCGTAGCCTCCCGTGACGACCGAGGGGCGTTTGCCATGAGCCAGCAATGGACCTGGTCGGTGTGGGACGCCCTCGCTACGAACTCGCCGGTCCTGGGATGACCTCCGCACGACCGATCCGCCAGGACTGAGCATGGTCGGGGAGTTTGCATTGGCGGCGGGAGAGAGGCGGCCGTTTCCATTTGGGAACGGGCGGAGTTGAGTAGAAGGTGACGCCCGCGGCGTGGTGGTTTTTGGGGAGACGGCGTCGTCGAGCTGGGAGAAGGGATCGCTGCGTGAGGGAGAGGTAGAGATCGTTGGATTAGGTTGGCGAGGATCTGCAGCGGCGCGAGGTGGGGTGAACGCCGGTGTTGTAGCAACGGGGGAATTGGCGTTGGTAGCAGCTCTGAGGGATTGGGTGCGTAGTGAAGCAGTGGATGATTTGCGGGATGGAGGGTCGACGAATCGGACAGAGGATATGCTGGAGGAGTGTGGTCTCCCATTGGGCGGTTTCCGGGGAGGTTCGCCATCGGTGGTATGACTCGCGTCGGGTAATGGCAGCTGTGTCATGCCCTCGTTGGCCTCGCCGTCGCCGCCGCCCCCACGCTCCGGAAGATCCCCGCCGTCGTCACCCTCCATGACGGGGACAGACTCCCTTGTCTTCTTCGTCGTCGTCGTCGTCGTGTCCTTGTCCGCAAGGAGGGCGGTGTCATGAGTGTCGTTGTCGGCTGGCTGGGACGTCGTGAGTGGGTTCGAGGCGGGCAGCGCAGAGGTGCGATGGGGACAGGGAGGCGCACAATGGGTCGGGTGGGTCGAGTGTGTGTGTGCGAGGTAAAGGGGAAGGACAGTTCGTCGCTGTGCTTGTGTGTGCGTGGGTCGGTTTGGTTCTGAGCCGAGCGGGGCGCAGCGTGGCCGATCGAGTTGGGTCTTGGGTCCCGATCTCTCACGTGGGGGTCATACTAATGAGTTGTGATTTGTGGCCTGCCTCTTAGCGCGACGCTACTATACGAGTATGTATCAACAAGTAAGGGGAAGGTGTGAAAGCGGTGAGAGAAGAGGGAGATCGCTGCGAATAGCATGTGGTGGTGGTGTCCTGTCGTTGTCTCGGTAGCAATCTGGGCCAAGACGTCAGATCTCAGGGACACCGCCACCCTGCCCCTTCCTTTCAAAGTCCCGCAATTAGAAATTCGCACCGGGAATTACAACTCGACCATTAGACAAAGGGGATTAGTCCATCTCCGCCAGGCACCGGTAAATCTATACCATCAAGCTTCGCTTCCTTGCAAAGACGCATGGCTTAGACGCTGGGCCGTCTTTCAAGGGTATATGTACTCAGGCTGGGTAATTCTTCACGCTAACAACTGACCGCCAACCACTCTTTACCAACCACTCCTACCCCTCTCCCTCTCACGACGTCCTCAAAGCAACAACTTCTATTTGAAAAGCAACAGTTCTCCCTCCACGGGGTAGCACCTCTCCTTCTCTCTCCCTTCTCCGCTCCCTCGTTCCGTAGCAACCCCTTCTTCTCTGCCACATCTCCGTTCTCCACCTTGGGCTCCTCACGCGAGCTTCTCCGCCCTCCAGACTGCAAGTATTCATCAGCTTTGTCCTTGTTCATCCTCCTCCCCGTCGTATCAGACCCGTCACACTCACATGAAGCATACATGTTCACCCTGTCAATCGCCTTGCCGTTCTCCCTGATGTCGATCGGCTCGACCTTGAAGCCAGCCAACTCGAACCGTTGGCGGTACCACGGCCTCTTTGCGGCGCTACGCCAGATGGCGTGTCCGCCGACTTTGAGGACCCGCTTCATCTCGAGGATCTCAAAGTCGAGCTCGGACTTGAGGTGTTCGTACGCCGCCTCGGGAGACGCGTCCAGCACGTCGAGCGCGGTGCTTCCGACCGGAGGAAGAGGGATGGAAGGAGGGATCGGGTCGAACCCTATTGGGAAATCAAGCGTCAGCTGTGCTTCACGATCGAGAAATTGGAGCCGGACGCACAGTCCATCGAGTCCATGACGATGATCTTGGTTAGGTTCTCGTCCGGGAGACCACGGAGCACGCTACGATCGTCAGCACGGGCCATCACTGTTCTTTGATTGTGGCGCACTTCAGGATGGTGTCCGTGTGCAGCTTGAACGCGTTGTTGGTCTTTGCCAGCTTGAGCGCCTGGAAGCCCTCGGGCTTGAGGTACGCGGGGCAAGACGACCGGGTGTACCGCCCGTTCAAGCAGAGGAGGAAGAAGTAGTTGTCATCCTAACACACGGGCGTCAGCTGCATCTCCCAATCTTGTCTGCGAAGAGCAACAGACTCACCCTGACGGTGGTAAGCGAGGGCACCGGGTCCAGCGTGGCCTTGACAAAGTCCTCGACGGTACCGTCCTCGAGGAAGCAGTTCATCTGGTTCTTCGGCACGCCGAGGGCATGCCAGTTGAAAGCCGGGTTACCCAGGAAACCCTTGAGCATGATCTTGTTGAGGAGGACGGGACGGAGCTTCTTCTGCCAGATACGCTCCTGCTCAGCGACCGTCGTAGCCTGGCACAGACGCTTGACGTCCCCGGAAACTCCCGCGAGGAAGAAGGCGACCTGCGCGAGGCGGAGGGCCCAGCCCGAGTAACCACGGAAGTAGAAGTTGCGGCTGAACTGGTCGGCGTGCGTCTTCCAGTAGGCGTAGGCATGGCTGAGAGAAGTGAGCTCGATCAACCACAATCAGATAAGCCCGGTGACCCACGAAGAGAGGAAAGGAGACATCTTGACCGTCAAGAGACGCTCAAAGTCCTCGTGACGACCCTCGCCGAAGATCTTCCAGAAGTCCGAGTAGTCGAGCACCTGGATCGCAGCCAGCTTGAGCTCGAGGATGTGGCCCTGGCAGGGGTTCATATCTGCGAGACCAAGCGTTAGTCTTGCCGCTCGGTCCGCGTCCGCCATTGCGCCGTTAGCGCCACTTACCGACGGCGTGGATACGCTCCGGCTGAGCGGCGAGAGCGTAGTGGAGCACGTTGTCACCGGCCGAGGTGATGGCGAGGATGTGATCGTTCCTGTTGATCCCAAGCTTCTTGACGTCGACGTCTGGGTCCTCCCATGTCCAGCCGTAGATGTGGGTCCTGAACTGCTCGTGGATCTTCTCCTCGAGGTACGGCACTCTCCAAGCCTTCCTGAGCTGGTAATGGAACGGGCTGAGCGGCGCTCCCACGTCCTGGATCGTCTGCTGCCATCCTGAGAGGGATACCTCGCTCTTCTCGAGAGCGCTCGGACCGATGGAGAAGTCGGCAGGCACCGAGAGCAGTTTGTCGGAAGGCATGTCCGGTGTGCCCCAGGGAGAAGCATTGAACGGGGACGTGGGGGTCATGAGGCCGCCGTGACCCTGGCCGAGGCGGTTACCGGCCTCAACCTCGAACGTCTTGGAAGCCGCTGTGGCGTCACGCTGGCGAGAGCAGCCCAGGAAGACGTAGCTGAGGCGTCAGCGGGGGGTCCGAATGACTCCCGCGGGAATCTCAAGGCGGCGCCAAGGCACTCACTACGGGATCTGGACCAGCCAAGAGTTGAGGAAGTTGTTTCGCGCATTGTAAAGCTTGATCGTGCCCATCTTGTACTCGAGGTAGTCTGCGCGATCAGCTGGGCGAGCTGATTCCCTGTGAAGCAGGGGACCACTCACCGCGTCGCGAAGCGTGAAGGTGAACATTGTCCATCTCGAACCAGCATTCCCAGAACCACTTGGCGATCCACGAGACCCTCTTGCTCGCAGTACCGATGGCCTGGGTCCATCAGCCCGCAGCTCGCGTGAGAATGAGACGACTTAGTCGGGTCGTTTCGAGTCGCGTCTGCACTCACCCTCTCTTTGTTACCGAGATCGCGCGAGGTGTAGAAGTCTACGACGCCCATGAGGCCGCGCTGGGGGTCGAGCACCTGGTCACATCGATCCAGGAGCTGGTAGAACGGCGGGATCTGTCTCCTTAGTACCTCGTCTCATCTTTCGCCGGGCGAGCTGCCAAGTCGGGGACGTGCAGTCAAGCACTCACCATGGAAAGCGAGTAGCTGAGGGTGACGGCGGTGAGGCTTCCTCGGGGGTCAAGCTGGCCCGACTCCCACTCGGGGAGGACGAAACGGCTCGCGTCCTGGCAGAGCACGTGCACGTTCTTCCACCCCCTCGCGGCGAAGCGCTTGCGGGCGACCTCGAGCAGGGGCTCGCACAGGTCGATGAGGTAGATCGCGTCGAAGTAGGACACCGGGAGGTACTCGTCCCTGCGCTGCTCAGCCCGGTCTACGCGCATAGACCCATACCCATGGAAGATTGACGGAGATGAGACACGAGTCGCTTACATCTTCTCAATGTTCCATCCGGTGCCGCCTCCGATGTCCACCCAGATCTTGGGCTTGCTCATCTCGGTCGAGCTACTCGGGACGGGCTGGGCCTTGAGGTGGCTCGCGAGGAGCTGCAACATCGTTTCCCTGCCCTTGAGGAGGTGAGTCCTGGTCGTGTCGTACACGTCGGCCTGGCCGGCGTAGAACGAGTCGAGCCGGTCCTTCTGCTCCGGGGCGTCGCCCTTGGTGAGGGGCTTGACGAAGCAGTTCCAGATGAAGCGGAGCGGGGTGCGGACGTAGGGCGCCAGAGCGAGCAGGAGGAGGGAGAGCGCGATGGCCGCGAGAGACCACCCGACGACCGGTTTGGGGACGTGCATGGAGAGGTGAGGCTCGATGAGGGTCTTGAGCGGGCTGAGGGGAGTTACAGTGAGCGCTTTCTCGGCGGGGTTCAGGCTCGGGTTCGCGTTCAGTCTCAGGCGCAAACTCACCTCAGGCCAAAGAAGATGGAGGCCGCCGAAACGACGAGCACAAGCTGCACCTGCGGACTCATGATCCTTGCCGAGTGGTGCTTGGCGGGAGCAGCGCCGTTGCTGGACATGTCGCCGGGGATCAAGTCTTGTACGCGGGTATCGAGGATGTCGAGTGGCCTCTTGTGGCCTTTTGATCACGCGAGGGGAGTCGGGGCGAGTGGTGCGGACTGGAAGAGGGGGAGATGGATGGACAGTGGGCAGTAAGATATGTGGGCGAGGGAGCACGAGACGAGCTCGGCTTGTCGCGCTGGCAATGCTTCGGACGGGTTCTCCGAGGATCGATCTCTACAAGGAGGCTATGGCGCGTCGTGGCTGTGGCTTGGGGGTGGCCCCGACCCGCCCGACCCCCTGCTCAACTGAGCTTCGAGCTTCTTTGGGACACGAGCCAATGGCAATGGCCAATCTCCACCCCGACCCCCATCGTCCCTCGCCCGCCGCCTGTGTTCACACTTCACACTCGTGCGTTTCATCTGCCTCTGCGTGAACGCTCAGTGTACGGGGCGCCGCCAATATTGGTCCCGGTCGGACCGAGCGAGAGCCAGAGTTTGATAGGGAGGAGAGGAAAGAACGTGTATGGCGTCAGGCGACCGGCGACCCGGTTGATCTTATCGAACGTGGGTGGCGGATGGCCCCTGTGGCACACGCAAAATCAAGCGCGTCGATACCGCACTCGTACTGTAGCCACCCCAGGCCTTGTCCACGCCGTCTTGGTCTCTTCACAAGTCGATGCATGCGAGCCAGACTGAGCACAACTTACATACAGAGAGAGGGTCTTTCCTCCTATAGTATCATATCGTATCGTATCGAGATATCGCTTGATGCGGGATATATATGCACACTCTGAGGATGACTTCCACATCGGCGGGGTCCAGCTACTGTAGGAACCCGAAACCCCCAACCCCACCAATCTTCTGCTTCTTCCACCCGCACGCCGCATGACCAAAGTCATGTCAGAGCGATGTCAAATCACTTCGGTGACGCCGGCTCCTTGCCCGTCGACTGCCTCCTCGTCTTCAGCTGCCTCGTGGTCCGCGGGTGCGCCCCATACTTTGTAGCATGATCAAGTAGCTGATCTCGCGTCGGGGTTCCTTTCATCGCCGGCCACTCAGCCATGAGGCATATGCTTTTCCCCGCATGTTTCCGACTCGATTTTTCCTCGATGCTGTTACGACGATTGTCAGCGACATGCTGGGGATCGGAGAGGGAACAACGAAGACAAACGACAGTGACGTTGCGGAACGTCGCACCTGGCGCGAAGACTCACTAGCACAGCTTGCAGATCCAATGACCGGAGCCTTTGACGGCTTCCATGAAACATAGATCGAGATTCCGGTCAACCCAGTCAATCGATACTGGTTCAAAGTCCCCCACAGAGCTCGCCGGGGAAGCAAGCGAATTCTGCGTCGTCGTACCCGAGACCTCGATTGACTGACGCCGCTGAGAGGACAGAGCAGGAAAGGGTTTGAGAGGCGTAGCTTTGGGAGGTGCGGGAGGTGCAGATGGTGCGGGTTTTGGCGCGGCTGGAGAGAGGGCCGTCCCAAGTTGTTGACTGACCCCGGAGACCGATGACTTGAGGGCGGTGATTTGGGGAGTCCCAGTCGCAGTCGCGGTCGCGGATGATAGCTTTGGAACGGGTGGGGCCGGGACAGAGGTAGCGACCGGGCTATCGACCCTCGAACGTTTCCTCTGTGGCCGAAGCACGACCTCGTTGTCCTCGTCATCCTCGTCTGGCGCGTTCTCGAACAAAGGGGTTTGCGGGCGGGACACCCTCGGCACCGCGCGCTTCAATTTCGACGAGGTCGAGGGCGACGCTTGTGCCTTGGGCGAAATTGTGGATGTCTTCGACGGCCGCGAGGAAGTGAAGCCGTCATCCGAAAGATCTGTATATGAGCATCGGTGACGCATTGGCAGACGGGGATGACACTCACCGATGACCAGTCCCTTCTTCGTGGGCGTGGGCGTGGGCTGAGTCGTCTCGCTCGCCTTGCGCTTCGGCGCGGCCTCCGGCTTCGGCGCAGATGTGGCGATCTGCTCGTGTTGATCAGTGTCGAGCCTCGTCTGCCTGAATACTTCACTCACCCCGGGTCGTCCAGCCGGAGCGCTCGCTGGAGACTGCGTGGTAGGACGAGCGACCACCTTCTTAGACTGGAGATTCTTCAACGACTACAGAGAACCGTTAGCTCTGAACCCCTCTCTCCCAGCCTCATCATGAAAGTCTTGAGTGCCGTGACAAGCACAAACCACGCACCTCGCTGAGCGACTTGTTGTCGTGCCGTACCCGCTCGATCTCCGCCTTGAGCTGTCTCACTTCATCCTCCAGCTCATTCTCCTTCCTCCGCCTCGTCAACAACTCGGAATTGGCCTCGTCGAGCTTGTTCGCCAACTCGTCAAACTCGCGCTGTAAACCATCCTCGAGCTTTGGTAACTCCTCGAGTGCCGAGGCAGATTCCTTGCGACGCTCTTCTGTTTGTTCCTCGAGCGACTTGATCTTCGCGCGAGCTACATCCAGCGCTTCCGAATCGGCCTTGAACTTGACGAGGCGAGATTCCACCTCCGCCACCTTCTTCCTCGCCGCGTCGAGCTCAGCCGTCTTGATACGTTCCGCTTCGAGGTCGGCCCGCAGCGTCTCGTTTGAGGCCGCATGTGAAGCCTCCAGCTCATCGTACTTGTCCTGTAAGGCCTTGCGCTCGGATTGGTGCAGTGTCACCGAGGACTTGACCTTGACGAGCTCCGCGATCTTCTCCACAAGGTCCTTTTCGACACTCTTCCGCTCTGCCACCGCCTTGTCCGCCTCAGCTGCCTTCTCCGCTCGACCGTCCGCCTCGGCCTGAGCGATCCTGGCCCTCGTTGCTGTCAAGGTCGACTCGAGGGCTTGACGCGCAGAATCGAGGTGTTGAGAAAGTGCCAAAGACGAGTTTCTGCCTTGAGATACCGGTGCCGCTGGAAGGTCGAGTATCGCCCGGATCGAGTTGACACTCTCCAACACCTTTGTCACCACCGATTGGCTCTCGGTATCGGCCGCGGGGGTGGGATGGGATGGCTGATGATTCGCGGCCATCTCCTCGGCGTGGGCCAGACTTCGATTGAGCACCTCGACTTTGCTCTTGAGCTTGTCGATTTCGTCCTGCTGCTCCGCCTTGTTCTCCTCCATCGTCCTCCTCGCCTTTTCCGCCCTCTTTCGCTCCGAATCCCTCTCCTTCTCCACATCGCTCACTTTCCGCGCGTTCTCCTCCTCGATGGCCGCCATAGTCCGCTTCTTGTCTTCCTCAATCTCCCGCATCCGGTCCGTGCGCTTCTGGAGCTGATCCTTCAGCCTCACGATCTCGGCGTTCGTCACCTCGGCAGGAGCCACGGAGCCGGATCGGGCGTTGTTCAATTGGATTCTGAGCCCGTCACGCTCAGTCGTGGCCGCACGAAGAGCTGCCCGGGTTGAGTCGATCGTCTGAGCGGTACTCCTGGCGTTGTCGGAAGCCGTCTGGAGATCACGTTTGAGCCTGGCGTTCTCGGCTATGCGACATTAGCAATCGTGTCACAGCAGGGGAAGCGCCATCGCAATCGAGCAGCCTAGGACAAGGGCAAGAGCAGGGGCGAGACAGCCGACAAGGGCAAGAGCAGGGGCGAGACAGCCCTGGCGACAATAAACATGGACGAGACATACCGTGAAGAGCCAGACGCTTCGCCCTCGTTTGAGTGAGCTCTAGCTGTAATGTTTCCACTTCGGCCGCCATAGCGGCCGCACTGTCCTGGCCCCGCTGCTCTGCCATTTGTAGATCCTTGCGCATGGCGGTGACGACCCTTTGACCGACTTGCATCGATAGGCTCCTGCGCGCGCCGTTAGTACAACGGTGGACACTGACCAAGCCTGACGAGACCAATATTCGACTCACCAAGACTCTTGCATCAGATGGGAGACCTGTTCCATCCCCGTGGACCAAAGCCGCTCGATTTCCTTCGCCGCCGCCTCGTGGGCGTCGTTGGAGGGCGACGCAGTGGCAATGTTGGGCGCAGCATATTCGGTAGGCTGCATCGGCGTCGGGATTCGGGCGGAACCCACAGGGTGCACAGGGGCAGGCAGCTGCGCCGGTGCCGGTGCCGGAGGGAGTAGCGGCGGTGCGCTTGCTGGGGCGGAGGCTGGGGCTGGGGCTGGGGCTGGGGCTGGGGCTGGGGCGGGACGGACTGTGCCGCCGGGGGAAACGAAATGGACTGGCTGGACGCCCACACCATTAGGAAGATTGGGCATGAGCTGGATGGCCAGTGGCGGAGGTTGCGCTCGGAACTGGCCGTGTCCGGATACCCGCGGCTGCGCCTGCATCTGCGGGTGCACTTGCGGCTGGGAACGAGGTTGCGAGTGCACCGAGGTTGGCTGTGGTCGAACGAGCTGCTGCCGCTGCTGCTGCTGCTGCAGCGGACGAACCTGTTGACGGGGCGATAATTGTCGCTGCAACAACACCTGCTGTTGCTGCTGCCAAGAATGGGCGGGCTGTGGGTTGACGCGGACAGTGACGACGCCGCTCTGCTGAGGCGCTTGGACCGGTCGAACGGGGACAGGCTGCGACTGGGGCTGCGAGCGTGTGTGAGTGTGGGATTGAGGCGGGGGGTGATGCTGCTGTGTCGTCCCGTGTAGTCGTTGATCTTGGCTATGGGGCTGGGTCGAAGCATGCGCTTGATCCAGAGAACGGCCTGGGGGTCGTCCCGGCGACGACCTCGAAGTCACTTCCGCTGACGAAGCCGCACTCGCCCGGGTTATCTCAAACAGCCGGTCCAACTCCCCACTGCTACCGAACTGCGCCAGCCGCTTGCGCGCCTCCGTCGACGCCTGGAATAGCCTCTCAGGCGGCACCGCCGCGCTCGTGTGGTGCGCGAAGTGCTGGCGATCCTGGGGAGACAAGCAGAACATGATGAGCTGGCCCCATTGCGGCATGCTGAGCCCGGGTAGCGGAGATTGAAGGAAGGGGTTGGTGGAGAGGTCTATCGGAGACTGAGAAAGGCTTGACGCAGGTGCGGTCGAGGTGGTTGCGACGACCGAGGCGGTGATAGACGTAGGGACGTTGGTGACAGGTGCCGATGAAGCGACTTGAGATGCCGCTGAGCTCGATGGTTCAACCGGCCGAGCAGTCGTCGTCTCTGACTCCGCCTCGGCGTTGGCCATGACCACATCATCTCCCTCAGTCGAGACCACGATATCCCCCGGGGTTTCCTCCTGACCAGGGCGATCCACCATTATCACCCCCTGGGTCTCCTTCCCGTCCCCACTCTGCGTGACCTGTCCCGCCTCCATCGCCGGGACCGTCCCCGTGTCCCTTTGCGCATCCTTGGTCAGCTCCCGGATTGTCGAGGCGGTGAGCTTGCCCGACCTGAGCAGGGCGATCACGTCTCTCGCGAGGTTGCCTTGCCTGGACGGGGAAGCGGTGGGGGCCGGAGCGGAAGAGCTCGGGGCGGAGTGGTTCGGAGTGGTGCTGCTGACGGGGTTGGTCGAGGGGTTGGTAGGGGTGGGGTTGATGACTGGGACAGGAGCGGGACTGTCGGCCGCGACGTCGACGGCTTCGGCTTCGGCGTGGGCTTCGGCCGTCGAATGGATAGGTTCGGACGCGGATATGGTCACCGGAGTGATTGGGATAATCGGGAGACTGGCCGAGGACGCCTTCGGGTTGTTTGGTGGCTCCTGTGGCGTTGAGGTTGAGGAGGAACCGATCGGAGTCGGGGTGGTCCGCTGGATACCTGAGCGAGGGATGGGATCGGCAGTGGATTGTGATTCGGTGCCAGAGCCAGAGTGGACCAAAGCTGCCTGAGCTGCCTGAGCTGCCTGAGCTGCCTGAGCTGCAGGAGCCGTAGGAGCTGCAGGAGCCGTAGGAGCTGCGTCGGCTGCAGAGGGGAGAGGGACTGGGGCAGTGGAGACTGTGTCCGAGGAATCCGCAGGGATGATCTGAGACGTTTCAGTCGCAGGAATGGTCTGGGACGCTTGATCCTCCGACCCTCCGGAGACTCTGGGCACGCCAGTGGGTCCGGGTGCGGGTGCGGCGGACTTGAGGGGGACAGTTCTGATGGGATCAGCTGACAATTCTCTTCGCAGAGACAAGTGGGGACGAGAGGGGGGGGGGAAGGGGTGAGACCGCCTCGGCGGAGATCCATCACTCACGGAGCTTGAGCCGGAGTTGAAGCGGCAGCAGCAGCTTGACCCAATGTCGAGGCCTGGGCCATCGGCACGGGCTGACGCGGCGTAACCGTCACCACCTTGTCCATCTTTGGGACCTGCGGTGTGACTTGCGCAGCTGCAAATTGCGAGGTTGGGGTATCAATCAATGGGACCGGCGGCGGGTTGGCGACCACCCAGCCGGGCATGGCTCTTCTACAACGACGAGCGCGCTGCCCGCGGCGTCGGCGTCAGCGGGGTGGTCATTGCGCGTTGTTGTGCTCAAGGTCGCTCGTGTTGGTGTATGAAGAAATGAGAAGAGAAGAGAAGGGAAGAGAAGAAGTGTTGTGTTGCGGAGATGAAGTGACCACGCGACGACGCGCACAGACCCACACCCGCGCCCAGCAATGAATGTGTTTGATTGATTGATTGATTGATTTGATGGATGGCAAAAAGAAGCACAGAGGCGAAAACACGGCGGACCTACCCGGTGGAGGCGGCAATGCATATACTTTCCCACGGTCGTCACGGGACTAATCCACCCGTGACTCGATTAAACCAACGCCGTGGTAAGGGCAACGTTAGGTCACCCCTCAGAATGCAACCACACCTAGCAACTATTTCCACTAACAACTACAAAGTACTGAGAACCTATGGAGTGGTGCTTATTGTTTTTTTCTAAGAGAAGGATGAGGGAGAAAG
>BCLC01000027.1:131929-156969 GCA_001600855.1 Saitozyma sp. JCM 24511 | reverse complement strand
GGAGATCTTTGCGGGGAACAGGGAAGCGCTGCTTGGCTCGCTGACCCCAGAGCAGGCCAAGGCTGTGGTCGAGGCATCGTCCAAGCTCGGCAGGGTCTGGCTCACCACGATACCATTCCAGCCCTCCCTCCGCCTCACCGACTTTTGAGGTGGCCGCTGCCCTCCAGCTACGTACCCTAGCCGGCGAGCGAGAGGCCCACTGCACCAACTGTGGTGAAGCAAACTTCTTTGGTCACCCCGAGGTCTGCCTCCAGAGGAGATTCAGGAGGGTGGCCCGACACGAAGGAGCCAAGCACATCATGGGACAGGCTCTCGCCTCGACCCCTGGTACCCGAGTCCGACTTAAACCCCTCGGCCACCAAACCAGCAGACGTAATGACATCCAGGTATTCTCTCTGCTCGGGTCTCAGGCCACGGGGCTAGCCAACGCCGAGTACGACCTCACAGTCGTCTCTCTGGCAAACAAGGACGCCCGTGCCACAAAGCTCCCGAATCAGGACACGGACCCGTCCCGGCTGGCCAACAAGTACCTCGACTCTGTCGCCGATCACAAGGTCCGCCACCGTCCAACCAGCAATCTCCCCTTCCACCCCATTGTTCTCTCGCTTGGTGGTATGATGAACGGTAGCACCACCAAGGTCTTCGCCTCCTGGAAACTAGTAATGACCCGCGGGACATACAACCTGATGCTGAAACGGTTGAGCCTTTGTCTGTTGCAGGCAAGGGTTCGCAGCTTTGAGCTATAAGGCTTTCATACCACTGTAGAACTCCGTAGACCAGACAGACACGTTATGCACCCCCTAAACGGTCGCGAGCACGTGGCCGGGCCGACTGAGGAGAGAAGGCGGAAGACGAGGTACTGTAAACGGTCCCAACTTCCGCCGGCTAAGGCACGAGCCAGCTCAATTTTCCCATCCTCTCAGCTCCTGCGAACATTCCCATGGTAAACAGCGATGAACCGGGGAGGCGTTGGCCTCTCCTCGTTTGGAGTACCTTGGACCCGAACCTCTCACATTACTTCGCCCCGATCGCTGGGCGGAGCTGGTGGGGACAATGGGTAGCTAAGTGCCGATTGCCATTTACACCACCTCCGGGTCGTACGTCAGCGTGCCTCTGCATTGCACGTTTTGCCTGAGCTTCTCCTCGGCGGTTTATGGCCTGCTGACCAAAGACGAGGTGAGATTCTCAGGTCTAGTGAGGGTCTTGCCTCCAAGGATAAAGCAGTTACGCTGGAACAAACCTGCGTCACCGTGCCTCGCAGGCGAGGAGCCAATATATTATCGAGTCCCGTCGATAATCGGAGCCACGCCTGGCATGCCACGTTGGCCAGGGGGTCTGAGAAATCGGGAGATGAGAATGAGAAAAGGAGGAAAAAAATCGAGACACGAGATACAACACATCGGAAAACGAGAAATGGGGAATGAGAAGCTATACAGTAAGTTGAGAGATGAGTGAGTGTCAAGAGACGAAAGTCGAGAGATGAGTGAGAACCGGCTCACCGGGTATTTTCACGTTTTCACACCCGCGGTTGCCCTGCAAGAGGCCAGAATGCAGTCTTCCTCGAGCTTGAAATGCGGATTGAGGTGGTTTTGTAGGAGCCTCTGCTCTCTGCGGTATGTCGCCCAGCGGCGATGGACGTCCCCTCAAGAACAGGATCGTTGCCGGTCGGGCGACAGCCCGTGCGACTTGATCACACCAACAACCACCCGTTCGTCTTTTTCGATCCTTCTCAAACTCCCCTTTCTCACCCCCACGTTCTTAAGTGCTCTCTGCGCCGCCATGCGCACCTCTGTCACATGGGCCAAAGCTGGTGGGAGCGTCTCACCGGGGTAGCTCTGCGTACTTATCATCCTCCCCCCTGTCGTTTCCTTACACCACACGGGCACCCTGCTTCGTCTAGTTCCACTTCCCAACCCCTTACATCATTTGCCACGCCCCGCGACTTTGCCATTTACACCTCGTCTAAGATGTATCGCGTCCTCAGCTTACTAGCGCTATTCACGAGCACCATCGCCGCTGCCATCCCTTCCGCATACCTTCAGGTGGATCAGGTCAATGGCACCAAGGTCGTCGATCCCTACGGCCAGCAGATCATCCTTCGGGGTACCAACCTCGGGGGATGGCTCGTGTTCGAGGACTGGATGTGCGGTATCACGGACACGACAAATAACAACGACCGCGAGCCACAGGTGACGCTCGAGAGCCGGTTCGGACTCATCGACACCAAAGCACTCATAGATACCTGGCAAAACAACTGGATCACCTCGGCGGATTTCGACATGATGCAGAGCCTCGGTTTCAATCTCGTCCGCCTACCATTCAGTTACCGTAATTTCAAGTGGAGCAACGGTTCGTACATAATGGACTTGAATGGCAACGTGGACTTTTCCCGCCTGGACTGGGCAGTTGCCCAGGCCAAGTCTAGGGGAATATACGTGATCCTGGATTTCCACGTTTGGGAGGGTCAAGTGGGGCAAGGAAGCTCAAACTATTCGATCATCTCGTGAATCACCTCGACTTCATGCGCGCTTCTCGTGATCGAGCTAATGAGGTTACAGGGAACCCGGCTCCGCCGGCGACGAGCAGCGCCAAGAGGCCGCAGATCTTTGGAGCAAGATCGCCGCGCACTTTGTGAACGAGTCGGCCATAGCGGCCTTTGATGTCATGAATGAGCCCACTGGATCTCCTGGGGACATCCTTCAGATCGCTATGTACAATGCCATCCGCTCACAGGACCGGAACAGGATCCTCATCGTGAATGAGGCTCTGATCGTGACGAATACCTTTTCCCACCACACGTCGCCACCGCCATAGTCTGATCTATTCTCCCTCACTATTCTTGCTGTTCGCGCTTCATCTTCTTCTCCCCTTTTCTTGTCCCCCCTCTCTTCTTCCCATTTCTTCTACCCGATGTATCTCTGAGTCTCTGAGGGGTCCTGCTGACGCACGTAGATGGAATCCGTCTCCGCCGACCCAAGCTCCCACATCCCTCCCTGGACCCAAGTGATGTACTCGTTCCACGAGTACAACATGGAGAACGGCAACGCCTTCATTAAAAACCAGAAGACCTACCAGGCTGAAGTTCAGGGATTCATCAACCAGGGCATCAGCTTTAACATTCCATCATATGTGGGCGAGTTCATGACCTACGGACAAACGCTCAGCTGGATGCTGGCGCAAATGAACTCCGCAAACATCTGGTGGTCCGGCTGGACGTACACCACTGTGGCGCAGGGGACGTGGGGTCTATTCAACTACGGCACTTCCATGCACGTGGATGTCTCACGAGACAGCTACGCGACGATCATGTCCAAGTGGAGCAACATGGGGCCCAAGACCCAGCAGGGCATCGCGAGCTTATACCAGTCGGCCCTCGGGTAAGGTTCGAGGATAGGAGCGCGGCGGTCATTTGTGTTGAAACGACTCGGTCCCGTTTTCGCCTGGCAGCCGACTCGAGCCAAGTCATGGTCGCTTCGGTCGCTTCTATTACGGCATGTTCGTAGAAGGGTGTGTCAGCGTGCTCGAGCAGTGGCAGTGTTCACCGCACCGCATGAGGGCCGTGCGGCGGCGCATCTATGCGGCGCACTTAACAGTCTGCAGAGGTATAATAGAGCAGGTCGAGCAGGTCGAGATCGATGCATTCCCCACTGCGTTCGTGACAGAGTGGGAAGCGGTAAGCATAAGAGTGACTCGATTGGTAGTCGAGACCGATGTATACCTCACCGGTTCATACCCTACAACAAAACTCCTCAAGTTCGATTTAGATGCGCTCTGCATCAATGTCTTGCTCAATGGTCTGCCCGATCGCTTCGGCTCGTTCGTGGACTCGATCTGGACGGCCGAGAAGAACCCTTCGATCGAGGACATCAAGATCTCTATCCTCAGGGTGAATGCTGGTCAGCTCAATCGTTCGAACGAAAAGGCCCTTGCAGCTCGCAAGGCCCCTCTCTCTCACTCCACTCCACCACCTCGCTCAGTGCGTTCTCTGCTGGACTCAAGAAGTTTGGCAAGAAGCCCAGCAAGGCGCACCCCTGTGCTCGATGCGGTTCCCCCACTCACTGGGTGGTTGACTGCACCAAACCCACCGATGCGAACGAGAACTCCAACAATAACAAGAAGAAGAAAGGGAAAGGGGAGCAATCGAACGAGAGCGCAGCACCTGCCCAAGCGATCAAGATGACCGAGTCGAGCGAGACAGCGGCCTTTGTCTCTGATATGGTCTCCTCGTTCGACAGCAACTCGATTGAACACCTTTTCCTCACCAGTGACTACTCGCACCTCTCCACTTTCTTGAGGACACCCAACGGTATCATTGTCTCCGAAATGAGTGCCAAGATGTCCGAGCTTCTGTCGCTCCTAGACTCGTCTCATTTCTTTTGTTGAGACCTTCGACAACTGGCTCGAGCAGTGGCGTTGGTGGGGTCCTACCGCAACACCGAGGAAGATCGTGCATGGGTGTTTCATGAGACGGAAAGCCGCATGGTTGCGGTTGTTAGTACTAAGAGTAGATCGAGAGTTGTCGAGTTCGATGCATTCCTAATACGAACGCAGGGGGGAATGCATCGATCTCGACTTGCTCGGGCTGTTCGCGGTGTTTCCTGTGCTCGTATGTGGGGAGAACGTATAAATCACGGGCTGCATCGTCCGGTTCCGGCATCGCTGCCTTCCGCGGTCGTTATCCGACACGCCGTTGGGACCAGACTATTGTCGGTGACCGATTCGCCATGCGATCAGTCTTTTACTGTCGGTATATATCCTCTATTCATCTCCCACTGGGTTCCTCTGCTAGGCCAACCTCAATACCAGCCTCGCATGCTTCCGCTCGACATCAGCTCGCTCCGTCGGGTTCTATCCCGGCGAACCATTGCCCTCATTGTTGTCGCACTCGGCGCCATCTTGTCCTCCCTCTTGATTCTCTCAGCCGATACTGTTTTCCTCTACCCTCTGAGCTCAAAGTTTCTTTCTGGGGCCCCCTCGTCCCAACCAACCCTCGATCAAATTAGACAACAGGTAGCCGAACTCTTCGAGCGGACCAAGATCGGTCACCTCGAGCAAAAGTCATTCAATGCAACTTGGATGACCTACAACTTTGGCTATCACGCTCCCGTCACTACCCTAGATCCGTCCATCTCCTCTTACGTCGACCGACTTAGCCCCTTGGTGGAAAAGTGGTTCAGCGGACTCCCCGCTGAAGGACTTCTTCTCTCGGCCATAGAGAACTTGGGACATCACACACCTCCTCCGCTCCTTGACAAACCGATGCTCAAGAGGGTGATGACAACGGACAAGAATGGGCGAGATGGCGTCCCGCAACTGTTTTCGCGTTGGGGGGAACGTCTGAGTGACTGGGACGTGGTTATCAAAGATGATGCTGGCATGGAGGAGGAGTTTGAGCGGTTGACTCAGGACGATCTTAAACGGGACGCCGACCCCAGGGCGGGCCAGGAGCTGGGGAGAATGTGGGCATTGTTGCCGAAAGGGGTTCTGAAGGCGGATGTGCTACGGTAAGCTCCTGGACATGCGCAGCACTCGCCAACACAGGTCAAGCTCACGGTTGACAGGTACCTGGTACTCTTGCTCGAAGGGGGTATCTACACCGACTCGGATACTGTCGTGAGTTGTTGCGTGCAGTACTGAGGTTCACTTCAGGTACGCCAGCATCCTTACCTTTGGGGCACATCCAACACTCGTCTTCTGCCGCCGTCCCTCGCAGCAATCGAGTCTGTCGCGTCGTGTTGTCGCCCATTGTTCAGCTTGTCCTCTCCCTACATATCAGCTCCGACCGATCATCTCGAGCCCGGTCGCGGTGGTATAACCGACCCCACGGTCTCTATGGTCCTGTCGATCGAGTGCGACGCAGCCTTTGACGGCGAGCTGGCGCAGTGGAACATCGACAATCCGGCCAAAAAGTGCGTGCGGAGTCTGCAAGTGATCCAGTGGACGATGATGGTCAGTCTGCTTTGCCCAAGCCATCGTGCCACACGGACAGAACGTGCAACACGGACAGAACTTGATATCTCAGTCGAAACCGTTCCATCCGATCTTTATAGACGTGGTACTATCCATCTTTGAGGGGATTGAAGTCGCGGCGGCTGAAGGAAGGCTGGACGGAAGCGTACCTACCGTAAGCATTGCTGACATCATTTCACCTCATACCGAACGAGCTGATGTGAGTTTGCCACCGCAGATGGAGCTCACCGGGCCCGGAATTTTGTGTGTTCATTGCATTGTGCGCGCACTCAGACTGACTCTCTTTGTGATCAGTTCCGATGCAGTGTACCGATATCTGCTGGCGGCCTACGGCATCACGCCTTTAGACATGTTCGACCACAACCAGACGCACACCGTGTATCGTATTGGGGACGTGATCATGCTCGGTCGACAGGGTTACAGCTTCCCGCAATGGGAGTTGGATGGGAATTGGAATTCGGAGTACCTCTGGTGGCAGCCTGTGGCGCACTTTTTCCGGGGCAGCTGGAAAGGAGATGGCTGGGACGGATGAAGCCTTGACTTCTCGAATACGGAGATGCGGGCAGTCAGGTGTGAGTGGCGGAACAGGAAGAGTGCCTTGAGTTACAAGCGTATCTTGAAGACATCCACATCGTCAACAACGATCCGACCGACGTGGAAGCTCTTCCTTTTCAACCCTCCAGGAAGACTAGGCAGTTTGATGTGCCTCCCACCAGCACAACGAACGTCCTGACCATAATTAGCCCACCAAAATTATGATCGAGTCCTCCGTGAACAACGCGCTGTGTGTCCAAGGATTTAACACTATCACCTCCTCATCCGGGCAGGTGTTGGGCTCAAGCTTGTGCCCATCATCGATCACGTCCGTGTGCCAGATCGCTCCATTTGACACCATTTTCAGGCCGGCACAAGACCCGTCGAACAAAGCCCGGCAGAGCGAGATGCGCCCCTCTCTCTTGATGTCTTCTGTGCTGGTCGATATATCCGTTTCCCCACGGCGAGTGACTCGGCTCGCCTTCGTCATGCTAGTTCAGCGTCGATGATGAACAGAACAAGCTAACGGAATTTCTAGCGCACCAAGCTCCTGGACCGTCTGCGGTGATCATCTTTATCATTGTCGCTTTCTAGCCACGTGCTGCGGGCTTTGGCCCAAGACATGCCTTCTCCCATGCCTGTCGACTCGGCTGAAGAAGCGATGGAAACCGAGATAGGCGACTGAGAGGCTGCAGGTGTGCGCGGATGGGTGACATTTCCTCGTAGCATGAGGCTGTACCTCCCGCACGGAGCATAAAGCCAGAAGACCCAAAAGTATGCCACGAACAAAATTGAGGGCTGTACAGGTGGTGTCACATTACGGACGGAATTAGGCAGTGACTTTCTGCGCAGGATCCAGGTGTACTCGCGTTGGAAGCTCGCACGCGATCAGAACGGCATGGTGGGCGGGTGCAGCAGCTGCAGTTGCTGAGCGAGCTAGTCGCCGGCATTGGAAGTGAAGACCTGACGAATAGCCTCGTCGCGGACATTGATGAGGTGGTCGGCCTGATCGAGGAGCATCGAGTTGTCAATGTTCATGGGCTGGGGGGGAGTCTATCGTTCGAAGACGAAATGTCACCGTGATGAGACGCAGCGGCCATCATGTCCTCGTTAGCAGGAGTGTTGACTGGGCTGCTTGACTGCGGACCAAGTGCCGGGGGTGGCAGAAGGGCGGGCGTGAAGGGGAAGCCGTACGACCCGTCGGCGTCGTCAGAGTGACCAGAGCCGTGGGGAGAGAAGGTGAACATCATCTCGTCCACCATCATGAGCGTGTATATCTCGAACCCAGGGTTCATATTGGGATAGAAGGTGCTGAGCGTCGTATGATCCGACAGAATGGTGACTGTCGAACCCATGCTGCAGCCCGAGAGCGCGCTCGGGGTGGAGATAGACGCACACTGAGCCGCCGAAGAAGTGTTACCGACGTCGGGCTCCGACTGGCCGTGGGCGTCCTCGTTGATGGCGGTGTTGAACTCGAGGCCACGACCTAGCGTGGCCGTATCGAGCTGTGTTATCCCCATGGTGTGCATAAGCATCGGCCTGAACACGGAGGGTGGAGCAGGCGTTATGCTTGACCGGCGGTTATTGTTCTCAGACAACAATACGGACAGCCAACGTGGTTTTGCATACTGTTCCCACAATACTGCAACCGTCGCCCATTGTTCGCCTATTGTTCGCCGAACGCGGCAACCGTGGGCCATTCTTCGCATATTATTCGCCGAATACGGCAACCATCACCCAGTTCAGCATTTGTTCTCGAGGAACAAAGCGTCCATTGTGCTCGAAGCGCACGAGGTTGATGAGCGATCAGAGTAGAAAGCATGGCGCAGACAGTCAATTGGGAGCTTCGAGCACACTTTATTGTTGTTGTCTTGTAATCTCCTGTTGTCATTGTTGCCTACGTAGTTCCTTTGTGGTTGTAGACCTTGCCCTAGTCTATCCTTACATCATCTTGGCGCTACATCGACCAGACTGGACCTAGCTACCGCATAGGTACTCCAGCAATTCGAGCACATGGCTGTTTGGTCTCACCTCAGTTTGCCGAACAACGTCGAGCCTGGCCGCCCTTAGGTCATCCGTGGCTGACGCGTAGCGAGCATGGGTGGTTTAGCAAGCGCTTCATCTATGAGGAATCGTTCCAGATGCCGTTCCTCGTCAAAGGGCCGGGGATCAAGGCGGGTAAGATCAACTACGACATCATCTCCAATGTCGACTTTGCCCCTACCTGGCTAGAGTTTGCCGGGGCCGCGATCCCAAGCTATATGCAAGGCGAGAGTTTCCTCCACACTCTCCTTGGCAAAGGTCCCAAGCAGAGTGAGGATACCGTGGCGTACCATCGATATTGGATGCACCGAGAGAACATTCACAATTCCTACGTGAGTCGTCCGCTTCCAACTAAGCTGATGCCAGGCTCATTATGGTATCCGAGACAAGCGATACAAGCTCATTTTCTGGTACAACCAAGGACTTGGCCTCCCGCATACTAAACCTGGCGGTGACAAAAGGGTCGACGACCAGGAATGGGAGCTGTTCGACTGCCAAGAGGACCCAATGGAGTTGTTCAATCTTTGGGCGAATCATGAATACGCGGAGGTTCGAGAGCGCATGCTCCGGCTGCTTGAAGCCAAGATATTGCAGATTGGCGACCTCCCAGCTCACCCCGTGGCTTTCCCCGCTGAGAAATTGGTGGAGATGTACATTCCGGGAGCCAATATCGCCGTCAGGGCGGAGCAACATAATCTGTAGCGGTCTGGGAGGAAGATGTCAACGAGCAGGTGGATGCAAGACATGAGACTGGATGGGTACATATCCAGGTATGCGACGCCCCGTGTGTAGAAGATGGTCCAGTCTTGCGACACGACACCCTACCGCAACCGTGCAGTATGCGAAAAAAATGAACAATGACCAGCGGCGAAATGTCGTTCCGGGATGTCATTTCTTGGTTGTCGGATAAAAACATCACGAATCGCCGTCCCAGGCCGACCCGACATGTCTCCCCGTTTAGCTCATAATGAAGCGGCCTTGAGCGTGATTCTCGTTCACGCTACCTTTCACTCGAGTCTAAAGTACCGCCTGCGACATGTCTGCCTTCAACGTTCTCTACCTTGGAGCTGGCTTGATAGACTGGGGTCACCCAGACGGATCGACCCCATGGAATCACGTTAGTGAAGCAGCCTTCCGTTTTTTCTCGGCTAATAATCCAGTCCATTCGAGTGGAGAAGCAGCTCGGCAAGAGACTCAAAATGGTCGGATTGGTGGACTGTGACGTGTCCAAGGCGCAGAAGATTATCTCCGATAAGCGACTCGCCGGCATACCTGGGTACGAGGACACAAGGATCTTCGGGAGCATTGTCGAGGCCGCAAAGATCTTGACAGGGGACAGGATTCCACGGTAAATCATGCCTGCCTGGGCGGAGACCGCGGGAATCGCTTACATGGACAGCCTCGCTCTGATTGGGCTCCCACCCGCCGCCCATGGTACTGTACCTGGACGAGACGCGGAGATTGAGCTCGTCAACCAATTTCCCGGCATTGCTCTGTTCATTGAAAAACCCCTTTCGCTCGAGCCGGACCATTCCCCAGTTGATGGCGTGGCTGCAGTGCTCCGGGACAAGGGCACTATTACCAGTGTTGGTTACATCTTACGCTATGGAAAGGCCATAAGAGAGATGAGGTCTGTGCCATGTCGAACGCTTGTACTGACGCCAGGCGACTTCTTCTTGAGAACGAAGCTCACAATCATGGCCACGCAGGCCTGGTATCTCATGGCCTAGTGAACGAACAATGTGGAAGGTCACCGTCGAGCTCACAGTTTGTAGCAAGTTCGCAGGAACTCATTAGCATCGAGAGACGTTTTGGGATATGTCAAAGCAGCCCGGCCCGGTCGTTGAGCAGGGAACCCATATATGTGAGCTCTTGGGCAACGGCTTTTCTAATTGCAGGTGATTTGTCACGGTTTTTGGCACCTAAACCCGTCCTGTCCTCGGTGCGGGCCCACACTATCGAGCGGAGAGACCCGGCTGGGCAGCTATCCCAGCTCAAAATAGACTTGTCCAAGGTCAGGGAAGAGAACGAGATCCCACGGTTGACCAATGCGATCTGGCGGTACGAGAATGGAGCTTGCGGGAGCTTGTTACACGGATTGGTACTGCACGGTGAGTCGCCATTGCAGCACCGCGCTGACGCCAGATGGTCAATACGAGGTCGAGCTAGTGGTCATGGCAGACGGATGGATCATGCGGCTCGTTGATCCTTACGACGCATTACCCCGTCTCTAGTTGCGGCAGCCCGGCAACATTGAAGTCGAGATGAAGCTCGGCGAGGGCGATCCTTACTTATCGGAGCTTGCTACGACCATAGACGTCGTCGATGGTGTTCTGGATCGTCTAGCATTCTCTCCAACTACGACGACGCTGTGGATTCCTATAAACTTGTGGGTGACAGACGAGTCGTCGCGCTAATTGGTTCAGACATGGGCTATTCGACGAGCGGGTGAAGCCGCTTACGAGCAGCGAAGGGCTTGATCAAGGAGGACACTCCACAAGTCCTGTACAAGTAAAGAGCAGATCTATTTCGTCATGCATGTTGGCACAGGCGCGGGATCAGCATCGAAGTGCACGCCATGAAGATGACTGCTGGGATATATGTTTGTACCACGTCGAGAGGGTGACTTCCACGCCAAAGCGCAAGTTGGATCGACGCTGCTCCGCTGGCCAAACCCGATAAGGCGACGAAGGCAATGCGTTTCTCCGCTGGTGTTCTCTTTCTTCTCTCGTGCCGTACGTCGTACATCGCTAGACATATGAAGGTACGAAAACGGCAATGGCCACCACTGGGATAAACTTGACGGCAGCGGGGACGATCCATCCCACCCGAGCTTTCTCAGCGGCAAGGCCCGAGCCCATTCCAGACCCCCATAAATTCCCCAGGGCGACGATGATGTTCATGATTCCGGCGAAGAATCCGCGGATACCTGCCGGGGCGATCTCGGAGAGGTAGGATGGAACGAGGTTCTCCACGACGCCGACCCCAAAGTACGCCACGATACGACAGCCAGAGAAGGTCTGCCAGGTTGTGGCCGTGAGCTGGACTGAGTATCAGCCTTGCCAGATCGGTTGACTTAGTGATGAGGCCCACCGCCTGAATTACCGCGACGATATACATCGACCTCTTATAGCCAATTTTTTCGACCATTGGCTCGAATACAATGGTTCCGAGGAGCTTGCCTGGCCACACAACGCTGGTCGTGAGCCGCGGTGATCGAGTGGTAAAAAGCTCACCTGTTCATGATTGACTTGGTCCGAGTTGGAAAGGCGTGAACACCTGCTGCGTTCATTGGCGCGAATTCGCTGAGGAACGAAGGTAAAGCTTGGATGGACCCGAAGGACCCGGTGTCACTGAGGCATTAGCAAAGTAGGCGCAACTCGACTTACACTCCAAAGAGCAGATCGCCAAACGCAAAGGCAAGGGCACTGAAGACGAGGTACGGTGTAGTGTCCCTCGCCCACGCGGTTTTGGCGTCTTTGAGCATCTGTCGAAGGCTCATCTTGGTGAGGTGTGGAGTGGAGGCAGCAATTGAAACGTGGGTAGAACCTACGACACCTTCAGCGCTCTCTCAAGTCAGACGACCTAGTCCACCTATGGGACAAGCTCGACACCACCCTGAGAGAAGCGGTGGCCAGGATCCGAGGCCTCCCACGCCCCACGGACCAACTATATGCCGCAGTCATCTCCCTCCCGATCAAGATGGGCGGCATAGGCATCCTGTCCTACAAGACGGTAGCACCCCTAGCCTATGCCGCAGCGTCAGAGGCAGCGGACACCACTCTAGCTCCCATCCTCACCCCCGGAACCCTCCCGGCCAGCAACCAACTTGTCACCCAACACCAACGCTGCCAGGAGATCTTTACCGGGAACAAGGAGGCGCTGCTTGGCTCGCTGACCCCCGAACAGGCCAAGGCGGTAGTCGAGGCATCATCAAAGCTCGGTAGAGTCTGGCTCACCACGATACCATTCCAGCCCTCTCTCCGCCTCACCGACTTTGAGGTTGCGGCAGCCCTCCAGCTACGTACCCTAGCCGGCGGGCGAGAGGCCCACTGTACCAACTGCGGGGAAACAAACTTCTTCGGTCACCCCGAGGTCTGCCTCCAGAGGAAATTCAGGAGGGTAGCCCGACACGAAGGAGCCAAGCACAACATGGGGCAAGCCCTTGCCTCGACCCCGGGTACCCGAGTCCGACTTGAACCCCTCGGCCACCAAACCAGCAGACGTAATGACATCCAGGTATTCTCTCTGCTCGGGTCTCAGGCTACGGGGCTAGCCAACGCCGAGTACGACCTCACAGTCGTCTCTCTGGCAAACAAGGACGCCCGTGCCACAAAGCTCCCGAATCAGGACACCGACCGTCCCGGCTGGCCAACAAGTACCTCGACTCTGTCGCCGATCACAAGGTCCGCCACCGTCCAACCAGCAATCTCCCCTTCCACCCCATTGTTCTCTCGCTTGGGGGTATGATGAACGGTAGCACCACCAAGGTCTTCCCCTCCTGGAAACGAGTAATGACCCGCGGGACATACAACCTGATGCTCAAACGGTTGAGCCTTTGCCTTTTGCAGGCGAGGGTCCGCAGCTTTGAGCTATAAGGCTTTCATACAACCGTAGAACTTCCGTAGCCCAGACAGACACGTTATGCACCCCCTGAGCCTTTGCCTTTTGCAGGCGAGGGTCCGCAGCTTTGAGCTATAAGGCTTCTATACCACCGTAGAACTCTGTAGACCAGACAGACACGCTATGCACCCCCTCGAGTGAGCGCATCTCGTCCTCTGCAGCCGCCTGCCATTGCTTGGCATCGATTGAGGTCCATGGCCTCGTTCCATGATCTTGGTTCATCGTTGGAGCTGGCCTGGGCTGCCAGCGCTGCAAGGGCATGGGATGAGAGAGAGCCTGGCCACTGAGGAAGTCGAGCGTCCGAGGGCGAGTAATTGGGGTCGCTCGGTCGCCCAAGGAAGTCATGAAGCTCTGCCTCGTACTCGTTTGAAGCCAAGGTGACCAGGCCATACTCGTCAGAGGTGGAGCTGACCAGGCCATACCTGTTGCCCGAGCGAGTCTGCGCTCGATCACCTTCTTGATTCTCTGGCTCTGGCGATGGAGCACTCTCTCGAGCGAGCCGTGGGTCTGGCTAATAGGCCCCGCCTCGATATTGAGACAGTCGGTCGATCTCATCCTCGGTGTCGATGTTGCTCTCATTTGCCTCTGCTCCCACCGGGATCTCTGCTCCCACTGGGTCCTCTGCTCCCACTGGGTCCTCTGTTCCCACTGGGTCCTCTGTTCCCACTGCTTCACCTGCTCCAGGCATATCTCCCACTGGTCTGGATACCTCGAGCGGGATCGAGGTGTTCGGATTACCTGCAGGTGKGGCAGTGCTTCGGGCGATTGATGAGTGGGCGACCTCAAGGAATGCCTTGTTGAGCTGCTCGAGTGAGGGCTGCGAGCGGAGTTGCTTTTGGCGAAATCGATTCATCAAACACGACATCGCGTGAGATGATGATCTTGTTAGCCTTGGGATCCCACAGCTTGTAGGCCTTTTGGCTTGCTGCATACCCCACGAAACAGCACAAGGTCGCTCGAGGATGAAGCTTGCTGTCCCGAGCGCACTTGCGGACCAGCGACCACGCCGCACAGCCGATCACTCGAAGCTTCGATAGGTCAGGTCGAACGCCCGCGTATGCTTCCAGGGGAGTCTGATCTTTGAGGGAGCGAGTTGGCGAGCGGTTCTTTAGATACACCACGGTGTTCATCACCTCAGCCCAGAGGGAGAGGGGAAGTCGCTCCGAGTAGAGGAGGGCGATAGTTCGTTGGACAATGGTGCGATTGGATCGCTCGGCTACAACATTCTGCTGAGAGGAATAGGGAACAGTCGTCTGGTGTTCGATTCCGAGCAAGCGAAGATGATCCTCAAACTCCTTGCTGGTGTACTCCCCGCCATTGTCTCAGCGAACGGCCTTCACCTTGCGTTCGGTGAATCGCTCAACCTCGACCATCCAGTCCTTGAAACAACCCAACGTATCCGACTTGTTCTTGAGGAAATAGGCCCATGTGTACCTCGAGCGATCGCCACAAGCACCATTAGGTACTGGGCCCCTCCTTCCGAACGAACCCCCATGGGTCCGCAGAGATCTGTGTGAACGAGGTCTAGAAGGGCCTCGGCTCGAGATTCGCTTGGAGGAAAGGGAGGACGCATTATCTTGCCCATGACACAGCCCTCACAGGGCCCAGACTTGTCGGTCGAGCGAGCCACACGGCCACCTGTGCTAAGTCGGCCGAAGAGCGTCCTCATCGAGTCCGAGGCAAGGTAACCGAGCCTTCGATGCCAGACTTCCCAACTCGCTCGTGCTCCAGAGGACTTGACACCTTTAGAGGTGAGGGCCCTGGGAGAGAGCTCGATCGAGGCTGGAAGGGCGAGCACCATCTTGCTGAGGGCGAATGAGTTGTCACCTTCCTGGGTGGCCTCCACAATGTAGGCCTTGTCTTGAAGTCGAACGCGCAGGACCTCGACATTGTTCAGGAGGACCCTACAGACCGAGCCCTTGAAACGAACGTCCGCACCGAGGCGAGTGAGTCCAGGGAACAAAATGAGGTTGAAGCCGAGACCACGAACGAACATGACCTTTCCAAGCGTGACCTTCTCCTTCCTCTTGTTACGAAGGGAGGTCGAACCAATGAAGGGCACCTCCAGCGTTCCACTACCAGCAGTGTCGATCCGAATAGTTGGGTCGAGCGCCTTGATATCGAAGAGCAGAAACTCATCCCCAGTCATATGCTCGCTCGCACCAGAGTCAATGATCCTGCCAAGTACCCCCATCTTCCGGAAATGATACTCATGGACTGCCATGGGGGTAATCCTGCCTAGAGACCCATCTGGTCCAGCGCCTCACCCTTTTTCTTCAGGACCTTCTTGAATGCTTCAAAGGCAGGCTTGTTCCGCTCCTCAGCCACTTTTCAGCCTACGGCGTACGGTCTCCAGCACCGAAGGCACCATCAGGCAGGCGGCACGCCTTGGCGCGCAATGCCCGATGCACTTGGCGACGATGCGTGGTCCCAGATCGGAACAGTGAGGGCCGTCCGTAGACACTGTTCACACGACTCAGAACACTTCGTAAAGTTCCACTGCAAATTCCGCGGCTGCCTTGTTAATTACACTGGGGGGGTGGTCACAGCCCTCGCCCACGGTTCCAGTTAGCCCCTTAATTAATGCATTGTAAGAGACGTTTGCAACAGACGCTTCGTCGGCGGCCACCGTACGCCTTTCTAAGAGCACTTGGGCCGCTACAGTTTCTCGTTGCCTGCCAGCAAGTTGACGAGCAGGGCAGAATCGAGGTAGTGCCTCACCCTCCTGAGCTTTGGCTTGGGTTGCTCCTCGTTGAACTCGCATACCAAGCAGTGACTGCGATATGATGTGTCAACGACACACGCGTTCGAAGGCAGAGAACGATATGTCACGTGAAGCTGCATCCCAGCTTCCGCGTCACCGACTCACAAATTCTCATAGTCCATGCCATCTTTGGGCACTCCGGACGACCTCATCTCGATGACCGCAGTGTTCTTCTCTGGAATGACCAGCAAGTTTTCGACCTTGTAGGTTAGGAAACTGGAGAAGCAGGCAAAAATCCTCCCCAAAACTTCCTTCGGGATCTCTTGTTTCTGCAACAGTCTGTCAGCGCGATGCTGCTGCATATTGTCCAAGGCAAGATCTCGGAGCGCCGCTACTGGGCACGCACGCTCCATACCCCTGCCAGAGGTAGGGCCTTCAGACGACGGTTTACGATCGTCCATTCGAGATCATCTGCGGCGCTGGCTACAATGGGAGCCATGCCGTCCGCCTCGAGGGGCGCGAGCATCTCCCGGATGTGTGACTCGGTTAGCGGCATTCTGTCGAGCGGTTTCTTCAAGGATATAAATTGTCAGATTGGATTCGGTGACCGAATGGCACAACTTCCCACTGAGATGGGTCATTTTTATACACGCGCTGGACGCACGAGCGATAGGTTGAATCGCACTCATCCGCGGCCCTACGCATGTCAGTGTGTCTCGACTCAAGCATCGTCAGCCTTGAACGGGATGCGCATGTACCTTTAAGAGTATGCACAGAGGATCTCAAAATGGGGAGGAACATAGGGATGCGGGTGACTCCATCGCAGGTACCAACGCAAGGACGGGGGACCTCGTTCAAGAGATGATTTCATATTTATGACCTGATCCGCATAACTGGGCCACGCAAGCCAGCAGTAGTTTTAAAACGAGTGGGGAGAAATGGCGGAAGGAGGAGAGCAGGACCCGGTGCGTGCCAGTTCCGCTGGGTACCCGATCCCGCCTTGCGGATGATTAAGCCTTATACTATTTCGCGATTGCATTAGCGTCAGTGACCATTCCGTCCCGATTGCGGCTACATATCGCGGGACACTTCCCGAAAACGTCTCATCGATCCCGCGCGCCCCCGTGCACTCTCCCTTCTTTTATCAGCAGCTCCGAGCCGGGTCGACAGCACTGACATACAATCATTAAGAGGAACATCATGAGCGGACGCCCCATTTATCCATGAAACCGCCACTGCACGGTCCTCCGCGATCATGCCGTAATGGACCCCACCGTGGCTTCAGCTGGAGCCTGCTGACACCCGAGACCTCCGACACAGTCGGTTGGGTGGTGCGGAACCAGAACAAATTGGACGGGCACCCCGATAGCAACCACCAAAATGGGCTATGAGAGGATAGGAGGGATAAGAGTTTCGAACGACGAAAAAATGTTGACCAGCACGGGATGAGTAAGGTCTTTCCAACAGTACCACCCGACGTCCATCTCGGCACGGGAGAGTGAGGTAGATACTGTGCTCAGACGCACATTGAACGCACCCTGGCAGCGACGCAAGTTCCCACCACATCAAAAATCACGCAGTTTCCAGGATCTAACCGCTTCGGACAGAGGAGACGGCGGCGTCAAAGTTCACGTTGAGACGACTCGGTCCCGTGCTCGCTTGGCAGCCGACTCGATCCAAGTCATGGTCGCTTCGGTCGCTTCTATTAAGGCATGTTCGTAGAAGAGTGGGAAGCGGTAAGCATAAGAGTGGCTCGAGTAGTAGTCGAGACCGATGCATACCTCGCCGGTTCATACCCTACAACACAACCGACCTTTACCACCTTCGACCCCTACGTGTCGAACTACCTGCCCACAGCCGTGCCCACTGGCATGCCCTCGTCGTCGTCGGTGCCCATCGCCGACGGGGTCAGGGCAATCTGTCAGCATGCTCGAGAAGTGGCAGTGTTCCTAGCACTGCACAAAGACAGTGCGGCGGCGCATCTATGCGGCGCAGTTAACAGTCTACAGAGGTATATTAGAGCAACTCGAGCAGGTCGAGATCGATGCATTCCCCACTGCGTTCGTAACACAATCGATGTCATTGGTGCCGCTGCTCTGCCCGCCGATGTTGAACCTTTCAACAACACGATGCAGACTTCGACATTTTCCAGGTTTACCAGCCCGGCCTTCGTCGCTCGACGGCCTTGGCACTCTCAGAGACACAGCCGGCGGTAGCGGTAGCAGCAGTGGTAGGGGAAGCGGCAGCGGCGTCGGCGGAAACCACCTCGAACGCCGAAGCTCTCCCCCCCCCCCCCCCCCCCCCCCCCCCCCCCCCCCCCCCCCCCCCCCCCCCCCCCCCCCCCCCCGCCCCGCCCATAACGTCTGGGATCCATGACGGCACCTATGGACCGCCGTCGTCGACAATGTTTCGCCCGAAGTCCCTTCCCGCAAGCGATGCCGCACCCCCCAGGCCTGCCAGCGGTGCCTCATCCGCATCCGCAAGACCGGGGTGAGTCATCTTCCACCTTCAACACGGCCCTTCACTTTGTCAGTGGACTAGTAACTCGTGAGGACTGTAGTGTTTCGGAGGTAACCCGTGCAACCGCTGCATACCCGTGTAACCGCTCCATCAACCGCAAGTTTGACTGCGAGTCCACATCCTCTCGCCCACGTGATCCCAACAAGCGCCGGCGTCCCGATCTGTCGATCCAGAACCTCAATCTCAACTCGCACCTGGCTCAGGCTCAGGCTCAGGCCCAGGCTCACCAACACATGCACCCCCATGCGCATGGCCACCTTCAGCCTGACGTTCCGGCACGATCCCTCGCACACGTACTGTCACACATTCAGCGGCAGGCCCAGGACGAGGCGCCACTCTGTGCACACTGTCAACCCCGCATCGAGCATGAGGCCCGCTGCCCTCCGTGTTCAGGTTTTTGGTCATGCACACCACGTCGATCCCCCATCGCGAGACGCCCGCACTCGGTCTCCGCCTCGAGCTCAACCCCGCCATCGAAGAGGACGCCGAAGGTGAGTCCGACCCGACATAGGTGACCCTTCTTCGGCGTTAATGTCTGCGTGTTTCTCCCACTTTAGCATCCTCTCGAGCTTGGGCCTGGGTTCGACAGTCAGCATTCCGACAACCGACACGAGGCTCAACCCGGTTTGCTCCAACATGGATCCTGGGTTCGAGATACACACGCATCACGGCTGCTTCCTCCTGGACTCTTACCACGGCATGGCGTTCAAGCTTATTCGACGGATTGTGTTATTTGCATGATTTGAGGCAAAACACTTCCCCAATGACAGATACAGCTGCGTGCATGCTGACCCCTGCCTGCCATGGCTGGAGTTTTAGTGGGGCGTACGGCAGCGAAAATGAGGAATGAAGTAGCGAAACCCACGGAAGGTAGCACCATGCACACGCGGGTTTGTCTAATCTAGAGGATCCTGTCAGCCAATGGTCACCCTCCCTGCCTCGTTGACGGCTTACGCCTCGGCTCGGTCCAGGAAACACCTCCTCTCCTTCGTTGGACTGCTAAAGGCGCCATTCACCAAACCGGCTATTGAAAATCACGGGATCGAATACCTGGACAAAGCTTCCAGGCCATTGGGTCCTGGCAAGGGGGCCAAGGGCTTTGGCACAAGAGGACTCGGTCGTCCTAGGCTAGGCCATCCAATTGAGACTTGTTCTCTGCTGAACTGGTCTCTCTCCGTAGCGATTAGTGGCCATTTTGTCGCAGTACATGAAATGATTGAAGTCGTATGTGCCGCCAATCCTGCAAGGGGAACACGAGCATATGCAGCACTGCCCCGGTTGAAGACGTCGTTGAAGTGGCTGCGGGTAATCCACAGTGATCGACAGTTTCCTGCGAATGTCCGAAGCGGAGGTTAATTTGCTCGTGATATCGCACGGCGGTTTGCACGGCCGGGTGTGCGGCGGTTACGCTACGGTTATGAGCGGCGCGTCGCGCCCAATGTGTCGTGCAGCGATCGCGGCAGGCAGCTGGAAGATAGCAACGTCGCCAAATCGTCAACGTCGCTGCATCGTCAGCCGGAGAAGTAGGGTATGCATTATGAAGCAGCGAGTACAAAAGTGTGAGAGATCAGAGGTGAACAAGCATAAGAGTGCGTACGTCTTCTCATCGTGTACTGGTCTGGAAGATCGTCCGTTCCCCGAACCTGTACAGTCCGCCCCGGCCATCCCTCTCTTCGCCACTAAGCAAGCAAGGCACCGTATGTGCCACCACGCCATGTATGGGCAAGAGTTTAACAGCCTAAGTTTCTGCCACCTCAATATTGGTGTTGACAGTGGTTTAGTTGGATGTATACAGATAATTGATCGAACAGCAGAACCCTTCTCAGCTTGTGCACCAAGAGGATAAAGTGTGCCGACATCGCAGTATGAACTCGCGCGCGCAATTATCCCGTTATCCCTAGCGTAACTTCTATTCCTTGAGGGTCCAAGGCGAGTGTCGTCACGCACCTTGCGATACTCCGCGAGACAATAACAAGACATTGTAACGTTTTCGGCCAGCCCCGTCCCTCTGATGATCGTGTAAGAGCGATGAATACGCGGGGCAGGACCGCCGCGGGGCTTAACTGCATAGGCTCGAAAGCGAGTACTGGTGATTGGTCGGGTCAGAGGGGATCCAGCCCTGGGCGAGACCGGTCTGGTACGACCAGTCGGCCGAGGTCTCGGTCTTCCACGTCCAGTGAATCCAACCTTGACCGCTGTTCTCGTACACCTGAGTCTGGACGTCGTAAAATTTGCGCAGGAAGGTCTTGTAGTCGCTGGTCCCGCCGTCAGCGTCCAAGCGACCCTGTGAAGCATAGAGAGGACTTACGCGGAGAAGGTGCTGGAGTCGCCAGACTTGCCGTCGCAGCTGGCAACGAAGTACGAGCCAGGGTAGGTACCGTCCATGCGAGCGCCAATACCACGGCCGTTTACCCACTGAGCGCAATCGCTCGACGCGAGCGTCCACTCGCCCACGACGAGCCATAGAGGCGACGTAGAGTAATAGCTGGCCTGCGAGCACACACTCTAGGAGCCCGTTAGCACGCCATACGCCAGTCATCACCACGTTCCGTCGCCCTGTGGCGCTGGGGGGAGGACTTACCTGGATGTGCTGATCCCAGGTCCAGGTCTGGAAGTCCTGATTGAAGACTTGGTAGTTATGCGTGTCGAGGAAGACGTCCTCCCAGTTGGGCTCTGGCATGAAGTTGTCCCAGAACGAGAGCGACTGGAACGCGTCGTGAATGGCGATCACGAGGCCCGACTTCGAGGCCGAGCCCTGCGGAGCCCAAGGCCAGCGGGCGGCACCGTACCCATCGTAGTAGTATTGGCGGGTCGTGTCGAGGAGGTGCTGGGACAGGTATCCGGCAGGCTCGTTGAGCAACCCGAGCATCGTCACGACTTGCCAGTAGGATGGGTCAGAGTATTTGAGCGAGAGCGTCTGGATGACATTCTTGGTCCGCAAGACGTTGTTCGGGTCCTGGTCCCTGTCACGGTATCAGCATGGGTAACGATGAGAACTGGAGGACTCGGCTGTATTACCAGGTCGCGGCGCCGCGATGGCCAGAGTTGTCGTAGCCATTCTGGCTTCCTGGAGCACCGTGAAGGTCAATGACCACCTTGAGGCCGTGGTTCCTAGCCCAGCCAATTGCATTATCCAGGTACGGTGCCTGCCCTTGGATGTAGGGTTCACCAGCGGACACGTCGTACGCCCAGTAGCCGATCGGGATTCGAACGTGGTTCAGGCCGACAGCTTGATCACGCTGGTCAGCAAGGCACAAGGACGGGCGAGTATGGCGTGAAAGAGTGCGTGCCACAGCCACCTACCGGCAATCTGCGCAAAGTCCTCCTCTGTGATCCAGGTGTTCCAGTGGTCCACAAGAGCACTGTGTGCCGTGTTGTAATCCTGGTACTGGCCGAATGTCCACTCATCGACAATAGCGTCGTTCCCGGTGTTCTGGAACAGGGACGGCTGTGGGAAGAATCAGCATGCCGATCTCTTGTCGGGATTATTGTGAGAACGCGGTTTGTTCGGGACCGTGTGAAATGTGAATCTTTCTGTCGTCCTGTCTCAAGGTAGCGGAAACATGAACAACATATCGCGAGGCGGAACCATCGAATCATTGACTCACGGTGATGAACGGTTCGATGACGAGCCACTACGCTTTGTTCAGTGACGTTCTCGATGCGTTCTCGATGCAATGCGATGAAGGCGATGTCACTTACACCCCCAATGTTGACGCCTCTGATCTTCTCAGAGCCATACGGCCAGCCGATGTTGACGTCTCGCTCCTCGAGAGGAGCAGCGTTGACGCGAAGGGCTAGAGGCAGCAGGAGCGCCGAAAACGCGACGATTGACGAGCGAAGCATGTTGTAGGCGTAAGATTGAGGAGGGGCGATGCGCTGTTACGCCGATTAAAAGGGTGAGAGGGAGTGACGGGCGATATTGCTAGGCAGCTGGCTAGACCAGGGTCAGGACGGGATGGATGTGGGAGGTCCCAGAGCCGGATGGTGGGAAGAGTCCCAGAGGTCGGATTTAAACGGGGGCGAAGGACGCGATGGTGACGGCGGGTAGAGTAGTATATGCTTAAACGAGTGTGTGGGAGATGCAGGTGACAGACGATTCTCTACTTATCGCACCTTAGCTGAACCCAGCAAAGGACGGGAGCATGGAGAGGAGTTTCGAGATGAGAAGAGAGCTGCAGAGAGATGAGAAGTAGTGAGGAAGATCGTCGTGTGCACTCACTGAGCGTCGAACCTTTTCCTCTAAGGCTCTACAATTCGCCTCGAGTTGTTTGGCCAAGCCGCAAGGGGCACTGACGCCCAGGAACGGACGGAGGTTCTAAGCCAGATGTTCCAAACTCGAGCGGTTGTGCGGCAAAGGCAGGATAGGAGGGTGAAGAAGACAACAGGCTGAGTGTGGATTTTCAACTTGGATCCCGTCGGTTGGAACATATTCAAGGTAGCAAAGATGGGGAGCCGGACATGAATGCATGGAACACAGCAAGGCGAGCCCGGAAATGGGGGCACAAGCACGGTCAGTGCCGGTTTCGGATGAGATCCATGCGCCCAAAACTAAGAATGTGCATTTGAGACAACGGCCGGGGTACATCACCCGGACGAATTGCTCCGTTGTCGCGTCGGATGGTCGTCGTGGTGATGGAGCGGTAACAAAAGCATGAGACCGTAACATGCCTTCAACGGACGAACAAGCTGGTTGTTTGGCTGCCGCCAGGGAATGCACGTACGCCGAGAAGCCCGTGTGATGATCATGCTGCATATGGTCATGCTGCATCCGAATGACGACGGAACATTCCGAGTGTTCTTCGCACGCGGAATGCTTCATGTCAGTCCCGTCATGCGTAATGCGTACGACAGGATGCGATCCCGGTGCCGCCTGCGCGGCCGTCCTAACGCACGACGCTTGATGAAGGATGTGACCCCAGAGAGCAAGAAGGAAGGAGCCTTGCCAACTTCCGTACCGGTCGAACCAAGGCGGGGAGCAGGGACAGACGCGGCAGGAGGTTCGGGTGGTCTGGGCGCGGTCGGAACAAATAAAATCAGTCACGAACACCCTGACTCCTGAGTTGCCCCGTGATGTAACGTGGAACAAAGACTCAGGGTGGGCGGAGAGATGATGCCAGCGGCTATTATCGGTCACTTCCTCGAAAGTCCAGCGAACCCGGCGCTGCGATGTGGTATGGCCGCGACGGTCAAATTGAATCAGGGAGTTCGCTCATTGTGGCAAGGGAAAGGAAAAGGGTGGGATGGGCTGCAACCGGCGGGGAGAGGAACTATTGGATGGGCCTCGGTGGGCGTAGGAACTGATGCGAGGGAACCGATGGTATGAGGGCCCGTGGCATGTGAAGCGGGAGTCGCATGGGAACCAGTCCATTCCATTGGTTGCAGTGGACGATGACTAGAGTTGCGCGCCGAGATAATCTCGCCGCACGATGGCGCGATGCGGCCGAGCTGGCCTTGCGGAGACAATCTTCGCCGGAGCGAGTGAGCCTATCGTCTAACAAAAAGCAAGCGTGGACGACAGGGACGTTCATGGGAAGACGGAAGCTGTACGCCGCGAGCGCCAACCGTGCAAGCTATGCATCTAGATGCAGGTCAAGTGCCTCCGGTGAGCGACCGGCGAATTCCCCATCGCAACACTGGCAGAACAGCAGACGTGACGGGTCCTTGTCAGGTCTCACACAGCGCGCATGTGGATCCGGGTCGGATCGGAGCAGACGTCCCCATCCCGGGAGCAACCACGCTGTACGGTTTGAGCCCGGCCGATCGAGGCACGTCGGGTGGTTCCTCGACGCGTGATACTCTCTGCCTTACCGTCTGTGCTTTTACGTGTCGTAACTCGGCAAACTCCGCGGCCCGCCTTCGATCGTACACTGTAGGTCCCGAGACAGACGAGAGAGCGGATATGATGGCGAGATTGCATCAGGAAGAAGCCACTCCCTAAGCCTCCCGTGAGACGTTTCGGTTTCGCATACTCTTGGGCTAGGGGGTTACATCTGGGGTCTGGTAGTGCTATAAATCTCTGTTCTACTCGTCTAGGTTATTTAGGGCTCAAGCAGCGGGCTCTAGACCTCAGAGGGCCGAGGGAGAGCCGCCGGACAAGGAGAGAGTAACCTCCGCACGTTATGTTCAATTTCCAAAGCTTGAGAGCGTCCCTTGAGTCTGTTTCCATCGTACTTGCGAGGGAGAGGACAAAGGGCCTGAATGGTAGGTCCGAAGGTGGGTGGCGGCGTCCTATCTCCCTTGCCACAGCGTTGAGTTGTTTCAAGAGTTAACCTGTTATCTCTCTCGAGCCTACTCAAACATGGCTGGACCGTCGACATGCGCGACAGCGGAGGGACGATCAAGCGTGGCAAGGAACGACTCTCATTGCGAAAGGATGGACCCTTATGGACGACGGTAATTGGAACCGTTGAACCACTCATACTCGCCGCAGGAATCGGCAGTTCAGGGACGAGTGTTCTAGAGGAGGAACATCAGCGACTTGGTCATATAGGCAGGGAGAAGCTGTTGGACCTAGCGAAGGCAGGAAAGCTGAAGAGATCATACGAGGACTTACGCAAGGATCCTTTCCGGACAAACAAGTGCGAGACCTGTCTTCGAGCCAAGATCGAGAGACATCCCAAGAATGGTGAAGCACCGCTGTTAC
>BCLC01000027.1:0-131404 GCA_001600855.1 Saitozyma sp. JCM 24511 | reverse complement strand
CATACCTGCAAGGGATCGTTGGGCGATGGTTCCCATTGAACAGGGGGAGCCAGTCGACACGTACGATGGACCAAGATCCAGGACTGGGAGACCGGTCAGACCAGTGAACCGATTCGTTGGATTGTCGTCAGAGATGGCGGTAGATGGAGACAAGATGATCCTTGAGCCGAAGACCGTGAAGGAAGCGCTTACAKGCAAGGATGCTGCCAAGTGGTYGGCTTCGATGGAGTCGGAAATCAACAACATCGAATCGAAAGGGACATGGATCGAGACCAAGCTACCCGAAGGTCGAAAGGCGGTTGGTTGCAAATGGGTCTTCAAGGTGAAGACAGACGCCGATGGAAAGGTGGTGAAGTACAAGTCAAGACTTGTTGCGCAGGGATTCTCGCAGATCCCGGGCATCGACTACGAAGAGACTTTCGCACCAGTTGGTCGAACGACGTCGTTAAGGTTGCTCTTGGCAATCGCGGCAACCAACGACCTCGAGGTGCGACAGGCCGATGTGGAAGGCGCATACCTAAATGGCAAACTCGATGTCGAGTTGTACATGGCGTACCCGGAAGGCATGACACCCAAGAAGGGATGCGATGCTCTCCGCCTGGTCGGCTCGCTATATGGCTTGAAGCAATCGGGCAGGACGTGGTGGATCGAACTCGGAAAAGGACTGGAAGCGTTGGGRTTMAAGCGCACCGAATCGGACTGGGGCCTTTACTATAGGACCAAGTCAAAGGACCGAGGRCCAGCTCTGCTGCTCGCYTATGTGGATGACATTGTGGTGGCGGCCAAAACGAGAAGGGAGATCGACGAAGTGATRRAGGGACTGAGTCTTCGATGGAAGATCACGGAACTGGGGGAGGTATCAACCATCCTAGGAATGAAGGTCAGCCGAGACCGACAAGCAAGGAAGGTATGGCTCACTCAGCMCGCATACATCGACAAGATTGTCGAGAAATTCCCTGGCYGCCAAACAAGGAATACACCGTTGCCGATCACCAAAGGAAGGCAGGCGGAAGATGAAAGCAGGGATGGGATATCGCCAATACCCCCAACACCTTATCAGGAAATCGTCGGTTGCCTACAATGGGTTGCGGGCTGCACTAGGCCCGACATCAGCTTTGCTGCATCATTCYTGGCTCGACAGGTAGCACGRCCTACTGAGCATCTATGGCAGATGGCTCTAGGYGTCGTGGCATACCTGTCAAGCACAMGGACAGTCGGGCTCACCTTAGGTGGAAAGGAAAAGAGACCACTCGAAGGATGGGTCGACGCGGACTGGGCTGGTTGCCAAGAAACTCGGAGATCGACAACAGKCTGGATAATCGAACTGGACAGTTCACCAATAGTGTGGTCTTCCAGACGACAGGCGACTGTATCGGCATCGACCGTGGAAGCTGAATACATTGCAATCACCGAAGCCGGAAGAGAGATCATGTGGTTGCGAGAGCTTCTGGAGACGCTAGGCTACAGTCAGCCAATCACGACACTGCGCTGCGACAACCAGGGGGCGATAGCACTCGCCAAGAARCCCTCGTCGCACCCAAGAACAAAACATATCGCCATTCGGTATCATCAAATACGCGAGTGGGCAGAGCAAGGSATGATACGACTCGAATACGTGGATACGAAGTCCCAGAAGGCCGACATCCTCACGAAACCGTTGCCTGGACCGGCGCACGCGGCCTGTGTACAAGGAATAGGCCTAGCGAGGCCAAGGAAGGAAGAAAAGGATGCAGTTGGACTGTAAATGGTCGAGGAAAGAACGAAGACGCAACCTTTGGACTTGAGACGAAGAGACAGTGGGTGGCGACCCACTACCAGGGCGGATCTCGGCCCAGAGGCTGCAAGGAAGCATGGGATCAGGAGGAACAATCGATCTCGAGGGGGAGTGTCAGCATGCTCAAGCAGTGGCAGTGTGCACAGCACCGCATGAGGACCGTGCGGCGGCGCACCTATGCGGCGCACTTAACAGTCTGCAGAAGTACAATAGAGCAGCTCGAGCAGGTCGAGATCGATGCATTCCCCCACCAGTTTAGTTAACAGGCTTGCACCCTCTCACCCACCCATAAGCGAGTCAGCGGTGTTTCATTCTCTCTGCACGAGTCGCATCGGCCCTCGCCGAACCCTCGAGCTACAGCAACGACTCGCTTCCAAGCCGATTTGATAGTCTGTTACTCAGTGATTATACTCGTAATCCGAGTGGGTGCCTCTCGTGGTATATGCTTGGAACCCTTGATGTTGTTCCTCTCATGGAATATGCTGGGAACCCTTGATGTTGTTCCACTCATGGAATATGCTGGGCACCCTTGAGCCCCTTATCCACCTCGTCATCGTCTCCTCCCAATGATAGATGCGTCTCATCAACCGCAAAGGTCTGATGTGAACCCACCTCCAGTCTCCGCTATGGTCAGGAGGAGTCGAAGCGCTGTGGTTTGGCCGACCAGTGCAAACGCCTCCGCGTATTCGACATCCCGCACACTCGAGAAGTCTTGTGCGACAGGCCTCGACTTATACCTGACAACGTTTCTGTCGGCGTCCGTCTTCATCATGAAGACCCATTTGCAGCCAACAGCCTTTTTTGCTTCAGGTAGGGACATTCGATCCAAGCACCTTTCGACTCGATGTTCTTGATCTCCGACTCCATCGATGAAAATCACTAGTGGCTGTCTGGTCAGGACAGGCCTCGTGCACCGTGCTTGGCTCTCGCATCCTCTCCATCACCGACCACCGACCCTCGCCAACTCCGACGTCAGTCCTGCAAAGCGGTTTGGCTACTTGGTGGCCTTCCCATCCTCGCCCTTGGTCCCTCGAACGTGTCGACTGGCTGGCCCTCGTCGACTGGGACATAAGCCCATCGCCGTCAACTGTTACGCGACTTGGTAGGGGGGTGCGTGACCTTTGCTGTGACCTTGGCTTACTGGCAGTAGTCTGCCTCGTCTTCTCCACGTCTTGCACACGGGACCGAACCAGTGTACAATCCCGTTCACCTGACGGGTCAGGCCGATTAACGGTGTCTCTATCTGGAGATCCCTCGTCGGGTGGGGATTTCTCATCCCCATCATCGTCCTTGACCTTATCTCAAGAACATCCTCTGGTTGCTTGATGGACCGAACCGGGGGGTCCTCATTTGGCCTTCTTCGTAAATGCTGAAGTTGGGGAGGGTCTTCATTCTGGCCCCCTCGACCAATCCACGTCTCGTGAATGTACGATGGTGCCGTCTGGGTCATTCCGGATGATCCATCAGGCCTAGAAGGATTCCAGACTCGCCTTCTCAACTGACAGATCGTTCTAACGTCACACTTCTTTCGGCACCTATACGAAACACCGCTGGCCAGACCGATGGACGCTGTCGATCCCGCTGCCTCGTCCTGTGTGTTTGTCAATGCTTGTCAATGCTCATGGACTCTGTGCTGACGTCTTCATTAGGAGAACCGTTGCGTATCGTGCACATATGACCAGTACGCGGAGGGGAGTTCGAGTCAACTGTGAGTACCGGTGATCTCCCTAAGTGTGCGTACCATCCTTTGGCAGCTCCGTTGAGCTCAGGCGTGTATCGCGGTGAGGTGTAGTGCTGAATTTCCGTGATGCGGCACCACATCATGGCCTCCCCATTATCGAACTCGGTGCCGCCGTCGGACCTGATCACACACACCTTGTCCCCAAGCTGGCGCTCAATCTTGGCGAGTGCTTCCTTTACCACACGCATCGCCTCCGCCCTTGATCGATTCGGCAGAGCGAATACGATGCCGCTCCACCTCTCGACCCCGACGAACAGGTATTCGGTGGCCATCCACCGACGTGTCCAATGGTCCCGCCAGGTCGATATCAAGCATAATGCCATTTGCGCCACCCAGGCATCGCGGCACTCTGCATTCCTTGGGGTATCCCTCGATCTTGGCTCGAGACACACTTCGCATTGGTCGGTGCGGAAGGGATCCTTGCATAAATTCTCGGAGCCCTTCAGCTTCCTTGCCTTGGCCAAGTGGAGTAGCCTCGACCTTCCAATATAGCCAAGTGGCTGATGCTCTTGCTCCAGGATGCTCTTCCCTTCGCTGCCAATGCCTACGGCAAGTGCAAGTGGTTCGGCCGTTCCAAGTACCGGCACTGCTCGAACCATTGAGTGAGTCCGCTGCCGCCGCCTCGTCCCATTGCATTAGCTTCGATCGTTTCGAAGATAATCGCTGACGACGATGTCTCTTGCCTTTTTATCTCAATCCTTTCAATCTCCTTAGATCGGTCGCTTCTGAGGTATCACTCTTCCGCCTGCCAATCCTGCCTCCATCTGTGCATGCCCTTCCGCCCTCATCTGCTCTATTCCCTCTGCAGCGTCATGAACCCCCCGCACGGGCGATGTGATTACCGCTATCCCTGAAGGTCTCCCTGTCGACGTCGACTGAGCACAAGGCCTTCAACACCACCACACCAAGTCGGGCCTTAAGTGCCCCGGTTTCGAGAGAGGCAAATACCTCATCAAGTACCCTACATTGAGGGCAAGGCGGTCCAAGTCAATCTCGGTAAGTCGTACAGAATTCCCGTCAACCTGTAGGGCAAGCGCGAGCGAAATGAAAGGCTATCATCACAAATCTGCCATGGTTCTGATCGATCCTGTTAACATTGACGGTGTATGATTTGCCAATGTATGTTGTCTGCAGACAGGCTCAAGGGTTACGGGTTACGGCTTTACATGATGGTGGCCGGCCGACCTTATGACGCTCCAATCTACGCGTTTCGATGTCTTAGATTCAACAGAGTCCCCCCCTCCCATTCCCCCCGCGCGGGTCGCCTCGCGGTAGTTGCCGAGCACACAGTTTCAGGGCGTCTCTGGAATCCGTCTCCATCATACCACCCGGGGACATCACCATGGGCCTGAATGGTCAGTCTGCCGGCGACGCGCCCCCTGGCCACAGGGGTTGGGGGACTATCTCTCGGAACTGACAGCACCAAGCACCTCCCTGATATACTCGGTCAGAAGCCTCAGGCCTCAACCCAGCGATCTCTACCTCCGAGAAACCGAAAGAGAACCTTCTAGAAAGTAGGTTGTACACCGGCCTTCCGAACGCCTTGAGAACATCTCGAGGTTCCTTGCGCAGCATGACAAGCGCTAGCAATCTAAGAGGTGCTGCAGACCTGAGTGCGCAGCACTGCGGCGTGGGCTTTTTTGGCTCCCGAAACGCAAATCTAGCTTACACGTCCCGAAGGATGGCCATCACCAACGCCACTGCTCGAGCCGCGTCACAAAACGGTCAATACCTATGATCGCCCTAGCAGTCTAGAGTAATCGTTCATGGATGGATGCGCAACGGTTCTCATGAACGGCTCTCGATACGGTCGGCATGATATGAAGTAAGCGCGACATGTTTGGAATTTGACAGAGTGCCACGCAGAATGGGCGCTGCGGCAACAATAATGATAGCGAACGGCTTGGGGGCGGCACGGAGTTTAGTCCAGGCTCTTCTCTTTCGGGCATAGGTAGCAGTAAAGGTGGAGGTGTTCTTCCTCAAAAACGACACGTTACTGCCAGGTGACGAGGGTGGTGACCTAGTTTATCTATACTCCACAAGCCCTTCGATCACACGCATCACACCAAGCACCCTCTCTTCCTCCCATGCTGGACCCACGACCTGCACGCCGACAGGTAGTCCGTGCATCTTGTCAGCATCGTAAGCTGGGTCTGCCCCGCGGTAGACCCTCTTTTCAAGGATCCACGAGCCCGTGCTACTGGCGAGGAAGTCAGGGGCCAGGGCGTCGCGGGCTCGGTCCACGCGCGTGATGGGGAGGACGCCGACGGTGCTATCTACTACGTTGTACAGAACCGTCTGTACGCTATACATGGTCAGTGTGTCTCTCGGAAGGGAGGACTTGGAAACGAACCAGAGCGGAGAGAGAAATCTGGTGCGTCCGTGCTCAAGGGCAGGAACCGCCTGAACTGGACAGACGATGACGTCGAACTTCTCCTGTCCCCATGCCTTGATGCCCATTAAGCTCATGCTGCCCATCCTTCCGGATTGCTGTCCCCGCTCACCATCTTTCTGAAGGCATCTGCGTAGACATCCCTGCGTTCGGTCCAGTCCCAGAGTTCGCCGACCGACTTCGGTCTAGATGTCGCTTACCGTGATCAGCGGCCGGGTCAAGAGGAAAGCCCGAAGGGAGATTGCTCACCAAACACATTGGCAAAGACGGGGTCTTTCAACGCAAGCTTGACCAACTTCGTTACGAGCCAGTGAGCAAATCGCGGTAGTTGCGAACCCAACACGACCTGAGTGAAATGAGCTACAGATCTACGAGGATACTGACCCTCTGTCTCGGACATACCAGTTCCATGGCTGGCTCCATGGGATCCGGACCAATGTTCCCGAGAAGCTGTTTGTAGCCCTCGGCGCTGGTCAAAGCCACGAAGATCTTTCTGAGTCAGGAGATGGTGAGCGGCACGTTCAGAGGCTCGCCTTCAAAGCTTCCGTCACTGAATATCCATCTTCAGCTCTGAATGTGTTTAACAAGCTTGAGCGGCATACCTTGAGGTGGGTTGAACCGGATGACATTGTGTCCAGCTTCACGTAGCAAAGCTACAGACTCCTCCACGGCTCGGACACATGCAGGACTAGTCTGTGTTTTCAGTACTCCGCCTTGAAGTGCGATAGCTTTCTCACCTTGATCGCGCCATCCTCTGTATACCACCCAATTTTGAGCTTCTTGGGAACAGCGTATTCGTTCCAACAAAGATGGATAATCTGTTCTCCTCCGAAAGTCGTACCGTCTTGCTCTGTGGCCATGCTGATCATCGTCTTCGACTGAAATATTAGATCCTCGACTGTTCTCGCCATTGGGCCAACCATTCCCTATCAACGAGTCAGTCTGGCTAAGCAGAACGAGGAGGCCCAACTCACCTTAATTCCTTCGAAGCCCTTCACCATCCGTCTTTGGCCGGAAATCGGCCACCTCCCTCTCACCGGCTTCAAACCACAGCAGCCAGAGTAGGAAGCAGGTATGCGAATCGAGCCGCCGCCTACGCCGTAAGCGTCAGAAACTCAGAGAGGAAAATGAGAGTACTGTCAGATCCCCATCCTAGAGGAGTGCCTTTCAGCGTGATGAGGGTTGCCTCGCCTCCAGAGGAGCCGCCTGGGACTCGGGAGCTGGAATAAGGGTTTGAAGAGGCCCCGAAGATGGGATTGCGGCACTCGAAAGCAAGCATTGTCCAAAAAGCATCAGGTCATTTTTCGAGTCGAATCCTTCGGTCTGCCTCATACCTGAGGAACGTTGGTCTTGCAAAAGGGTATTCCGCCGGCCTGGCGGTATAGCTTCACGAGCTTGATGCCGTGAGCTCTCCATCGAAAACCGTGCCGCGCGACTCACTCCGCCTTCTTCTTCCGGGTCGAGCGTGGGTTGATTGAAGTAGCTATCCGAGTCGGTGAGACGAGACACCTCGTGCTGGCTGAGGTAAACTCACGGGGAACATCCGACCGAGCTGTCAACGCCGAGTATGTTGAACGTGTCTGCGCGTGGTCAGATTTGAGCGGGGACTTGAAGGAATCCCTTGCCTTTGAAGCTGCATGGTAGGCCCCAGAAAGCTCCCTCCGCCTTGTTCGTCGCTTGGAACTCTTTATCCATGACCCTCGCTTTGTCCAGGGCCTCCCGGAAAAGGACTGAATCGGAGATCAGCCGGATAGCTGGCCGTAGGGAGTAAAACGAAAGGGAGGTGACAAAACTTGCTCTCGGTCAAGCAGTTGGTCTTTCTATGAGCTTCGCACGCTGCCCTGATCTGCCAGGTTAGGATTGGATCCAGTGTTGTCCTGCCTTGGCGGGGCGACCTACGAAGGCGACCATTACCCTCTCAACGGTCCAGCCCTCCTTTCGCCCCTTGAGATTGGCCAGGATATCTACTGCACTGGTGTTCTCAGCTTCTGAGATTCCGAACCAATTCGACACAAAGTGCGCCTCAGGCTAAGGGCTGACCTAGCCGAGGTGTACCGCTCATCCTCTGGATGCTCGCTAGCCAGGCCGAGCTCAGCTTCAATCTCGGCAACGAGCCTTGCGCGCTGTTCACGCTTGGCGTCCCTCGCGTGAGCTGTCTGGCTGGACACCATGTCGTGGTGACGAGATGCGCGGTTGTGCTCATTACGGTATATACGGATGGGAGGCTCCTGTGTTGTTACAGGTAAATCGCGGAAGCCTATTCTTCCGGGACTCGCATCGCGGAAGATCATGATCACGTGCGCGCGAAATGATGACGCCGTAACAGCTAACCTTAAAACAGTTGTCGTCGCGGTCTCGTCATTCAATGCAGGTGTTGTACTGGTACATTTCCCCAGGTACGATTGGAACTAACCAACTTCCAGATTGAATCACACGTATTCATCACATATTTTCTTCCGTCCCGGGTCGTGTACGTGAGCACGCGGAGAACACAGACGACCTTGTTAACTCGACAGTCGATGTCCGGAATCACGAGTGATGGCCAAGTCCCGGTCGCTGCAGCTTACATAGAGGGGCGTAACCTTTGCAGCGACGGATGAAGTCCTCGATGAATGTGTTTCAAACGATGTGGGGAATGTCTTATTCTCGACTATCTCGAGCTGCTCTGTTTTGCCGCTGCAGCGTGTTAGGTGCGCTGCGGGTACCTGACTCAACTTCGCCAGCCATTACACTATCTCACAGCGCAGAGAATTGCGAAAACTATCTTTCTCTTGGACCGACCAACCTTGAAGTGCTCAGGAGAAGGCGGCAAGGAGTAGCAGAAAGGACGCGGTGAAAGTGCTTCTGAGTCAGGCAGGCGCATGTTCCCACTTCAGACGCCATGGGCGTGTTTCCTCTCAGATTGCGTCCGCCTGGAGCCCCTGTCTCGGCGTACGTTCTAACGCAGCAAAGAAAGAGCCAGTTGACACCCCAACGGACCGAGGCCCAGAGCCTCAAGGGAGGGGAAGTGGTCGAGCAGCTTCGACGGGTGAGGTCTGAGGTTGCGATGACGGGGGGACATCCCCTCGGACGAGGACATCATGGCCGCCTTCAAGACCTTCAAGCCAGACACCTCGCCGGGCATATCGGGATGGACGCACCACCTCCTGGCCACCGCTCTACGGCTGCCCCCTTTCCTCAAGGCTACCCACACGCTCACTGGTCTTATCATGGCTGGGACAGATCCCGGACAGGCGATGCTGTGTGCTAGCGTACTCACACCGCTGCGCAAGCCAGATGATGGCCTCGGCCGATCTCAGTAGGGTACATGATCTACAGGCTCGCGACCAAGACCATCATCCGACACTCCAACCGACGTGACTTTCTGCTGCCGTACCAGTTTGGTTTCGGGAGCAAGGGTGGAGTGGAGCTGGTAGTATGGGCAGTCGAACGTGCTCTCGAGGGCACCCTGGACCGACCGTACACCCACCTCACCTCGCTCGACTTTAGCAACACATTCAACACTGTCGACAGCAGGGACATCGCCGAGGGACTCCGCCAGTATGCTCCCACCCTCTATCGGGCTGGCAGATGGGCATACGGCTGCACTTCCAACCTTGTGCTCGGCTTACCCGAGGGGAGACACATTAACACCTCGGCCCAAGGTATTAGACAGGGGGCCCCAATGTGACCTCTCATGTTCTCGCTCGGGATAAGCTCACTGCTCAGAGACCTGGCCTCAGCCCTCGGCCCAGACCGACTCATTCTGACCTACCTTGACGACATCTACATCCTCAACCCAGATGACCAGGTGCCAGAGCAAACGCTGGCCTTCTTTAATGAGCGGCAGCCATCCATCCGCCTCAACACGGCCAAGTGCAAGATGCTCGCTCTCGAGGATATCAGCACCAACGGCCTGAGGATGCTAGGGACCTGTGTGGGAGCACGTGCTGCCAGAGAACAGTTCCTCCAGGGGAAGATCGACCACGAGGCTGCAACCGTCGCCAAGCTCATCAAATTGCTGCACCAGCACGCCCTCCTAGTCCTGAGGGTCTGCGTGCGGCAGAACCTACGGCACCTGCAGCGCTCTCTCAAGTCACCCCGAGGTCTGCCTCCAGAGGAAATTCAGGAGGCTAGCCCGACATGAAGGAGCCAAGCACATCATGGGACAGGCCATTGCCTCGACCCCTGGTACCCGAGTCCGACTTGAACCCCTCGGCCACCAGACCAGTAGACGCAATGACATTCAGGTATTCTCTCTGCTCAGGTCTCAGGCCACGGGGCTAGCCAATGCCGAGTACGATCTCACAGTCGTCTCCCTGGCAAACAAGGATGCCCGTGCCACAAAGCTCCCGAATCAGGACACCGACCCGTCCCGGCTGGTCAACAAGTACCTCGACTCTGTCGCCAACCACAAGGTCCGCCACCGCCCGACAAGCAATCTCCCCTTCCATCCCATCGTCTTCTCCCTGGGTGGCATGATGAACGGCAGCACCGCCAAGGTCTTTGCCTCTTGGAAACGGGTAATGACACGCGGGACATACAACCTGATGCTCAAACGGCTGTGCCTTTGCCTCTTGCAGGCGAGGGTCCGCAGCTTTGAGCTATAAGGCGTTCATAATACCGTAGAACTCCGTAGACCAGACAGACACGCTATGCACCCTCGAGTTACTCTTATGCTTCTCGCTTCCCACTCTTCTACGGAACAATAGGCGACTCTCTCATCCCCTTTATTGTTCATGAAACCGCCACGGTACGGTCCTGGCTCGATCATGCCGTAATAGAAGCGACCGAAGCGATCATGACTTGGCTCGAGTCGGCTGCCAAGCGAAGCACGAGACCGAGTCGTCTCAACAGAAGCGAGGTGAGCCAGGTCTGGAATGGCGGGGTGGTGGCCGTCTCCACGGCTGCAAAGACAAGACGGCACCTTATGTTGACTTGGGCGGACCACCTGGAGGCGGGATGCCATGCGCCAATGCTTTGTCAAGGAAGTCGTTCAGGAGGCGGCGGAGAGGGACCATGACAACGGTCACTGTTTGGCATTCCGACTCGATGATGGCACGCAAGAGCCAGAACAATGACTTGCCGGCGGATGTGGGACCAACAAGGAGGGCACTGTCCTTGTTGGCAAGGGCAAGGACACAGGCATCCTGTTGAAGGTTGCTCTTGTAGTCATTTGTGGCACGAAACAGTCGGAAGAATGACAGATACAGCTCGAGATGCAGGATCGGCACCTCTGAGGACTTCATGACACGCTGCCTGCCCCTGTTTGAGAGCAAATGTGGGTTGTATGCCGTGATGGGGAGGCGAGGCTTGACCTCTGGCTCGGTAGCATGTGTTTTGGCTGGCAACTGAAGGGCCCGCAGTTCATCTCGCAGGACCTCCCGGATGACGAGGAACCACTGCCAGGGACCTTGCCAGATGCCTAAACCCCTCAGGAACTCACCCCAGCCCGGGGCAACGTTTCGACTGACCTCACGAGCATGGTCAATCACACGGCCGGCTTGTCTCCGTCTTACGCGGGTCAACTCAAGAAGAGGGCACATCATGATTGGGACTCAAATTGATCGGAAGCCGATTGCGGACCAAGTCCTCTGTGTCCGTCTTCCCAAGATTCGCTATGTTCACCATCGCTTTTGGAGTGACAGCCCCGTGTCGTTCTAAAACATCAACACGTCGCACCCGGCTGCGAGTTACAACACGTACAGCACCGCCCTGTTGGGACACCTCTTCCCTTCTAGCACCTCCCATCTCCGCTCGTGTGGCCACAACGCGACCTTACTAGCAATTCATATGGCCTACTTCGCTACTCTTAAATACGTACCCTGCACGACCAACGCCTGTTGGCACGCCTCCCGCTCGAGAGTGCTCGGCAGAGGATGTGCAACGCTGCCACGAGCGGTAATCGGTCAAAGTCTAGGCGATCATCGATATGGTCATTTCAATTGGATGGTCGGATACATCCTGTACTCGCCCGCCGTGCTGCGTACTCACAGATCGCTCGGAAGAATAGATGGCAGCGGGCGTTGCAGAAGTACGTGGCTCAGTCGCGCCGAGTTCCCATGCCGCCTGTCTGTTCCGCTTCACCAGCTATCGGTTTCTTGCGCCCGGCTGGGCTTCTCATGCATAATCCTCACAACACCCGATGCAACTATCAATCGGTTCCTCTTCCGCATCTTCGCCCCCGCGGCGGCGACGCGCCCTCCTGCCCTCCTTCCAAAATCCTCTCCCTTCCTTGGCGTCGATTCTCGAGGAAGAAATTTGTACTTCCTCGTCCTACTTCCTCGTCCAGAGTCCAGCGTCCACCGTGGCTGCCGTGACCACGAGAGAGCCGAAAGGTTCGTCCAAGGGCGAGGCTGTGTTGAAGGGGCGTCACACGACTATAATCACGCGGCCCTCCGCGACTCCTTTCCTCCCTCTTGCCGTTGTTGACACCGTCATGAGGCAAGCTTACAACTTCCATCTCAAAGCCTAGCAGGCTTCTGCTTTCCCCACATGTGTCGGAAGAGAATGGGAGAAGCCATGTACCGCCGCCGGTGTGTTTACCGGGATATAATATGTAGAACGATGCGTCCGTTCGGGAGCTGCAACAGCGCTTTTGTTTCTACCATGTCTTCAGGTCACCAACTCGCCAGTGCGCCGGCTCGGACAGAGCCTCGTTGGCAGCAGGGGAAGCTTGATATGGGAATGCCGAAGATTTCGAGTAGCGATCGACCGCGACATCGAGGCTTGCCTGCCAAGAAGAAGAGCCAGTGGCCGGACTTGAATAACATGGAAAAGGTAGACAGTGGACAAGCTGCCGTTTCCACATTGTTGAAGAAGAACCCCTGCCCCCCCCCCCCCCCCTTTTCCCCCGCCCCAAAACCCCCCTAAGTACCGACGTTTTCCTGGGCGGAGCCTTGACGAGGGGGAAGGAAGGTGTTAGTTTGGAGGCTAAACTTGGCTGTTTGTGGGTCGAAGTCGGATTGGAACAAGCAAGGGCAAAATCGTCGAAGCTCGCACCTTGATCCCGGACTCCTTTCGGTACCTGCTAACCATTACCGTTGCGTCCTTGTTTTCAAACCATCTTTATTGTGACCGTTGTCATGGCTGCCGCCACCGCAGATCCCATCATCCCAGCGGTACAGACGTATCCTCTACTCGGCGGGTCTAAAACCCATTTCGGCGTTACTGTACTGACACTTTGCCGTAGCGTTCCGGCACCAGTCGGTACGGTCCCACCGCAGATGACTTCGGGAACGTGCTCGTCGCCACCCCGTCGAGCGGTCCTGGGCTCCGTACCTCAGGCATCGGAGCTTTGGGGCCGGACCTATACGGACGAGGCGGGAGTGTAACCTGGGAACGGGAGGAGGACGATTACCTGCACAACCCGGATCATCTCGGGGATCGAAAGGTGTGACCGCGTTGTTCAATTTACAGCGCTGGCTCAAATCGCCGAGAAGGTAAACGCAGCTAAACCCAAGCAGAACACTCCGCGGACTCCCTTCTTCTCCAGGCGATGTGTAACCAACGTAGGGTGCCTCTCCTTGTTGCTGCTGTGCCTCATCGCACTATTCCTCGGCTACCCCGTGATCTACCACTATACCCGAACGCCCTGGAGTACCAATGGCGCGTATAATTTGGGAGGCATCAACGCCACTGGCCAGGTGCCTCTGCTTGCAAACTTTCCTTCCCTCATCGACGCTGACACGCCGAACTCGGCCTACACGAGGACCGGGTTCGATGGGGAGACCTACAATCTCGTTTTTTCAGACGAGTTCAACAAGGACGGTCGGTAAGTTGCGGATCTATGGCCATTTCCCCGGGTGTACGGCGCACCGCCGCTGAACGCTCGGCAGAACGTTCTATCCTGGAGACGACCCATATTGGACAGCGGTCGACCTGCACTACTGGCCCACAGGCAATCTTGAATGGTATGATCCCTCGGCTGTCACGACCACGGACGGCAGCTTGGTCGTCACCATGACTCAGGAACCGATCAACGACCTGCTTTTCAAATCAGGCATGCTTCAATCTTGGAATCAGATCTGCTTTCAATATTCGGTCTACTATGAGGTTCGCCTTTCTTTGCCGGGCACTCCAGCCGTGAGCGGATTTTGGCCGAGTGTATGGATGATGGGCAACCTTGGGCGACCGGGTTACGGGGCGACGACGGAGGGACTATGGCCATACACCTATGATTCCTGCGATATTGGCACGCTGAAGAACCAGACCAATCCGTCGGGGACTGGTCCCCCCGCCGCCACCAACACGGATGGTTTCCCTCTGTCGTTGTGAGTGGACATCCCGCCACCGACTGTTCCCCAGATAGATGCCGCGGTGTGCAGTATATAAACGTCGTCTCGCTGACTCGTTTAGCCTCCCTGGACAGCGCATGTCCGCCTGCACATGCAAAGGTGAAGATCACGCAGGTCCTGATGTATCGTATGGTCGAGGTGTCCCCGAGATCGACGTTCTCGAAGCAGGGACCGACTTGTCTGTCCCTGTAGGTCAGATGTCGCAGTCCGCGCAGGTGGCACCCTTCGACGCCGAATATCAGATTGTCAACTCGTCAAATGCCGTGGTTCTGTACAACACGACAAAGACAAAGTTCAACAGTTACAAGGGGGGTCAGTATCAGCAGGCCATCTCGGCTTTTACAAACGTCGACTCGAGCGTGTATCAGCTGACCTCGGGGGCGTTTGCTGTGTACGGTGAGTGACTGAGAGCCAAGCGATGACTGACTGACGCCGTTCCGCCGTAGGATTCGAATACTACACCAATCCCAAGGCTCGGACTTCAGGTCACATTACCTGGGTTTCGGAGGGCGAGAAGAGCTGGACGCTGTACCCAGCTGCGATCGGGCCCAATGCCGAGACCAACATCTCGCAGAGGTTGATTCCAGAGGAACCGATGGCCATGGTGCGTCCAGGATGAGCGACGATCAGGACGAGTTCCCAAACTGAGACCTCTTTCTTCGTCGTCTTTTCTTCATCATATGCTCCGCCGCTCGTCCTCCCTTCGCGCCCCTGGACTGGCTCGCTCCCTTCTCATTGCGCTTGCCTCTTTTCTTGGGGCTCATCCTTCCCTTTCGGCCTCATCTCTTCCCCCTCCTCATCCTTTATTCGCTTCGCAGGTCATCAACTTCGGCATGTCTACCAGCTTCCAATCGGTCAACTTCAACCAGCTCACCTGGCCCGCCCAGCTCCTCGTCGACTATGTTCGCGTTTACCAGAGGTCAGACGGTCAAGTAGGGTGCGATCCCCCCGATCGGCCGACGGCGGACTACATTTCGAGGCATAAAAACGCGTACACTGATGCCAACCTCACATCTTGGGCGCAAGCTGGTTATTCGATGCCGGTGAGTTGTTCGCAATGGCGGCGGCAGTGAAGATGAATGGCCTGCCGATTAAACCGGGTTGGGAGGAAGCAGGGGCAAATGAGAATTCGAAGGAGGGGATACGCGAGGGATGACGACCAAGCGGACCGCTGGAAGCGGACCGACGCGATGATAGCGCGCTAACTCCTTTGCAGAAGAACTCGCTCATTGACAACTGCACATGAAAGGGAGACGGATAATGTTCACTTTGGACACTGGTCTCAGGGGCGCATTTTGGGACATGCATCCTCATAATAGACTGCAGGTCATCCCGTCGCATCAGTGGACCTCGGAATCTCTGCTTGCTGTTCGACTCTGAGCTCTGCGATTTGTGGTGGCTTTGTGCGGCCCGCGCGTGATCAACTAAGTCTTCATGGAACTGACTGACTTGTGCTTTTCTCCTCCCTGCGCCAGGGTGATCCCCTCGGTCCCCTCATGTTCTCCCTTGGCATCCGGGCGCTCCTAGATGACTGGGAAACGACGCGTGGCCCCCAAAGGCTCATTCTGGCCTACCTCGACGACATTTACATGCTCAGCAATGATCACAACGCCCTGGAGGACGTCCAAGCCTTCTTCTCAGCTCGCAACCCTCTATCCAACTCAACATGGCGAAGAGCAGGACGACGGCGCTTCAGGTGGCAAGGAAAACCGGGCTGCAGCTCCTAGGAGGCTGTATTGGACCCAGAGCGGTGTGAGAGCGCTTCCTCGAGGCTCAAATCGCTGCAGAGGAAGCCCTGCTGCCAAACTCGTCGACTAGCCTCACCAACATACACTCCTGGTCCCCCGGCAATACCTACAGCAGAACCTGCGACATCGGCAGAGTTCCCTGCGTTCACCAGATTACTTGGAACAAGTCTGGGAACGTCTGCACGCGTCTGTGGCCAACTCTGTGCGCAGAATCCGCGCCGCAGCATCACCAGCGCCGTCGCTGGTCGTCGACAACGCCCTCATCGCTGTACCGGTCAAGCTAGGCGGCATCGGCATCCTATCCTTCAAGACATGCGCCCCTCTCGCATATGCAGCCGCCTCCGAGGCTCCAGACACCCTTCTAGTACCCCTATTTGAACAGGACATCGACACGGCCAACCAAACACTCCTTTCGCAGCGAGAACGGTGCCGGGAAGCGTTCCCAGCGACCAGAGAATCCCTCTTCGAGTCCTTGGACTCACAGAGCGGCCAAATCAATCATAGAAGCGTCTGCTCTGCTTGGACGGAATTGCTTTCGGTCATCCCCTTCTCTCCAGCCCTCAGGTTCAACGAATTTGAGGTCTCGACGGTTCTACATGCACGGACTCTGCTCTCTCAGTGCCACCGAAGATGACTCTGCAGCCCAAAGAACTGCCAGACTCGTTGAGAAACACCTCAGTACCGAGGCAAGGAAAAATGGCGCCGGCACCAGTCTTCGGACCGACCATTCAGGCCTTTCATCCTCTCGCTCGGTGGAATGATGTCGACCGAGGCTAGAGACGCCCTCAAGCTCTAGAAAGCGATCGTGATGAGGCAACTCTTCCTCGGCTTGCTGAGAGCTAGAGCGCGCTGCTTCGTGCCAAAAGTAATCTACACGAGTATAACAGAGCTTCATAGCGCTACCGGACCCGAGATGTGACCCCCCAGCGAGGTCTCACAATCTGTTGCAGCTTATGATAGGTGCATAAGGAACTAGACGAGCGAAGGAAAGATTGTGGCGGTGAAAATTTTGTGGACGACGGAGCACGTGACCGAGTGGTTTCAGCAACAGTTGCCGGTGAAGAAATTTCTAGATGAGCAGATACCATTACAGCAACAAGGGCTGTTTGGCTGGCACTGGTGAGACAGTGAGCCGTCGAACACTCAACCACAAGCGGGTACTTACCACATTACCACAGCTCCCGCAATTGTTGGGGTCAAAGCTGAAATCAAAGCATTCGATTGCTCCCCTTTCCCTTTCTTCATCTTGTTATTGTGCGAGTTCTCCTTCGCATCGGCCGCTTTGGTGCAGTCAACCACCCAGTGAGTGGGGGAACCGCATCGAGCGCACGGGTGCACCTTGCTGGGCTTCCCTCCAGACTTCATGAGTCCAGCATAGAACGCACTGAGCGAGGTGGTGGAGTCGAGCGAGAGAGAGGCCTTGTGAGCTGCAAGGGCCTTTTCGTTCGAACGGTTGAGCTGCCCAGCATTCACCCTGAGGATAGAGATCTTGGTGTCCTCAACCGAAGGGTTCTTCTCGGCCGTCCAGATCGAGTCCACAAAGGACCCGAAGCGATCGGGCAGACCATTGAGCAAGACATTGATGCAGAGCGCATCTAAATCGAACTTGAGCAGTTTGAGCTCACGGTATTGGGCCTGAACCTGGTTCACCCATGCCTCCACATCATCCTGATCTGCACACCTGCTCTCAAGGAACTTCCGACCAAGTGCGAACGAGTACTGCGGTCCAGAGGTGCCATAGAGCTTCTCAAGTGCCTTGAAGTTCACAGGCGATTGGGGAAGTTCGGTTGTAGAGTCATTGAGGTGATCGATGTGAGCAGAAAGGATGCTCCCAGAAGTGGTGGAGAGGATGGCTGCCGCAACCTGTTGTCTCGATCCGTCCAGGTGTCGAGCGAGTCTTCCGCGGGGACCTTGGTGTTGGGGTCGATGTACGAGTTCGATCGAGTGAGGATCAAGGCAAGGGTGAGCCTCTGCTTCCAGGTGACATAGTTCTCCTTGCCAGAGAGCTTTGGAATTGAATCGAACGCCTCCGAAATATTGTCATTCGAAGACATGGTGGGTCCGGTGGGTCGAGCGTGAGGGGACGAGCAAGGCCGGACGAGACGGGGTTCGATCAAGTCGATCGAGTTCCTTGCTTGGCGGAGTATCTATGCACTGCTCTGTGATCTAGAGGGTTGTCTAGATGCAGGGAGAGCAGCAAGTTCTCATAATCTGTTGTAGGCTATGAACCGGCGGGGGTATGCATCGGTCTCGACTACTACTCGAGCTACTACTCTTATGCCTCTCCCGGCTCCAGAGAACAATAGACCTCCTTGGACACCAATACTCTATTGTACTCATACGCCACCGCACCGTCTTTTCCCGTCATGCCATTATGGACGCCACCGCGGCGTCGGCTCGAGCTAGCTGACACAATGTACAACTCCATCAGCGCACAGGACGCCGACAGAAGCATCATCGTACGTGAAGCCACGGATCGTTTTCCACCACCCACGGTTGCCGAGATCCGCCCTCCATTCTTTGCTTGCCGTCTCTTCTTCCCACGTTGTCCTCCTTTCTCTGGGGGGGTGGGAGCACCTGCTGAGGCCCCCAGATGTGTAAGTGATATCCGGGAGGCAGTTGCATGGGCAAGAAGCGCTAACCAGCCAGTTTATGTACTATGCACAGCGTACAGCTCTTTCCCGTGCGGTGCACGGTGTCCCACTCCCCGTGCGGTGCACGACGTCCCAATCCCCGTGCGGTGCACGGTGTGCCAATCCCCGTGCGGTGCACGGTGTCCCAATCCCCGTGCGCCTTCTAACAAGATGGAGCCCATCCAGACCGCCCAAACTCGTATGGCTGGGTAAACGTGATATACTCGCTCGATGAGTACCACAGGATTGGCTCCGACTTTGCGGGAACCAGCAGACCTACCATTCGGAAATTCAGGGATACATCGACCAAAGTAACACCTGGAACATCCCCTCGTATGAGGGAGAGGTCAGGGTAACCGGACAGACGGCAAGATGGATGTTGGGACAAATGAATTTTGCGAGGGCAGATCAAAGGCGGCGCCGAAGCCAGGCGGTTCGCGACCTAGTCCCAATGGCACGGTGTTCGGTCGCCCGGGGCAAGGGATCATCTATTCACGAGTTTGCCAGCAGATTGAGCAGTAGTCATTGATCACCAGCTGCCCTCGAAACGAGGTTCTGGTCAAACTGAGGTAAATGGACATGAAGGAATACATCGACATGTACGACTGGAAGGGGGAGCTAGAGGTGTCGGAATTGATAATTAGTGCTGTGGGGTATTGGCGGGTAGTGTCGTCAATCTCTGTGCCAAGAGGCATGGGAGAATACACAGCGCAGAAGAGGCAGGAGAGCGTGATACGGGACACTCGGGATAGGGAGGACGATTGGGCATAAGCATTCGCGAAAGTAGGCTCTGGAGGACACACATTACAGTCCGAAGACTACGAGCCTGCATGCATGTATGTGTACAGAAGTCGATCCAGGACCTCGGGCCGAGCCTCTCCAAATGTAACACCATCGAACTATTCGAAAACAAGCACCTCTGCAAGGCGTAAGGCAAGGCTTAAGGCTCCACGACTCCTCTTGTTCAGAACGTTCAATACGCCGTGTGGCCTCCATCGACGATGAGGTCGACTCCGGTCATGAAGCTCGACGCGTTGCTCAAAAGGCACAGGACGGGTCAGGCTGCTGAGAACGCGGACATCGGCAACACCTTCCACTACACCACGACGCAGCAGCGTGCCGACGAGAAGGTGTAGCTACAGTAGCATCGCAGGCACGGAAGTCTGCTCTGCTCCGTGTCGCGTATTTGCTTTGTTGCGACATGCCATTACGTGTGCATGAACTGGCTCTACCCTTCTTATGAAGCCCAACACAGTGACGTTTTACCGATAGAGTCAACAAAACAAATTCGACATTCGAGCCCACGCAAATTAAGCTTTCAGGATATACCTCTCTTCACATCACATCCCCCCACTCCAGACCACTCCTACCGCCACGCACGAGATCCGAATGGCGCGGACAACGCCAACGCTCTCCGGTATCTCGGTGCGTGAGGTAAAGCGGGATCGCTTGCCCCGCTTGTCCCATTTATTTTGCTTAGAGCACGGCCAGAGCGCCCGCAGCGACACCGACGACAGCGACGGCGATGTTGATAAGACCCTTGAGGCCGAACTCGACCCGGTTGCCTGCCGACTTGGACGAGGCGGCGGCGGAGCTCGACGCGGCAGAAGAAGCCTTGGTGGTCGAGGCGGACGCGGACATCGGCAACACCTTCAACTACACCACGATGTCGAGGGGTCTCTGGGTCGGATCTGGATGATTGTAAGGTCGGTTCGGTTTAGGCGGGTCTAGTGGGGACTAGGCCTGCCGCCGCCAAAAGGGAGCGTTTCAGTGGGTTGCGCCGTCGTATGAAGCGTATGCAGTGGTCATGCACCTATGGACTGTGTAGTACTCACGCACATGCACTGCGAGGCTGGGTAAAGACCAACCAAACCTGCAGCTTAGTACTTTCGCTATGGGGTAGGTGGATGTATGTTGCATTCGTCTAAGATACTGGTCTAGTCATTATGACGCTACCTCTTAGACCGGCTTAGTTCTAATTACGTAATATATTCTAGCTCTGACTCGGATGCGCCCCTACAGCGTTGTTGTGTTAGAATGCTACAAGCCATGATGCATGACTTAACGGCATCTCGACGCCAAATGTCGGTTTTTCAAGGTCGGCAAAACATGCCAAACGCGTAAAGATTTTTGAAGAGTACTGTAGTATTGAGTGCAAGCATACTGTCGACAACGCTGCACACAAAAAAATGACATTCCCCGGCTTCTTTTGGCCGTTCGGATTACAAGAGTGTCTCAGCTACTGAGATAGGACAACGATGAACAATACATGGTTGCATGGGGTGTGAGCTGTGCTCACGGCTATCACAGCAAAGACAGTGGCATATGATCCGGTCCCTTTTCCTGTCATTACTGTACCGGTGGTGTTGAGGTTCTGATAAACACCAGACCGGAGGGGATTGTCTCAAGATGGCGAAGGCCATCCGACTTCAGGCGTTGCAGGTGCCCCATGTTCTGTACACGCGCATCCCCACGACGAGGCGTGCATGCTGGTGTGGCAGGTTGATGAGCTTGGTGATAGTGGCGACCACATGGTAGATCTCCTCCTGGAGCAAGCTCTCCGTCGCACAGTCAGCTCCCACGCAGGTCACCGGCATTTTGAGACCGTTGGTCCGGATGTACTTGAAAGCGAGAATCTTACGCTTGGCCGGGTCACGACGGATGGATGCCTTCCGCTCGTCAAAGAACACCGGCGCCTGTTCGGATCGTGGTATAGTCAGCATCATAGTGTGCGGCTCTTTGTCCGCGTCAAACTCACGCTGCCACTGCCGTTGTTGAAGACTAGGTGGTCGAGATGGTGCCGCCTTCGGTGGTAGTTGGGTGAAGAGACCGGGAGCCAAGTCGAGGGATCTGCAGCCGCACACAGGGCATTTGTCAAGAACTTGGATGCCCTCACGATCATGCCGATGCCCTTGATGGTAGTATCTTTAAGGCACTGCGGTCACCACACCGATGACATCGTCATGCGTCGACATTATGGGGGATGAGTACGTCCGGAGTTACCAACGGTGGAGCAAGCGGGTCAAGCGGGTCAAGCGGCGCACACGTGAGAAGCGGGAGAAGCGGGGCAAGCGGGGCAAGCGGGGGCAAGGCGGCATACGACGTCAGCTGATACCATCAGTGTGTGCCACCGTCGATCCTCGAGGTTCAGGTGTCACTTTGCAGCCGCCCGAATCCCCGCGAGGCCTGGGATAGCCAGTCTGAATCGTACCTTGCCGATTCTTCCCGCAATTATAGGATTCCAATACAGCTCCAAGTTTGACCATCCGTCCGGACGTCGGGGCTGCCCCAGGAGGTGCGGTGACTGGATGTACAGGAGTGAATTGCTAACGGATCCTGCACTTGCCGTCGATCCGAGCGTGGACTAGCTTACATGGTCGGCTTCGGTTCAGATGTGCCTCGACCGCTTTCCGAGGACGAGCGGGTTGCCTGAAAACTCATCTTTACATACCTCTCAGCATCTCGGCGCTTTCCCGTGCTGAGTTTCACTGTTCCGCGTAAAGGGTAACAATAATCACCCCTGCTTCGTACACAATACTGCACACTCAAAGTCCACCACACCTCAAGACACCCCATCCTCCAATCCCACCCAGCTCCTCTGTTCCATCCGCCTTGCCACCATCGCTCTGTTCCGCCACGTTTCAGCCGAAGCCCGTTCACTAAAATATCTCAGCCGGCCTTGGAAGCCTTCGCGTCCTCCAAATGAGCGATCGCGTCCTTCTCCTCGAGGACAAGTTTTCCGTCTTCGATACCGTGGGAGCCGCTAGAGTCGCCCCCGTGCCGCGTCATGTCCTCAAGGTCTTGCATGTTGCTGCCCGGGGCTTTCCAGGCGGCAGATCTCCAAGCGGGCACCTTGTGGTAGAAGAGGAGATTGACCTCCTCCAATGTACGTCCCTTGCACTCTGGTACAACAACTATCGTCAGCGTCTTTCGCTACTGCATCGACTCACAGACACCCCACAGTAGGGATAGAAACGCGATTGGCCCGAAGATGAAGCCGACCTTCGGGCCGAGGTTTCCAGGCTTATTGAGCATGTAGGGGAGAGAGTACGCCACCACAAACCTACTCCCCATCAGACATCCTGTAACCGCTCTGGTGTAACCACTTACGCTGTGAGGTTGTTCGTCCATCCGCAGATTCGTTGCGTCTTGTCGCGCAGGGTATGGTGCGGTACCTCGGCGATGAGAACGTGATTGACCGACGAGCTACCATAGCCATATCCGAGACCGTAGACGGTCATCATGCAGACGATGGCCACCCCGGTCGCATGAGTTGACGGTACCACCATACCCAAGCCGGCCATGGCGAAAAGAGCCACACATTGTACTGCGGCCCCCAGACAAAAGATGAATCGACGACCGAGGTGGTCGGTAGTGAGCATAGCAAGGCCTGTCGAGACGATACCGGCCAAGGCGTTGACGATTCCCATCGTCTGGACGTTGACTGACCCAATCGACTTGATGAAGATTGCCCCATACGACGAGGCGAAATTTTGGCCCGTAGATTGATTGAAAAAAACCGAACCGAAACAGATCGTCGTTCGCAATAAGTTGTTCCCTCTGACCATGTCGGCCCAACGGCCCTTTTGATCTTGCGCCTCGAGAACAAGCAGGATCTGCCGAATCTCTCGATCTATGCTCTCTTCGGTGGGGTTTACTCGAGTCTGTAGAAGCACAGCCCTAGCCTCGGCCACCCGACCCTAAGATGTCAGCTGTGCCATAATGGAGGCGAATGTCCACTTCACCTTCTGCACAAGCCATCGAGGAGACTCTGGGATGAAATGCGACCCGATGACGACGACGAGGGGCACAAAGTAGAACAGCCCAAAAGGGATCATCCAGGACGCATCGGTCGAAAGGCTGGCAGTGCCTTTGACCACGAGATTCATCAGGAGATTGCCGAGGCCCTTTTAAAGTGAGCTGGATGTACTAAGGGTATGACCAAACACTTACATAGGACATCTGATATGATCCAACAGCAAGGCCTCTAACTTGTTGAGGAACCAGCTCAGCCTGATATACGGGCAGACAGCCCAGCTCCATCCCCTGCATACGATGAGCGCCTGTCTTCCTGGATTTATGCGGGAGTTCGTGATCTCATATATGTCACCTACGGCGTAAAGGTAGTGGATGACTCGACCGGCCAAAAGCTGCCAGCGTTCCTTGGACGTTATCATGATCGTGGTGGAGACGAAGGGGATGCAGCTCATCGCGAAGACGGTGAACTTTCGACCCCAGCGAGCTTGTGTCCATGTGCCGACCAGAATGCCAGTCGCAAAGCCGACATAGATCAAAGCTAAGAGGGTTATGAACCTCTGTTGACCGCGGGTCAGTAATGACTTACAGTTGAACATGCTAAGCCAGTTGGTATTGAGAGTGCATTTGCCGGTTTTTGCGTCGCAGTCCCCGAAACGCCGGACGAACGGATCCAATGCCTGGGTCTGGGAGAAAGCTTGGTTGTCAAATGGTGCGGTGGGTCAGCGAGGAGGCGAGCATCTCTAGTCAAAGTGAGAAGACTCATCATAGTTGGCCGAGGATAAAGTGAGGAGACTGGACGACAACGCCAGAGTCGTGGTGTAGTACTGGGTGTATTGTCGGAGTGGGTTCCACATCCTGTACGAGACTTGGAGGAGCTACAGGCCGGGGAATACTGCCCCGCATCGAGTCCCGAGGAGCCCTTTTTATGTAGGCATCCAACGGGCTTGTCCAGAGGGTCGGGTTCAAGAATACCGAATGGGGGCATTGCTTTGGGCGGATACGGATAATCCATGGACACGGATAATCTTCGGGTAAGAGGCAGGATATCTTAGGCAGCCGAGGCGATCGGCGCGATCGGCTGACGAGACGGTCGGCTGGACCCATGCATCCGTCATGACTGGTGAAGACAGTGCGGTGAGCTTGCGCCGCGGGAGATCGCACCCAGGCAACTCATAAAGGAATGCCGAGAAACCCTTGCCTGCACTGACTGCACTTTCATCGCTCACCATCATTGGGACGCCGACAAACATGTTGCTAGAGGTAGACCAAAACGGCATCGCCAATGGGCACGTCCCACAGAACGGCGACGGCGCCAGCAACGGTCATGGGCCCTTCGCTGCACAAAGAAGGAGGAATCTGTAAGTCGAATCAACGCTAGTTGTACGCTTCGGCTGAGGATATCATCAAGCATCATGTTCATGCCTGACCAGCTGCGGTATGATTCGCTCGGCTGCACTGGCAACCCGGTGATCAGGACACCTCGATTCGACAAGCTTGCTCGAGAGGGCACTCTGTTCACAAGTTGGTTCACGCCATGAACGTCAACATCGCTGACATGCTCGTTCTTAGACTGCTTCACACAGGCATCCGTTTGTACCCAATCACGATGCTCCATGTTCACGGGACAATACCTCCACACGTCGTCCCACCGGTCCATCAACGACCTTCTAAAACCGTGGGAGGACAACATGTTCAAGGTGCTCAAGGACGCGGGATATCATATCGCAGCTCTAGCTACAAGGGGGGACCTTTTCGGTGCTGGCGTCACCGAGCTGTGCGTCAACGAGGTGAGCTGCATTTTGGGCGTGATGAGTCGAACTTACCTTTTAGTACGGCTTCGTCGAGAGCCCGCCCAACTGGCCGCCGAAGTACACAGGCAAAAGTCGCACCACTCAGACTGAGCCACCCGTAGAAGCAACCGTGGAACAGCGGCTGTTCTTCCAGGGACTGGTCGAGGAGACCGCTCCTCAGGATTATGATGAGGCCGCTATAAACTCGGCATTGGCGTGGCTAGAATCCAGTCCACCGGAACCCTTCGTCCTCTTCCTGCCGCTGTTCTATCCCCACCCGCCCTTCAAAGTCAAGGATCCTTACTATTCAATGTATCTTGCCGAAACACTTCCCCCACGAGTCAAGCTCAGCGAGACGACGGGATATGAACCTCGCTTTATGGAGCACGTGCGAAGGGAATACGGACTGGACCGCGCAACGGAGCAGCACTGGCACGATATCAAGGCGGTTTACGTGAGTCAGGACCATTCGGTGACCGTCCTGACTAGATAAGTATGGTATGATCAGTCGCCTCGACGATCAGCTCGGCTCGATCATTGACACCCTGAAACATCAATCAACTGGTCATTTGTGGGACAGGACGTACACCATGATGTTTACCGATCATGGCGAATACCTCGGCGACTACGATATGGTCGAGAAATGGCCAGCTGGGGTGCATGAAGTGCTCACGCGGAATCCGCTCATGATCGCCGGACCAGACCTGCCGCGGGGCCAAGTTACTGAGGCGCTTTGTGAAATGGTGGACTTGGTGCCAACCGTGCTGGAGCTGCTGGGGGTCGAGGAAAGATATCCTCATTCGGGCGTGTCACTGGTCAAGACGATCAAAGGTGAGCCCCGGGACCCGCGCTGCGGAGTTGACGCGCGCAGAAACTCTAACGGAGCACAAGCCATATGCCTTCACGGAAGGGGGCTTCCTTTTGCGAGAAGAGCCTCTGACAGAGCGTGGAGGCTTCCCGTACGACAAAAAGTCCTCAATCCAACATACATGGCCAGACTCGGTGGGACGAGCGGTAAGCGACATCGCCTCCATGGTGCTACTGATCGATCGCTGACCAGCTCCAAGATCTCTGTGAGGGACAAGGATTGGGCGTACACGTATCGTCTATACGAGGAACCCGAGCTCTATAGCCGCAAGCACGATCGTGAGTGAGAAAGACAAATACGCCTGGGACATTTGCTCAGACCCCTCTAGCCGGGGAGGCGCACAACCTGGCCGCTCTGTCGGAGCACGCCGAAACATGTCAGCGAATGCGGGAGGCAATTCTGCAGTGGATGGTGGAAACGTCGGATTATGTACCGTGGAAACAGGATGTGCGCTTTCCAGAGGTCGATTTGGAATCTCCCAAATCACAGATTGCAAAAAGGCTCGATCCAGTTACAACTATTTGAAACTTTTCGATATGAAAATGATGCGTCACTTGGCCCACTCCAGCCTTAGCCGATTCTTCCGATCGGCTCGAGGGGCACTTTAAGAGACACCCAATCCCCTTATGACCAGCAGGTTCCCTCGTCATCTTCCCATCGATGAGCAGCAGTCACTACTCGAGCGGAACAACTGCCCCTTTGGTTGTCGCAGGTCTCCAAAAGCGGTCGCGGAAAGGTCAGCGGTCGTCGGCATCGCCTCGGCTCGGCTGACTCTAGCAGGGTGTCGGACATGTCGAGCGCGGAAGGCAAGCACGATCGTTCAACTGGATCCTTCCACGTCCCTTACAGCCCCAGGTCAAGTGTGATGAAACGCCTGGCGAATGTCTGAACTGCCGAAAGCTCGAACTTGATTGTCAATGGGCGACTCCAGCTGGAGGCCCCCATGACAACTTCACCGACATGGCGACCCTAGCTCTAAGGTCAACCGGATCTGTATCAGTTCCGGGTACATCCACAGTTCCGGCTAAGAGGCGGAGGGAAGTCGTGTCGTCACCGCTCCCCACCGATGCGTCGCACTGGAGGGCGGACAAGACGGCAAGCCACGTCGATGATGTGCCGTCATTCCAGGAGCGCAGCCTTCTCCTGGACGCATTTTTCTCGCGCGTACATCCTAACCCCACAGCCAGCTTTGTTCACCGCAGCGACCTCCTCCGGACGGTCCACAATGGTACCGTGTCGCGCCTGCTCTTGCTTGCCATATGTGTCATATCGTACCGTTTCTCCTCTTTAAGCGATGATGCTCATCCGGACGGAGGAGAGCGGGCGGCGTTCTGGGCATGCCGAATCCGACACGATCTCATGGAGAACCTGGACCGCTTCTCGCGCCCTACTCTGGGGGCAACACTGCTTCTCATCCAGCATGATATCAACAGCGGGCGTTCAGCCGCCGCTTGGACTCTCAACGTACTCGCCACCAGGATGGCCTTCGCTTTAGGTCTGAACAGGCAGGGGCCAACAGGAGCGCAATGGATGCAAGCCGAGGTATCGAGACGTCTCATGTGGAGTTCGTTTTGCGTCGACGCAATGACCCATGGAGGGATACTGGAGTACTGCAGCTGTCCGGCCTCTGCAGTCAGAATTAACTTGCCCGCGGACGAGCACAACTTTGCCTTGTCCATACCTGAGGAGACGGATCCTTTGCAACGGCCTCCGTCCCTCGGTGAAAGGAACCGTCTGGGAGGGTTGATGTCGCAATATGTGCGGTTGATGGCGATTCGCAACGACGTGATACAGTCAGTGAGAAGCGCGGAGGGCCTTGCTGATGGCATAGATACTGCAAAAATATTTCGGAACAGCCTCTCAAGCCTTGGGACACTGCCTCGCCGCTGCAAGCCTGCCTCGATGCCCTTGGTCGATGGCACGCAGAGTTGCCTTCGCAGCTCGAATTCGAAGAGATCAACCTTTACGCACGTTTCGACTCCAATGCCCTAGACAGCCTCATGTCGCTACACTGCTGGTACGATACACTGCATGCCTCGTTGTACCGAGTCGCCTGTCCGGGTTTCGACCAGTCCCTGCCCGCATCGGTTCTGGTGCAAGCACCAGAGGGGTGGGTGGACAAGATGCGCCATGGTTGCTTCATTCGCTCTCGCTCGATCAGCAACCGATTTCGCCTCCTTGCGAGACACTTCCCGGACCACGTGCCGACGATGCTCGACTACAGCATGTGGGCTCACGAAAGTGCGCGGAATCTGGTGCAATATTCGCGGGTCCGAGGCATTTCCCCTGGCGGGCCTATGGCGGGACTTCAGGGGCAGATTCGAGAGGACCTCCAGATAATGGTGAACGTCGTGGCCGGCATGACAAGATACTTTTTCTGTGTGCGCAAACGGGTAAGTGCAGGCTGACGTGTTTGTACTAACGCAGAGGTTCAACGACTCGTCCTCATACTTGTCCGAGCAGGATTTGATGTGGTCTGCGCACAAATGGAGACATGGTGAGCACTGCTGTCTGATTAATTGGACTCTTCCAGCTCATTGAACAGGGGGGAGTCTGGAACGCAGACCCCAGCGCCGGGGCCGGTCCTCGAGTACCTGCCGTGGATTCGTGGGGAGCTACCCATGGGCTCCGACGAGGCATCGAACAAGGATGAGGATGGTCATTTCAAGGTGGGTTTGGCTTTCTACGCGAGTGCTGAGCTGCAGCGCCACGCGGTGGATCCGATCACACTGGAGCCATTATCGACGTCTCCGCATGATGTTGAGACAGGTCAGATAACGATGGTACGTGAACAACTACACCGTTGTTGGCGGTGCTAAGAATGACGTAGGCGTCCGCCGCTCCTCAAAACGAGCCCCAACATGTGCACCCGGCTCCTTTGTCGTTCCCAGAGGGATCACCTCTGCAAGACACCGCCGAACGCCAGCACGTCTTCCCGGCGCTTACCAGCATACTCGATGGCTCCGAAACGGTGCCCTTTGGGATGCAGGATAGCTCGGATTGGAGTCAAGGATGGTTTTGGAACGAGTCTTGGGATTGACAGCCGTGATATGCCTCGGGCAGTATTGGGGGAATAACTCTCATACCGTGATCTCAAAATCCCTCATATCTTACCCTGCACCGTCTTGATCCAATGCGCCAACTTATAAACGTCGCTATCCAGCTCTACATATATAGTTGAAGGTCTGGAATACTAAGCGATCACTCAAAGCGCAGTCTTTGCTGCGCCCCGCTCCGAATCCCTGAACCTGGCCCCGCGCCCAAGCGCCATCCATATCTTCTGGTCATCGATTGGGTCGCCGCCGATCTGGTTGGGCAAAAGCTGCCGGCCTTGAGACGGTACGATGGGCGGGCCAAACACCGTGCCCGTTTCGGCAACATAGTCATCCCATAGGGTGACGAGCTCGACGAGCTTGTCGGGATATTGACCGGCAAGATCATTGGTCTCGCCCTGATCGACACTCAGGTCATACAGCTGCCATTTGCCAGTCCCAGTCGGCTGACCCTCGGGGATGTACACAATTTTCCAGTTTCCGTGGCGGATGGAGGCTCGATTATGCATCTCCCAGCCGATTGGGGGATCCGAGGGACCGTGAATTGCGAGCGAGTCGTCATCCCCTGCTTTCCCGCCGTCTTCTTCAAGGTAGGGCAACCACGACTTGCCGCGTAAACCGAAGACCTCGCGATCACGGTATGGTTTCTTCTGGCGGGGAGGTGAAGGGGAGGGGTTTGGATGCGTTCCGCCTGCGAGAGACAGCAAGGTGGGAACGATGTCCATGCAGGTAATGAAGGAGCCGCAGATGGTGCCGGGCTTGTACGCCTTAAAGTCAGGGTAACGCATAAGAAACGGAACGCGGATACCGCCCTCGGTGATAAACCCCTTCATGAGCCTGTTGGGAGCGGTGCTCGCTTGCGCCCATCGTGGGCCAATCCAGATGAATGAGTCGTGATTGCCGAGGTTTTCGTACGAGTTGTCGTAGTGCTTATCGATGACTTCGAGAAGGCGGGGACCCATGACTGGCAAAGCCTCGAGCGCCGCACCCTCGGCACCGTTGTCGGACATGAACATAACGACAGTATTCTCTAGGACTCCCTGCTTGTCGAGGTAATCGACGACGCGGCCTATAGCGCGGTCCATGGCGTGCACCATGCCGGCGTAGCACTCCATGGCACGGGCGCTGAACTTGCGTTCCTCGGGCGTCATATCCTCCCATTCTCTGGTCTTGCAGAAGACCTCGTGCGCCTTGACATCCTCCTTGACAAGTCCCAGCTCGATGAGCCGCTTCAGGCGCTTCTCCCGCAGCACATCGGGGCCTTCGTCGTATCTTCCCCTAAATTTGTCCCGGTCGGTGGGTAGACACTGGATCGGCCAGTGCGGTGCGCAGAAAGGCAGGTATGCGAAGAATGGCCTGTCCTTTTCTTCGGACGATCGTTCCTCAAGGTTACCAATCAGATTGTCCGCAAAGTAATCAGATGAATAAAAGCCGTCAGGCGAGTTGGTGATATTTGGCTCGGGCATCCACTTGGTCCCCTTGCGGACATAGAGGAGCGGGAGGTGACCCGCAACATGCGGTCGCTGGTCCCAATCTGGACTTGCGACCGGCTCAAAACCGAACGAGTTGCCGCAGCCGGGGAGAAACGCAAATGACTTGTGGAACCCACGCGAAGAGGGCAGATGCTGTTCTCGAAAGCCCAGGTGCCATTTGCCAGACATGACGTTCCAGTATCCGGCATCGTCGAGCAGTTCGGGAAGCGCGGCGACGTCGTAATTGAGATAGCCCTCATAGCCAGGCTTGTTCCATCGCTGGGGATCGGCAATCTGGCACGCTTAGCCGCTCACACGGAGTAAGAGTAATACGGGTTCTGGAGGACAGTCGGAAGAGAGGGAACGCACGCGATGCTCATACATGACCCCAACTCCGGCGATGTGGTTGTCGGTACCACTCATGATCATAGACCGCGTGGGCGAGCATGCCGCAGCGGTGTGAACTACGGGTGCACTCCGGGTTAGCGCTCCAACCGTCAGAGGTGTCCAACAACCTCGGTCTTGCTGGAACGGCAATGCTTACAGTCGCTAAACCGGATGCCTTCCCTGGCTAGCTTGTCGAGGTGGGGGGTCTCGATCTCGCTACCGAAGCAACCAATATCCGAGAAGCCGAGATCGTCGGCGACGATGAGGAGGATGTTTGGGCGCTTGCCTGTCATGCCGCGCGTTGGTCAGAAAGATATACCAGGCAAGTTTGAGGCAGTGTTTGAGAAGTAATGTTGTCCCGCGTGCTTGAACTTGTAGCAACTTAATTATTATATGTTGAGGATCGGTGATCCGCCCGCCGACTGACGAGACTCATAACCCGGCCAAAGCCGAACGGCCAGGACATAGGACCGTCAGGCAGGACCTAGCGCCCCTAGTCTAGAGTGCACGCCCGGCACGGAGGTTAAGGGGGGCTGACCGCTTCCCTGGCTCTTTGGCCTCCGTTGAGCGTCGGCTACGATACGACAACATTGTCTAAGGTCGCGACGACTCACTAAGCGAGTCCATCAGTAGAGCCCAGGAGACAAAGTTTCCGAGCATCGAAACGATCTGGTCGGCTCGGCTAAATCTTCCTCCTTTATTCCGGAATGATATGGGTTCTCTCTAGCACCGAGTCCTACTTCAACGTCGGTCGCTCGTCCCAATGCATGATGGGGAAGGCCGGCGAAGCCCGAGCAGTAATCGAGATCGGTGGCCACAACGATTTGACACATCGAACCCCTGGTTGCGAGGTTACAACATGTGGCTCACCGGTGGGGCTGATTTGGTGGGACCCGTGGGAATATGTTTGGCCGCGTCCCGGCCGTCCTTCTAGGGGGTCCGATGGACATCCTGGTGGGGATGCGTCGGAGCACCCGATGCGGGGTCCCACAGTAGGGGTCCCTCGAGGTCCCATGGGGCGATATTGGCACCGTTTGGAGGGATTGAATTGCCCCTCATTTGTGGCGTATATAATGACCTACTCTTCAAGCGCCGAGACTCTTTCTCCCCCCCATCGATCAAGTTTACGTCGTCCAACTCCTATTTCTACCCGCGAAACACAAACACCCACCAACCCATCCCCACCTTCTGCCCCGTTCCCACCACCTTTGTTGCCCGTCAAAAACCCACATCCACCCTCTCTACCTGACCACTACAATCAAGTATCACCATCATGGGTCTCCACAAACCCAACCCCGGTAACGTCATCGACGCCGCAACCGGCCACCTTGAGGAGACGGAGATCGGCCTTGACAAGGGCTACAACAATAACACTGACTACCAAGGGACCGGCGGCGCGATCGCCAGGTTCCACACCCCAGGTGGCCACCCGATCGATACCTCGCAGCCAGCCTTCCCCGTCTTCCATAGGAAGTGAGTGGTGTCGAGTATGGTTCAATCTACTTAACCCCATCTGGTTTCGCCTCGAGTCGTTCTTCGGCGACTTCCTTTGTTACTACGGCCGGCGTTTGCCCTTGGTCCATCCTAGGCATCCTAGGCCTCCTGTTGCTCCTAAGGAATGTGCTGACTCCGCCAGGTTCGCCAACCCTGCCCCGCTCGGTCTCCTTGCCTTTGCGGCCACCACCTTCGTCCTGTCCATGTACAACGTCCAGGCCCGTCACATAACCCACTCCAACGTCATCCTCGGCATGGCTCTCGGCTACGGTGGTCTCGTCCAGCTCATCGCAGGCGTTGAAGGGTGGGCGAGCGGTAACACCTTCGGCGCCACAGCGTTCGCTTCTTACGGTGGTTTATTCCTCTCGTTTGGGACTCTCTACATCCCCCAGTTTGAGGTCACTGGTGGGTTTTCCTGTGTCCTATCCACGACCGCGACCACTTCCATTCAACCCTGCCTGACCTGGATGAAACGGTGCAGACCCCTAGCTAATGTCCTTGGCAGCTTCCTACACATCCGAGTCGGAGCTCAACGCGGCGATCAGTATCTATCTCTGCGCATGGGGCATCATCACATTGATGTTTTTCATTTCGTCTCTAAAGTCGTCGATCGCGCTCGCGATGGCGTTTTTCTTCGCCGACCTGATGCTCTGGATGCTGTAAGCGATTCATTCTGCCTCATGCCACATGTGTATTCCTCATTTTCCTCGACAGCACGGCTCTTGTGCCCACCCGCCCTCACGGGACTCACCTCCCGTCACTCAGAGCACTCGCTGACACACGCTCAGAGTCGCCGGCTATCTCGCCCCGTCGACCAAGTGTATCAAAGCCGGTGGCGCTCTCGGAATTTTCACCTCCCTCATCGCGGGCTACACCGCTCTTGCGAGCCTGCTCACAAACGACACATCGTACTTCCAGATTCCCGTCGGTGATTTGTCCCGCCAGAATTGAGACCGACCGTAATGCCCCTGTGCACCCTGAGTGTGCTTTGGTTGTCGGCTTCGAGAGTCTACATCTAATGCGAGGATGGGAGGCCACCGATCGAGCGCGGAGCAATAGCGGCGAGGCGTTATTCTACAGTGACGTTGATAGCGAAAGTACGTGAATGGGATTCCAGGTGTATGTAGTGTTTGCTTATGAGGAGTTAGCAATGTTAGGAGTTAGGGGATTACATCTCGGTTCTGGTAGCGGCATCAAGCCCTGTTCTACTCATTTAGGTTACTTATTGTGCGAAGCAGCGCGGTCCTCAGGTCGTTCGAGTTATCCGCCATCGACGATCGTCTAAGGTCGCCGAACTCAACCGATCCGAACGGCCCTAGGAGTCAAACACTACGGGTACCTCGCTGGTCGTCGTAGCACCGTGAGCCCTGTTGGTCTGCGCCAGCTCGAAGTCCCGATGGTAAGAGGGGGAGTCGCCGTATGCGCGAGATGAGGAAGTGGTCCAACGCCGGTACGGGTCAGCGGCATTGTCCTGAACGAAGGGGGTGAATGGCAACTGATATGACGGGTTGTAAATCAAGGATGGTGTCGGGGTGGTGTTGGAGATAGACTCGCCGGACTTGATGCGGTGGAGCGGCCGCTGGGGAGCGGGGTCTTGTATGACGGGGGGGAACCCTAAACGAGGCACCGGGGTGACGGTGGTGGCTCTGACTCAGTTGACGGGGTTTGGTCTCGGATGATGGGTGAGATTATCAACTGAGAGAACTTGCGTTTACCCTGGGACTGGGCCTGGACGGCCCTGCGCATCACTGGGGATTCGGGCTCCTTTACCAATGGCGGGGTGTCAGGAACTTTGAACACGGCGGAGGAGGATGGCCTGCCGCCATGAGCTCGACCATGGCGATGGCATTGCAGATTGCAGACACAGTGGAGCGCCAAACCCGCTGGGACACGATGAGATATGACTCAGTAGAGCACCCTGGACCGTGCCACGGCATGAACGGGCCAAACACACCATTGGGACTGCCCTAGCGACGCTGGAAGGAGTACAGGTTCACCTACAACCCTTGATCACCGGTACACACTGAAAGACATCAGGGTCACTGGATCGGCTGCTAGTGGACTCTCAGGCGAAGATATCGACATCACCATCGTCTCCCTGGCCTCCCAGTATCCCCAGACCGCTACCCTGCCACTAGCAACGACCGAGGACGGCTCTGCAGCTGAAAGAACCACCAAACCCGTTCAGAAACTCCTCGATGCTGTGGCAAGGGAGAGAAACGACGCCGACACCCGCCCACAGACCGACCGTTAACGCCGTTCGTCCTCCCCCTCGGTGGTACAATGGAACGAATGCTAGGGACCTCTCAAGCTTTAGAAATCGACAATTTACTCTATCCTTGTCAGACGGCTCTCCCTCGGCTTGATGAGGGCCCGAGCGCGCTGCTTTGGGCCATAAGTAACCTAGACGAGTAGAACAGAATTTCACAGCGATATCAGGCCCGAGATGTAACCCCCTAACCCCTAAGTAATGACCCAAGGGACATACAACTGATGCTCAAACGGATGAGCTTTTGCCTTTTGCAGGCGAGGGTCCGCAGCTTTGAGCTATAAGGTTTTCATAAGACCGTAGACCACCGAGACCAGACACACGCCCTATGCACCTCCCAAGGTCAGAGGGCATGACGATTGAGATTTTGAGGGCACCCTCGTCAAGTGGTGGTGTATGGGTACGGACACGGCTGCGGACGCCAAGTGTGCAGCTGAACAAGAATAGAGTCTGATGCGGCTGATACTTCTTGCATTGACATAACTACAGACTCTGAGGGACCCGAAAGAGACATTTAGTGGAGACCGTCGTAGAAGGCACGCTCGAGCTCGTTGAACACGAGGTCGAATGGCTCGTTGGGGACGCCAAAGGCGAAGAGCTGGGTGGTGAACACGCCCTGGAGAATGTTAGCTTGGATGACGCTTGTTACTCACGGTGACACCGGTCAAAGGGTCCATCCAGTAGAAGGTCTTGTAGATACCCTCCCACCACATGCTGCCGGTCTTGCGGCCGTGGGAGCTATCGGCAGTGCAAACAAAGCCGCCGAGGGAGTGGGTGAGCTGAGCATTGTCGATGAGCTTGACGTCAATGTGGGGGACGAGGCGGGCAAAGTCGTACTGGCCCTGGAGGGAGCTGGTTGGTGAAGAGAAGGCTGTAAGACTCGGGGGAAATGATGCCACCGGGGATGTTGGACGCCATCACCTTCTGGAGCACGCGGAGGTAGTCGTGGGCGGTACCGTACAGGCCCGCACCGCCGGACGCCTGGCCCTTGGCCGAGCCCGGGGAGCAGTCGCGGATGCCGGGGAAGACGACGAGCTTGTTGTCGATGGGGTCGTGGGTGACCACCTGCTGGAGCTTGATGTACGCCTCATCCGGCGGGGTGAAGGTGAGAGTGGTGACGCCAGAGGGCTTGAAAATGTTCTCCTGGAAGTACTGCTCGAGCGACTTGCCAGTCACGCGCTCAACGAGGATGCCCCCCCAGTCGAGGCCCAGCGAGTAATTCCATCCCTCTCCGGGCTCAAAAATCAGGGGGAGCTCGAAAGACTCGACAGTGAGGTTGGTGGAAATGACAGTGGCCTTGTTGTTTACCTTGACCCACTCGCCGAGAGCTGGGACCATCACGTCGTAACCAGTACCATTGGTGTGGGTCAGGATTTGGCGGACAGTGATCTTCTTGGTCGCCGGGTGCTCGACGGACTTGCCGTCCTGAACGGCTCCCACGATCGGGAGTTTACCCAGCTCAGGGAGGTACTTTTCGAAAATGGCAGGTTCGTCCAAGGTGAGCTTTCCAGCGTCCACCAGTTGGAGCACAGCGAGCGAGACCATGAGCTTGGTCATGGACATGAGCTGGAGGACTGGGCCTCAGTGATACTCTCGTTCGCGCAAGCTCACTGGTGTCCTCATTGATCTGACCCTTGTCGGGCTGCCCAAACACCTTGTCGCCTTCGGCCTTGAAGTACAGGGGCTCGGCCTTGGAGTCAGCCGTGGCGACAGCAAACGTCGCGGCGGGGATGAGGCCCAAGTCGACATGCTTCTTGAGAATCGCGTCGAGCTTCTGCTTGGTGGCGGGAGTTACGGTGGGCCGCTTGATGGTCATTGTGGCGATGGGTTCAGTGATAGTGTTGTGGACGGAGCGGAGTTGATGCCACAGAGTACCAAGGAATTCCATCGGACCCCATTCCCGTGGGACCCTGGTGGGTCGGAGGTCGGGTCGGGAGTCGGGTCGGAGGCCGGGTCAGGTGGCGGGGAAGGTGTGGCGGGGAAGGTGTGGTGGGGAAGGTGTGGTGCCCTGAGAGCCCCGCAGTGCCCCGGACTTCGTACCGGAGGTGGGGTGACCCGGGCTGTCCTTTCGAGTGCAGTTCGAAGTGGCCGACGGGAGCCGTGGGGACGTTTTGCTTTGCCCCATCACGACATGTTGACGCGTACCTGCCAACATGTCAAGCGCCTCGAGATACAGCATAAAAGTAGTCCCCAAGTTATCACCTGTGCCCATTCCGCACTTTCCTCACATAGCTCATCTCGAAGCGGCAAACCCAAACCAAGCGCCTCACACCAACCTACCTTGCAACTCTTGAAACATGACGGTCCCCCCTATCGAACCCGTTCCCGCTCCCCACAACCAGGGGCAGGCGTAAGTGAAACTTTCTAGCCGTCCGCAGCCTGCAGTTACTCATTGACGCAGACCTGGTGATGCTCTCGACTTCAGCTGGGCCCCAGCACTTGTCGAGCACGCAATCACTGTAGGGCGGCACATCCGTGTTGTGTGCATCGGCGCGGGCTTTAGCGGAGTCAACCTCGCGATCCACCTCCGCGAGAAATGCCGCGACTACGAGTTTGTGGCCTACGAGATGGCCAAGGACGTCGGTGGAGTCTGTGAGCCCTGCCCAGCCGCACGCCCTCGCTTAGCGTGAAGCTTACCAACTTACAGGGCACCACAACCGCTACATGGGCGCCGCGTGTGATCTTCCGGCACACACCTACCAGTACTCATTTGCCGAGAACACTCAGTGGAGCCGCTTCTACGCCCCTCAGCCTGAGATTTGTCAGTACATTTCCGACGTTGTTGACAAGTACAAAATTCGCGACGAGATCAAGGTGAGTCATCCTTGCTGAACCCACCAGTGGGCTAGGCTGACCAAATTCCAGCTGGAGCACCAGGTCATTGGCGCGGAATGGGACGATGACGAGGGCAAGTGGCACGTCAAGGCGAAGAACCTCAAGACGGAGGAGGAGTTTGAGGATGTTGCAGACTTTGTCTGCTACGCCACGGGTCTCCTCTCCAAGCCTCAGTGGCCCTAGCTTCCAGGTCGGGAAAAGTTCAAGGGTATCATCCACCACTCGTCTGGCTGGGACTACCGCAAGGAGGAGGATGACAACCTCGGCGTATCTCCTTACAAGGGCAAGCGAGTCGGCGTCATTGGTACCGGCTCGAGCGCTATCCAGATTGTGCCCATCATGAGGGAGAAGGTCGGTGCTGAGGGTGTAGTTTTCAACTTTGGCCGTACAAAGAGTGAGTGTTTGAATGTAGCACTAGCCGAGAGAGGCAAACTGACATTGTCTAGCATGGCTTACTGGCACCTTTGCGTCCGGAATTCTGGAACAACTGGTCAAGACCAAGGAGGGCGAGCTGAATCGTCCGTTTCCCGAGGTATCTTGGCCAAACGAGAAACTGACGCGGGTTGCAGACACGTTCTCGGACGAGACCAAGAAGAAGCTCAGGGACGACCGCGCGTACTACCGGGACTTCCGCGGCTTGATTGAGGCCGACCTCTCCTCAGTTCACGCCATCACCCGCACGGGAGCACCGATTCAGGAAGAGTACCGCGAGGCGGTTCGCAAGGCCATGTTGGAGCTCCTTTCATCCAAACCCGAAATTGCCGAAGCTCTCGTCCCGGACTTCCCCCTGGCTTGTAAGCGTATGACACCCGGCCCAGGCTACCTTGAGTCGCTGGTCTTGGACAATGTGAGTGCTGTGGGGCTCACCTTGTTCGTCGACTTAACCCAACAGTGCCACTTGGTCACCGACGCGATCGAATCGTTTACCGAGAAGGGGCTCAAGTTGAAGAGCGGTGAAGAGATTGAGCTCGACGCTATCATCTGCGCGACTGGATTCAACACGACGTCCGTCCCCGCCTTCCCCATCTATGGCAAGAACGGTGTCAACCTTCAAGACCTGTGGAAGGACGAGGCTCGCACCTACCTTGGCCTCCTTGTACCGGAGATGCCCAACTTCTTCTCCGTCCTCGGCGCCCAGACTGTTGTGGGTACGGGCTCGCTTCTGTCAATGATGGAGCAAGCCGTCGCCTACGTTGCCAAGACCGTCAACAAGTGCCAGCGCGAGGGTTACAAGAGCTGGACCATCAAGGACTCTGTCGTAGACGACTTCCTCAAATACACAGACAACTATTTCCCCCGCACGGTCTACAGCGCAAACTGCCGCAGCTGGTACAAGAATGGCAACTACGGGGGCAAGATTCGCACGGTGTGGCCAGGTGCCAGTTCACACTGCTTCATTGCTCTCCGCGACCCCCGGTGGGAGGACTTTGAGTGGGTGCGCCATGACAAGACATACCCGCACTCGATGTCATGGCTCAGAAACGGCAACGTTCCAGACCACCTCCCCTTGAACTTTTTCACCGACGAGCTCCGCGCACAATACAAGGAGACGACGTTCATTGCCTAAGATGGAAGCTTGAAGTCTGAAGGGAAGACATCCGGATTGGTAGAAGGTGCACGTTGAAGGAGGGACAGTCTTGTACCTTGGAATGTTACCAGGACTGCCTCATCTATCTGCAACTTAGTCTAGTCTTGTCGGCGCCGACAGCAGCCACTCCATGTTGGCAGCCAACAGCCACCACCTTGTTGCCATCACGACCTCTTTAGCCGCCTGGGTGGCCGTTCGTCTGATACCCTGCTACTCCTACCTACCGCTCGCGCCCCGATGCCCTCGCCTCCTGCTTCCCCTAAACTGTCACGTGTCACGACCCCTCTCTCGCTGCCGGTTCGTCCCCGTCTTCTCCCCTTCACAACCTTACCGCCAGCAGTTTCGTGCATCTCCCACTCCGCCTCGTACCCCTAGACACTCGCTGCCGCCTCCTCCTTCCCGTGACCTTCAGCTCCACTACAGCACCATGGACGCACTCACCCTGATCCGGGGCCGGACGCGTCCCCGACGCTTGAAGATATCCGTGAACCGATTGAGCACCTTGAGGCCGGGGAAGCCTGCCGCTGTCGGGGCGCATCATCCATGTGTTCCACCACTATTGTGTGTTCCCAGCAGCCAGGGACCGCAGAGGCCATCCCGATTGGCGTCAAGTACACCGTCCCGCTTGGCATCACAGCCCAGAAGTCCGGTCTATGTGGATCATGACTACGGAGACGGATGGAACTGGATGACATGTCGGATAAGGCAAGCCTGGATGGATCAAGATGGTCTGACGCTGGGTCGGTATTATACCATCTGGGCACATGTGAAGGTGGTGACAATGGTGCGCTTGTGCTTGTCGGCGTCATCAAGCTTGATGATCAAGTGGGGTAGCTCATGCCTCCAGAGGAAATTCAGGAGGGAAGCCGGACACGAAGGAGCCAAGCACATCATGGGACAGGCCCTTGCTTCAACCCCCGGTACCCGAGTCCGACTTGTACCCCTCGGCCACCAGACCAGCAGACGCAATGACATCCAGGTATTCTCTCTGCTCGGATCTCAGGCCACGGGGCTAGCCAATGCCGAGTACGATCTCACGGTCGTTTCTCTTGCAAACAAGAATGCTCGTGCCACAAAGCTCCCGAATCAGGATGCGGACCCGTCCCGGCTGGCCAACAAGTACCTCAACTCTGTTGCCGACCACAAGGTCCGGAACCGCCCAACCAGCGACCTCCCCTTCCACCCCATCGTCTTCTCCCTGGGCGGCATGATGTGTTGTAGGGTATGAACCGGCGAGGTTGCATCGATCTCGACTACTACTCGAGCTACTCTTATGATTCCCGCTGCCCACTCTTCTACAGAACAGTGGGCAACTCCCTCATCCTCTTTCCTGTTCATGAAACCGCCACGGCACGGTCCTGCTCGGTCATCCTGTAGTGGATGCCACCGTGGCTTGGCTCGAGCCTACTGATAACCGAGCACATAACCGAGTCGTCTCAACATGATGAACGGCAGCACCACCAAGACGTTTGCCTCTTGGAAACGGGTAATGACGCGCGGGACATACAACCTGATGCTCGAATTGTTAGAAGGTTCGGGGTCCTGACACCGTGCACCGCTCGGGTCGGCACACGGGCCTCGGGTCTGTTTCGGGGTAGTGACACCGTGCGAGCATGGGAAAGAGCTGTACTCTGTGCATAGTACATAAACTGGTTTGGTTAGCGCTTCTTGCCCATGCAACTGCTTTCCGGATACAACTTACACAAATGGCTGAGCCTTTGCCTTTTGCAGGCGAGGGTCCGCAGCTTTGATCTATAAGGCTTTCATATCACCGTAGAACTCCGTAGACCAGACAGACACGCTATGCAACCCCCCAAAAATGCACATGGACGTGATTTGTCTCAGTTTCGCCTGGTTTCGCTAGCGATCCTTTTCACCTCCTGGGCAAAGCTTCTCTTGAAATCAACTCGTCCTCTCGTCGGCCTCCAACCAAGCTCCCTACTTAATTCCGCTCTGGACCGCGAGTTTGAAGCGAATCCGAGCTCTGCGCGTTGTGTATTACCTCCAGCGAACACCTGCGCTCCTTCTTCAAGTGAAAGCCGCCGGACTTGACCTGTCTTGATCACGCCCTGGAGAAACAGCTCGGAGGCGAGACCCTGGGCGAGTTGCCCCCACGTGACGTCGCCTGTCTCGGAGAAGAATATCCCCGTCTTGCCGTACGGTACTTTGTCGCCATCCAAAACTTTCGCGAGGAGAAGCTCGTACAAGGAAGCGAGATCGACGACGTGCACCTGGTCCCAAGCACCTTCGCCGGCGCCGATGACCTCGACGTGGCCCCTTCTGATAGCTGAGCGTAGTATGTTCGGAATCTGAATCGAGTGTCTGTCGAACAATCCCGAGCCGAGCCCGTAGATAAGTGGTGACATGATCAGTTACGTCTTGACATCGTGTTTGATACCCGTCTCGATGGCTGCGAGGTCGGTCGTTCGCTGGGCATAGACCTCCCTTTCTTCCCGTCCCTTCAAGTAAGAGTACAAGTCGTCCTTGTCGAAAAGGATTCGTGCCTCGTGGTATTCCTTCGTGATCGGCTTGTCACCAATGCTGGAGGGTTCCTGTCGTGTGGAAATAGTAAACATCCTTGCCGGTCGCTGCCTTTCGCTGCCCGAGACCGGTGACCAAAGCCTTGGCCGCCCCCGTGTGAAATGCCGATGCAGTGTGAATCACAATGTCGTGCTTGCTGGCCCCTTCGATCAAAGGTTCCGAGTCGCTGAGGTTGTCGAAAGTGATAGGGTTGAGTCCGTGGGCCGCGAGTGTTTTGGCGCTCTCTTCTCCCCGGACCAACACCAATATCTCTAGAGACTGGATCGGTGGATAACTGGTTTCAAGCAGCGTATGCAAGATGGAGCCGCCGCTGTACCACTCGTTAGTAACTGTTGCAAACTGTGTGGAAAGCTCACATGTAGCCAGTAGCGCCGGTGAGGAGTAGGCGGAGGCCGGGCATGCCCAATATTGTTCTTCCTTGTGGTGATGGGGCTTCAACTGCGCTGGAAGGAAGGGCAGAGGTCAACGAAGGTCGCAACCTAAGTACCAGTCCGCGCATGTATTGTGATCGGGCGACGCGGCATGCCACCTCCACATCCTGCTCGGTAAGCTGTACCACCATTCGAAAGCCCCAAGGCTTAGAGTATACGACATCCATTTCAACCCGGAAGTATGACGTCTCGCAGGCATTGAAGCTCAGGGCCCAATGCTGACTCGCCCGCGGCAGTATCAGGAGCACGCGATGCAGTGCAATCTCATGCATGAGCTCTTGGCTCCTCCAACCTCCACCGTTTGTCATCGTCACCCACCCACCAAATCCCACTCCTCGTCGTCAGGTCTCCCTACCGACAATCCACTCTCGCTTGCTTCGCGGCCGGTCCATAACTCCCATCCATGGACTTCCTCTCCATGGCCACCCTCCTTCTTCATCCCCTTCCGGTTGACAGACACAGACCCACCTTTTGACAATCGGCCTTGAAGAATCTTCTCGCAACCATTCCGCGATATAGCGGTGGGACAGAAGATCGGCCGTAGAGGGCCACTGAGGTGGCTAATTAATGGGGAGAAATCAAACAAAGACGAGGCCCGAAATGTTTCCAGATCGCCTCACCTCATGCTGTAGGAGACTGTCAGTGACAGATTTCACATCTGGGGAAAAGGTGTCCGGTGTTGAAGCACTGTGGGTCGGCATTCGTACAAATCGAATTATGTGGACGTCAAGAGATACTACAAAGCGTACACTGACGAACGAAATAGCTTGCTGTCAAAATGCCTGCAGAATCTTCGACAGACCGAAGACTCGAAGTTTGGCCGTCCCGTTTTCGGAAAGAGTACTGATGAAAATGGTAGAAGCGATTTGGAGAATTGGTCCATGCCATTAGACTCACCGTTTTCTGGCTTTGATATCCCGAAGCAATAACGATCACTCTCAGAGGAACTAGTGATGATATTGATACAGAGCTAGTAGGAGTGTCACATAGATAGACAGTAGAGGGAGGCAACAGCCGCGGGGAGGATCATGACGACCAGGAGACGGAAGAAGAAGCGCCACGCCGGCTTTTGGCCCGTCGCCATGTCGATGAAGCCGGCGATGATGATGCCCGCGACGTTGGCGAGTGCCCCTGGCATGCCGTAAAGCGTGAAATCCGTGCCCAGCTCATGAGTCTCGAAGACGGCAACGAACGGGGAAGGTGGCGGACATAAGCACGGTGCTAGCGATACCGGAGAGGGTGCAGTTTACGAAGAACAAGTATATGTCGGGCAGGAAGCTGATGATGAGTTCAAGGATCTCTAGAGGCACGAAACCGTAAGAGAAGGCAGTCTTGGCCGAATACAGGTCGGACACCTCGGCCTCAGAGGAGTACGAAACTGCTAAAGGTGACAGCGTTACTTGTGATGATCCATGATTGCTGAGGGAAAGGTACGTCGAGCTCCCGGATGATCGGGTCGGCGAAGGCCAAGAGGTCGAGTAGCTCCAGCCTGAAACCTTTCAGAGTCGGTTGCCAACGAGACACGACAGGATATCACTGGCTGTCTGCAAACATTGCCAGCGAGAAGATGGCCAGGAGAGGCCACTTGTTCCGCTGGGAATTCTTGATCTCGCACCCGGCGTCTTGACCTCTACGGACGTCTGGTGCGCGGATGCAGTCTTCGATGGAGGGGCGAGACCTCGTTGTCCTGCACCTGCTTGGCAATAGGGGCCTTGTGGTCCACAATAGTCGCATCGGGAGGCAGCAGAGTTCCGGGCGTGTCGGCGCGGGTGGTCTCCCGGGAGGAGATAGTGTTGGTGCGGGGGACCTGGAGCGAGGGCATCACGAAGATGGGGCTATACTTGGTAGGGGAGGTGGACGTGTGGTGATCGAGGAGGGAATGAGATCGGTACGATGCCGTCGCGCTCTCGCAAGAAGAGCTGAAAAGTCGCTTACAAAGTTGCTCTTGCTTGGAAAGAAAAATTGGAGGTCGACTACACCCCTCCACATCGGGAGTTAATTTGGGAACCTCACACAGTCCCTCTCCGGAGGACACTTCTTCTGGAACTACTAGGTCTCTTTCGTTCTAATCCTCAGCCACAATCTGCCATACGATCTAATACACACACGATCCAACTGTCTCTTTTAACACACAACCCAACCCAACTCAGCACTTACCATGAGACTCTACATCGCCGACGACACCTGCTCTCGCGCCGCCCAGCTCGTCGCCAACGAGCTCGGCATCGAGCATGAGCTGGTCCACTTCGACGTCTTGGGCCGGAGTACATCCAATGGCGAGGACTTCATGGCTGTCAACCCCTTTGCCTACGTACCCGTGCTGCGCCTCGACAACGCCGACTGTGACCTGGTCACCGAGACCATCGTCATCCTGTCATACCTGGCCGATCAGCGGCCCAAGGCGTGCCTGACCCCGCGGCCGGGCACCCTGGACCGCGTCAAAATGGACCAGTATCTCGCGCATGTGGCCACCGAGATCGCCCAAAAGTACATCCCCCTGATGCGCAGGCTCATGACGGAGGAGGGCGTCATGTTCAACAAGACCAAGCTCCTCGCTGCCTATCAGCACTTCGATGACCGCCTCGCCGCCGGCGGGCCCTACCTGTTCGGCAAGCAATTCACTGTCGCCGACGCCTACGTCTGGGGTACCCTCTGGAACAGCCGCTCCGGCGTCGACCTCGAGCACCTCAAGAACCTCGCCGCCTGGAAGGCCCGCGTCGATGCCCGCCCCGCGGCCATCAAGACCCTCAAGGAGGAGGCCGACATCGTCGCCCAGCACAAGGCTCAGATTGAGGCCACTCAGGCTTAGGCCCGCCACCTCGCCCACTGTCGCGGTCGCGGTCGAGCGAACAACGGAAGAGTGGCGAGAGGAATCCCATGTCTGGCTTCGTGGTGGAGATATTGAATGAGGGGTGAAGGAAGACTGAGTCCGGGGGTGCATAGCGTGTCTGTCTGGTCTACGGAGTTCTACGGTGGTATGAATGCCTTATAGCTCTTGGAGGGTGCATAGCGTGTCTGTCTGGTCTACGGTGGTCTACGGTGGTATGAAAGCCTTATAGCTCAAAGCTGCGGACCCTCGCCTGCAAAAGGCAAAGGCTCAGGGGGTGCATAACGTGTCTGTCTGGGCTACGGAAGTTCTACGGTTGTATGAAAGCCTTATAGCTCAAAGCTGCGGACCCTCGCCTGCAAAAGGCAAAGGCTCAACCGTTTGAGCATCAGGTTGTATGTCCCGCGGGTCATTACTCGTTTCCAGGAGGCGAAGACCTTGGTGGTGTAGCTGGACCTGGCACAAAGTACGCCAGGAGCTCTACGATGGAAATCGCGGAGAAGACTATGACCCCTTTATCGAACAGCTCATGACACAGCAAGGGGCCATCAAAACGTACGAACTGGTGAGCCGTTTGTAATTTCACCGCAGCGCCTCGATGGTCGACGTCACTGCGCGCCAAGGTCCCGACTAAGGAGCTAGACCTTGGCCATTCAGCGCTCAGGCAGGGCATCCGCAATGAGGCGAAAGGCACGATCCGAGGCGGCCAAGTAGCTAGCCAAACCAATCCCGAGCCCGGCGAAAGAGACATGAAAGCTTGGACCACCCATAAGCTCTGTGGGTTGAGCCCCACCGATTGGTCACCTGGAATGGCACTCCTCTGCGCTACCCTCTAAGTCCAGTCCAAGCACCAGTCCAAAGTGTCAGCATGTCACAATTCCGCCTTTGTCCGATTTTGCCTTGCTGCGTCGATCTCAAGTGGACGGGCACGTTTATTGAACTCCTGAGGCACAACAGATAACCGAGACAAGCCCCGGATGCTTTGTAATGTTTTGTGCTAAAAACAGGTTTCTATACCGAGCTCGAGTAAGGCACAGTTCTCGTATTGTCTCTGTATCTCAGTAACAACGTTATCAAGATTGTTATCAAAAGCAGTGTACGTACAAAACCGTTGGTGTTAGCATCGAACATGTGCACCCCACGACATCGCACCTGACTAGACCGGAGGACCTCGTAGGCGAAGAAGAATCGTCTTCGTTGTCCGACCGCATTGATCCTCGTTGCTTCTCGTCAAACATTAAGATAGGGAAAGGCTTCGACCCCCAACAAGGTCGCCGATCCCGGAGGTCACAACGCGGGATTCGTATACGCTGATGTTGCAAACTTGCAACGAGGGTGCGCCATGCTCCTCAAAGTATGAGCAATGTCCACGGTCATCAAGTGTATGTACATCGCGTATTGTGTTCTTGTTCGAAATCAACGAACAGCCCGCCGCTTGAGCATCAGTGCTGCCGCTCATCCTGCCTCCGAGGCAGCACACCAGTTATACTACATGGCTTCCATTGAATCAAGACCTTGACTCCCAAATAACAGTGCGTCACCGTAGTGGGTGCAATGACCCTTGTGCATCGCTGTGCAACGGCGGGTCGGCGGTAACCTCACGGCCGGTCAAGGGCAAAAGGGCGCTGGAAAGATATGGCGGTGAGCCTGGTCCAGTCCGACCCATGGAAGACCTCGGTGGTGACCTCGGCGGGCTCTGAGGATACCCCTCAATGACAGTAGCCTCTGTTGCCGCGTCCTCCTACAGGGCTTCCGGTGTTTACGCGAATGGAGAGCACTTGGCGGCGTCGTCGGAGGCAACTGTATATCTATCTGAGGCTCCTGAACGTGACTCATGCATATCTGCTCAGGCTAGGGGAGAATCACGCTCCTGGTCGCTCGAGGCACTCGGGGGTAAACTTGATGCGGTGCCTGATCAACAGAAGCGCATCGGATGTGTGGTACTCGCGAAGCTGCCAGGTGGGAAGTGAACACGCACGGATCGATCGTCTCACGCATGCAACCCCCTTTGATGGTATGCGAGTCGTAGTGCATATCTGATGATTGTGATGTAGGTAGCAGCATAGGCTATCTCGATCGCGATGGTTGAATCATGGCGCGCCGAAATGCCGCTATCCTATAAGATTTCGATCCTCATGCCGTGCCTTCAGGCCCTCGGCAGCATCGTCGGAATCATTGCCGTTCCTGCCATTCCGGCTCTCGGTCGCCTTTCTGTAGGGTCATCATCCTGTGCGTTCCCCATGGTCAGACGCCCTCGGTCCCAATCCTCTAGACCTCGGTTCCCATGGGCTCCAGTCCCTATGTTTACCGTTACACACAAACGTGTTGCATCCGGTCCGGTCCAGCCCTCGCCTCTTTGCTCTCTTCTATGGGCTGTACCTCGATGGACCGAGGCTGCCCCCATGCTGTTTGGGCTTCGACTGCATCCGGGAGGCCAGATCGCTCTCGTTCTATGCTCGCTTTGTGAGACATGGGACTTCTGCGCGCTGCTGAACACGCGTCTGGGAAAAAGGACGATCGATCGCGTTTCTTTTGCACTCACGGCCTCGCCCTGATCCTCTCTCCGCAAATATAGCCCTACACGACACCGACTGCAAAGCCCGTCTGCTGACTCCCAAGCATCCTTTTTCTGTCCTTGTCTCCCTTCTCCGGCTACGCCACCCCAGAACAACAGGACTGGTGCTCAGCGCAGCCAACTAGCGGTTCGCGTCCCCGTCGTTTACAGCCTCGACACCGCGATAACTCAAGTCGTCGAACCCCATTCGTGTGTCCCAACCAGTGAGTGCTCTCACTTTGACACGCTCGAGTCTAGTCCCTGGACAGACATGCTCAGTTCATAGATCGCCGAAAACAGATTCGCAGGAGACCGCGGGGCCTTCGTGTCAGAATGCCGAATCATTCAAAACCCCGCGGTTCACGTCGTCGAGGTTCGTCCGCGGAGCGGGACAGCGAGTGCGCGCTGCTGGAGAGAAACAGGCAGGTGAGTGGATATTGCTATGTCGCGAGCCTTGGTCGCCTTGTGATCCTGTCTTTTTCATGGTGGTTTGGAATGGTTGTGGAGGAACATTTCCTCTCTGCGTCGACTCTGTTTGTGTTTGATACCTTTGAGGCAGTCAATGCATTCCCACGTCGTGTCCGCTCCGTTGGGGATTGACGCCCTCTACGTAAATTTTCTGACGTTTTGCAGCAGCACTCCGCCGGCAGACGGTACGGCCCGACAGCGTCCAGCACGGCTGCCGGGTTTGACGCCTTGCTCTCGAGCAGTTATATACAGGGCAAACCCGAAGCGCAGCACCTCGTGCGGGGTCTGAACAAATGGAGTAGTGACAGTTACGAGGATGATGGATGGGATGACTATCTTCGCAACCCCGAACCGGGCCACGGAAAGGTCCGTTGTTTCCGCTTCCCAGCGCCGTACGCACCGCGACTGCGTCTCCGGCGCGGCAGCTGACCTTCGAGCAGAAAGATGCCCGCAGGCCCGTCTTGAACATGCGGGGCCTGAGCAACAGCGGTTGCCTGGTTCTGCTGCTTGCCTGTCTGGTAACCCTGTTTGTTGGCTACCCCCTTATCTCGCACTTCACTCAGGCAACGCTGAGTACCAATGGCGCGTACAATCTTGGTGGCATCAATTCGACCGGCCAAGTGCCGTTGATCGACAAGTTGCCGTCCCTTGTCGATCGGGACACGCCCAGTTCAACTTACACCAGAGTCGGCTATGACGGGGAAGAGTACAATCTGGTATTTTCTGACGAGTTCAATAGGGATGGAAGGTGGGTCGCGATACCGTGGGGGCGTACAGCCGAGCGCTGACCCGTCGTCAGAACATTCTACCCTGGTGACGACCCCTATTGGACAGCGGTCGATATTCATTATTGGTCGACGAATGACTTGGAGTGGTACGACCCCTCAGCCATCACCACCAAGGACGGCAACCTGGTGATCACTATGAATCAGGAATCGATAAACAACCTGAACTTCAAATCCGGGATGCTGCAATCATGGAATCAGTTGTGCTTTCAATACTCAGTCTACATCGAGGTGCGGCTTTCGCTGCCAGGCAGTCCCGGTGCCAGCGGGTTCTGGCCTGGTGTCTGGATGATGGGAAACCTCGGGCGACCAGGCTATGGCGCCACGACCGAAGGAACATGGCCGTACACATATGACTCGTGCGATCTCGGCACGTTGAAGAATCAGACCAATGCTTCGGGGACGGGTCCTCCCGCGGCTACCAATCCGGATGGCACGCCGCTGTCTTAGTGAGTCCTCACCCAACCCCCCCATCGAAAGATGTTGAACGGGCTGAGCCGGGCAGCCTTCCTGGTCAGCGGATGTCCGCCTGCACGTGTAAAGGGGAGGACCATGCCGGACCCGATGTGTCCTATGGCCGAGGAGTTCCAGAGATTGATGTTCTCGAGGGCGGAGTCAACGTCACTGCCTCCGTGGGCCAGGTGTCGCAGTCCATGCAGGTCGCGCCCTTCGACGCTGCATACGAATTTGTCAACACCTCCAACGGAGCGATCATATACAATACCACAAAGACGTCATTTAACAGCTACAAAGGGGGGCAATACCAACAAGCGGTCTCCAGCTTGACGAACCTCGATTCGAGCGTGTATCAGCTTACGTCGGGCGGTTTCGGGGTGTACGGTGAGTCATCCTGGTGGGAGGGTCGCTGCCGTTTGATCCGCCTTTGAGAGCTCTAAAGAAGCCACCGACCAACGTGTTCGATAGGCTTCGAGTACTATACCAGTCCAAGCAGTCGCACTTCGGGCCACGTCACTTGGGTTGCCGAGGGTGAGAAAGCCTGGACTCTGTACCCGGCCGCGATCGCGCCCAACGCGGCAAGCATGGTCTCGCAGAGGTTAATCTCGGAGGAGCCGATGGCCATGGTGAGTGCGCGGCACCGCGACGAGTCATCACGCTGAGAATGGCGGCTTCCTCGATGCGTTCTGCCCTCTGAACTCGCTCTACTTCGCCTCTTCCATCTCGCAGATCATCAACTTTGGAATGTCGGATAATTTCCAAGCCGTGGACTACAACCATCTGTCCTGGCCAGCACAAATGCTTGTTGACTACGTCCGCGTTTACCAACGGTCGGACGGAAAGGTTGGATGCGATCCCGCGGATCGGCCCACATCGGATTACATCTCCAGGCACTTGAACGCGTACAGCAATCCCAACCTGACGACGTGGGAGCAGGCGGGATATACAATGCCTGTGAGTCGAGACGGACTGCCGGATTGTGCAGGGAGAGAAGATCCGGGGCGAAAATTGAGAAGCAACGGAATGCGAGAGGGCGGCCAAGGGGGGGACGTATGGCGTGGAAAGTTGTCGACGATGTCATGGGATTGATAGTGAGGTTTCCGGCTGATCCTTTTCTCAGAAGAACTCCCTCATTGACAACTGCACGTGATGGGGTCATCGGCCGCGCACTATAAGTTCAGGATGTGAGGGTGGTCGCCTCCCATCTGCCATACATTCATATTGAAGGAAACGGAGCGACTACCAGGGGTCACATGAGTTTTCTAGGTTGCCTGGCACTGTTTACAGATCGGGTATCTGTACATCAAAGAGACGAAGTTTGAGGTACCACACCCCTTGTTCCTCCTGTGGTGTAGATGTTCGATGCAGGAGCGGCAGGCAAGGTCCGACAACACCCCTTCGTCGGACATGGGTTATCTTGGTCACGGGCTAGACGGTGAAAGAAGGCAGCTCAAAGTGGAGTAGTGAGGCAGATAATCATTCTCCGGAGTGCTGCTAGAGACAAGACGCGGTACTCCATGCTCGGGAAGTCCTCTGTCGAATACGCTTTGAGTCGACCTGCCCGTGGTCGGTCAGTTGGCTTGCGTACCTCGGTATCCTCGCCGGCACAGGCCGTTCAGCCGTTCTGGAGCTCGACAACAACGCCCTGACCGATTCACGCGCCACCAGAGTGACCTACCAGGAACCGCCACGGCGCCGCGCCCGCGAGGGAAGGCGGGGTTGGGGTCCGGAGAGGAGAGCTTCACGTACAGAGGGGTCTTCCGAATGCGTACGGCAACGATAGGCTCCTGAGAGGGGTCTTCCGAATGCGTACGGCAACGATAGGCTCCTGAGGAATTTCTGCTGCTTCCTTTCCGTAGACAGATTTGGTGTGTCAGAGATGACATGTGTCTATCCGAGTGACGTGGTCTTTCCCTCTCCCTCACGACACCTTGCCTCTTCTCTGCTTGGTCTTCCTCTCTCTTTCTCTCTCTCCGTCGAATGCTTCCCCGAGAGCCTGTTTCCTGCTCTCTTCGGCTTTGTTTGGCCCTCCCTCATCCCCGTATGACCACCATTGTTCAGTAGGCTTCATAGACTTGTAGATATGTGCTCCTTAGCGTCGCCCGTGTGGCTGCATGGAGCAGGCTGTGCTCATTCCTTGGCTGTCGCTCTCCCCACGGCACGCAGACGACGGACCGAGGATAGACGCGTCGCGGATTCGAGATCTGAACTCGGTTGCTATCCGGGGGAGCCGGGTGGTCAACCCAAAGAGACTGTTGAATGTCCCAGGCAGGCGCGACGTGAGAAAGTGCAGATGAAGCCTAGTCGGACTGGAGAATCATGCTTTAACCTGGATTGGATGAAGCAGAGAACCGAGGCTGAACTCTGATGGTTCCAATGTTCGTATGGAGCCCGGCAGACTCTAGCTCTTGACGTGAATAGGCCCTTGAACCGCCCAACTACTGCGGGAGATGTCCACAACTTAGACTTTCTAGATGGTCCAAGGCTACAAGTACAGTAGGGCTCCAGTCTGCGCGACAAACATGACTGCAGTGGTTCGGCGTTAGCCCCAAATTCAAAGATCAGATAAGAATGGATCATATTTGTATGTGCGTTCTCCATCAATGTGCATGAGCTGCCAGTTAGTCAGCACACGAGTCGGCTCCGTGTGAGGAAAACAGAGTGCGTTGTTGACAGTGGTAGTTGCCAGAGTGCGTAATCTACCGGGAGCAAGAGCTCGTTTCCGGCCCAATAGTCCGCAGGGCCCGCCAGCAACCCGCTGGTAACTCAGGCCCCTTAGTCAATCTGCCTATTACTGACCGCAGGACCCAGTCGGTCCATGCCGATCGGATACACGCACGCCCTTCGTGACTGTGGGTCGACGAAGCATGTCGTCACTCGAGCGATCGGCCTGAGCACGAGAACTAAGAGGAACTCCGAGGGGAAGGCTCTCTGCAGGCTTGAGCAGCGGCGGTGTTCTCGGCACAGCCACGATGACCGTGCGGCGCCGGATTCATGCGGCTCACCTATCATCCTGCAGAGGTGCGATCGAGCAGTTTGAGCTTCGGGGCCCGGATGAGGACCATTCGGCGGCGCATTCGTGCTGCGCACCTGACATCCTGCACAGACGTACAATAGAGCAAGTTGACTTCGGGGCCCGGATGAGGACCACGCGGCAACGCGTCCATGCTGCGCATGTGAGATCCTGCAGAGGTACAATAGAGCAGTTGAGCAGGTCGAGAGCGAGGCATTCCCCCGCTGCGTTCGTAACACTGACACAACAGTATGTTCACGGTGGCGATTGCGCTCGCTACCGCACACCAGTAATGTGGCACCCAGTCTGCGTCCGTTGACACCGAGCACTGGGGTTATCCTAGAACATCATAACTTGGGCTCTTTAACCTTTTGTTGTTCAGTCGACTTCGCCTTCACAAGCTAGAAAGCTACCCTAATGTCGAGATATACTTTCAGTGTCCTTCTGTTCTTCTCTTAGACAAGCGTTAGTGGATTCCGCTGACGGCCTACTCGCAGTGATCGCCCGGAAGAGCAAACCTCACATTGCTCTCCGTCAAACCCCCGAGATCCCACCCGCCTGTCGACCACAGTGCGCGGAGTTTCAACTAATCTTCGATGCCTGCAACCAAAATGCGACAGTCGAGGGTGTCTCCTGCGAAGCCGGTTGCGACTCCACCAATTTCGCGAGCATCGCCGCTTGCGCCCAGTGCGTCGTCAACAACACATCTGGCGAAAATTCAAGCGATATGAATCAAATTCAATCGGACCTCAACCAAATCGCGGCTTCCTGCTATGCGAAGGGATTCAACGTGGTTGCTCCAACTCTGACTCTTCCTTCCTCTCAGTAAGTGCAGGAGAGGGCTCATCTCACTCCGTACCAGGCCGGGGCCGACGGGATCCGCACCTCCATCTTCCACTGCTAGCCCGACTCCCCTTCTTAGCACTGGCGCGATAGTTGGTATCGCCGTCGGAAGTGCCCTCGGGGCTCTGGCTAGTGTTGTGACAGTTTACTTCTTGATTCGCTGGCACAGAAGACGTGCCGAGGAAATCTGGTATACCTCGGACAGGAGAGTCGACATGGCAGACAATGAGGCGGACCGCCCTATAGAGCCTTTCACGTCGCAAGCCTACGACAGTGGAGCGCCTTATCAGAGTGAGACTTGTGGTTTCTAGGTCCACGTCAGACTTCTTGACTGCAGATCGCGTAGGTTCCAGCAGCGGCACCGCCACCTTCCAACCTCTTCTCGGGTATCCCTCCGAGGAAACTGGGCTCCGAGTCTCAGGTCCACCGACTTCTTCGTCCCCCGTAGCAGAACGTGACTACATGGCTATGGGTTCCTCCAGCTCGGCGCGTTCAGCCTCATCTCTCCTGTCAGGACTTCGGAATGAGAAGGCGGTCATCATGGCCCAGGTTCACTCAAACCTCCATTCTGGCCTCCCCGCAGGCTCCAGCGGGACTCCGTACGTCATTACTGTTCGGGAAACTGCTCATAGTGTGTCCGCACAAACGGGATGCACTAGCGACGATGGTTGGTCTGCCGCTCGCTCAGCGGCTTCAACGGTCCTTCGTCACCTCGATGGAGGCCCAGTGGAGGAGGAATCAGAACAACAGGAGCAATCCGAACTGCCGCCGCTCTACGGAGATGTGCCGACTCACAGATGCGAGGGGTGACAGACTCTGCACTGGTACCAACAATGGGTTAGGGGAGTTAGGGGGTGCATAGCGTGTCTGTCTGGTCTACGGAATTCTACGGTGGCATGAAAGCGTGATAGCTCAAAGCTGCGAATCCTCACCTGCAAAAGGCAAAGCCTCAACCGTTTGAGCATCAGGTTGTATATCCCGCGGCACGTGTCGATATTCTCCTGGAGGAACAAGTGTCTAGCAGAGCGGGCTCCCCCACAGGTTCCCAGCATCCTGGGGCTATCGGTGTGAATGTCTTCGAGGGCGAGCGACTTGCACTTGGCGGGGTTGAGGCGGATAGATGGCTGCCTCTCGTCAAAGAAAGCCAGCGTTTGCTCCAATTCCAGCTCATCCCGGCTGAGGATGTGGATGTCGTCAAGGTAGGCCAGGATGGGTCTGGCCCAAAGGCCGAAGCAAGGTCTCTGAGCAGTGAGCGTATACCGAGTGAGAACATCAGTGGTCGCGTTGGGTCTCCCTGTCTGATGCCTTGCGCCGAGGTGATGACGTGTCACCCCTCAGAAGACCCAAGCACAAGGCTGGAGGTGCAGGCGTATGCCCTTCTCCAATCCCGATAGAGGATAGGAGGGTATTGGCGGAGCCCCTCAGCTATGTATATGGCACACGGCCCAACTCCCCGAGAAAGTGGGTGGAGCCCGGGAGCTCCACAACAAGATGAACGATGGGGAAGCTTGGAAAAAGGGCGGGGATCAGAGCAAGGATGCACATATCGTGAGTACGAGTTCCGATCCTGCTGACATTAGGACCGTCGCATCGTACTCGATACGTCACTGTCCAGCATTATGTCGTCGTCGCCAGTGTTATTGTGTGTGTCGAGATCGTGTTCATGCATCATCTGTCGCCATGTCCTGCGCAATACGTCCACGAAGGTATGAACCAGTGCCTTCAGGCTTGACCAGGCGCCCCGCGCCTCACATCCACATTGCATATGGAATCACTGTCGCCGCTCGGTCACCATTTAGATCATCCCGAACACATATATCCCTGCTGTGTCGCCCTCGTCAAGAGTGATACAGCGACATCTTGTACGAACCCCCGCAGAACTCGGCACCTGAAACACTAAGTTCTGACCAGCTCGGTCGACTCACTGTTCCCCCCGCAAGCCGAAGAACACTGGTTGTCCGGCAACGCACCGCCCGCGCTCACCCCACCGCCGCAGTAACATTGAATGCTGTATTCCGTGCCGTACCATGCGAGCCCTTGGGACTGGCAAGTTGTGCGACACAGAGCCGAGGTCATGGTCGTGTTGGTGTAGGAATACCCGCCGAGCACCCGCGTTGTCGTCGAATCAATCCAGCAGCCAACGTATTTGACGGGGTACCCAGACGGGGGTTGAGACCCGGCGCCCGACGTGTCGTAAATGTCCACGTTGGATGACGAACCGCAGGGCTGCAGTGAATCGCTCTGGCAGTTGAGGTTGCACGTCGCGTTGGCTTGGACGGCGCCGTATGTGGGCGTGTTGCCGCATGCACAGGTGTTGCCGTTTGTGACGCCGGCGATGGAGTAGCCGAGAGTGCGGCATGTGCGGCGACAGAGTCCAGTGGTCATGTAGCTGCCCGAGTATTTGAAACCCGGTGACGAGACAAAAGTACCGGGGCTGAAACATCCCTTGAGGCCCTCGACTTTGGGGAATGCAGTCGAGCTGGCCTTGGCGGTGGACCAAATGGAAAGGATGTAGGCGGCGCCACACTTTCCCGAACCCCCCGAACAGGCCATGCTACAATCGGCGTCCTGCACCGGGTATCCTCCGGAAAGCGGATCGGGCTTATTGCCGCAGAAGCACTGGGTGCCATACTCGGTCCCGGCGTACGCGTACCCGAGCGACTTGCAATTGGAAAGGCACAAGTCGTTGGTCATCACGTTGGACGAGAACGAGTAGTTGGCCAGGACTCTTATCGATCCCTCGTGGAAGCATCCGACGTAGCCAGCGGACGTCACGTTGAGGGTGAAATCGCCCGAGGTGATGCCGGCTTTTTTGACGTTGTACACTGCGATGCCCGCGTTCGAGCCGCAGTTCTGACTCGCGTTGCCGGGGCAGGTAGTCGACGTGCAAGCCGTGACCGAGGTGATTTGAGACGACGACGTATTGCCGCAGCTGCACTGATTGGTGTTTCTAACCCCGGCGTACGCAAAGTTGCGAGCGAAACACTGCTGCTCGCACAGAGTCACGGACATGTAGTCGCTGGTAAATGTGTACCCAGCCAGGGTGCCAAAGTCGCTGAAACACCCCTGGTAGCCCGGTAGCCCGTTGCTGGGGACGATTCCCGAGGTGTTGTACAGGTCGATAAAACCGAGCTGTCCTCCGCATGTCTCGTTGGCTGCTCCGGCGCACCGCTGGGCGCACCACTGAGTGGCCACGGCGTTGCCCGATTTGAGTGTGTTGCCACAGTAGCAGTAATCGCCCATGCTGGTGCCGGCGAGCGTGTTGCCCTGGTTGTAACATGTCAAGCGACACTGCTCCGGCGACAATGATGGCGAGATGGCGACGTAACCGCTCAGCGCGGGGGCCGACGTGTACCCTGCCCAGCACGAAACCCAACCGGCAGAGTGCGCGATGGGTGCCGTGGAATCCGGGGCGCTCTTCCACACGGAGATCTGCGACGCGCCACCGCACGCCTGGGTCTCGTTACCTGGGCACGTGGTCGAGCACGACGAGTCTGGGAACCTGGACGACGCCGAGGACGTCGAGTTGCCGCAATAACAGTTGTTGCCCTGGCTTCCGGCGAGAGAGAACCCCTTGGAGCCGCAGGTGGCACGACAGATGTCCATGGTGTTGATATACCCAGAGTACTGGTTGTTGCTCAGGGCGTGGTTGTTATTGTCAAAGCAACCCACGTAGGAGGGGTCGGTGATCGCCATCGTATTCGTCCCAGCCACGGCAAACGCATCGAGGGCCAGCGACCCCCCGCAAAACTCGGAGCTGTTGCCGCCACAAGCATTGTTGCAGTTGAGACCCGACACCAACTGCTGCGTAGCCGGGATGTTGTTTCCGCACACGCACTGCCTGGCGTCAAGGACACCGGCGTACGTGTAGTTGAACTGGCTGCACGCCCCTTTGCACAGCTCGATGGTCATTGACGTGCTGTAGTAGGAGTATGTGCTGGTAGTAAAGGCCAGCGCGCTGGCCTTGTTGACAAAACAGCCGAGATATCCTCGCGGCTGGGTCGCTGCAACCGATGCGCACGTGACGTTGGCGTAAGCGGTGCTGAAGATGTCGATGCCCTTTGAGCCGCCACAGTCCTCGGTCGAGTTGCCGGGGCAGGCAGTGTTGCATTGCGTCCTCGGGAGCACCTGGCCGCCAGAGTAAGAGTTGCCGCAGTAGCAGGTGTTGCCAGACTTGACGCCAGCGTACGTGTAGCCGAGCTCGGAGCAGCCGTTGACACACTGCTCCTGTGTCATGGCGCCGGACTTGAAAGTGTTGTTTGTCAGGGCCATGTGATTACCCGTGTCTTGGTAACACCCCACATATCCATTGATCGTCGGGCCCACCGGAATGACTACCGACGCCATGGAAATGTTGTAAACAGACGCCTTGTAAAAGTCGCCGCAGATCTGGGACGAGTTGCCAGTGCATGCTTCGGTACACTGGTCGGATGGAGTGAGAATGCCAGGAAGCACGTTCCAGTCGTCCCCGCAGCCGCAGAGTTGCCCCGAGTATGTAAGCGCCCAGGTCGTGTTGACCCCCTCGCAGGCGGCAATACAAACCTCGATCGTCATCGCGTTGGAGGTGAAAGAGTAGTTGAAAGAGCCGAGGAGGCCAGAGGCTAACCCAGGGGAGTCGTAGCAGCCAAGAAGGACGGCGCCGTCCACCGGGGCCGGCAGGCTTGCCCGGGTCCCCGGCGGGGCGTAGAAGACGTTGAAGATGTATTCGTCGCCTCCACAAGGCTGGCTCGAATTGCCAGGGCAGGGGGCCGTACACATCAACGGGTAGAGAGGTGCGCCCATGTCGAGACCCGTACCGCAAACGCAGTTCCAATGACCATCGATGCGCCCAGTCGCCGCGTAATTGAAGCCAGAGTTGAAGCACGAGTCCTGGCACCGGTTCTGGGTCATCCCATCGTCAATGTAGGAGGCTCCGCCGGTTATCGTGGTGATGTCACGGACACAGAGGATCTCGTGCCATCCTGGGATCGTGGGGAGAACAAAGTTCCTCTGATCGGCTGGGTCGGCAACGTACGGGCCGTCGGTGTCGAAGAGTGCGGCGGGAAGGTGCAAGAGGTGAGACACGCATGGGGGTTTTGTCGTGGTGTTTCCCCAAGGAGAGTTGCAACCAGGAAGATAGTCGAGCGGCGTCAGGTCGGCGTTGGCGGGTTCCTGTAGTATGCCACGTTCCGGCGCGCAGGAGGCCGCCGCCGCAAGATTGAAGGATGCGTTCAGGATCGGACAGCTCTGGATTGATCTAAACGTTAGGACCCTTCGAGGTTCCTGCCACTCACATCGTCGAGTTGAGCCCGTAACCGCAGACAGGGTTGTTGAGAGCGGCGGAAAGCACATGTAGATCCCAGCCGTTGACAAAGTCCGCGTGTATGCCGTACGCTGTGGAGTCGCCGTTGGCCCAAAAGGTGTTTCCGGCCAGCGGGGTCTCATCGCCAAACGCAGTGGATGTCATCCACGTATACTCGAGTTGGATTTGAGGGATCCGAATCGGATGGGATATCGGACAGCTCCCGTCCCGCCCCATGGCACTACCAACGGCGTATGCCGTGTGGCTCCGGTCGGCTGTCCATAGGTTCAGTCCATCCCAGCAGTTGGGGAAGTACACCTCGGTCTTCATTCCGTAAGGACAATCGCGTGGAAAGTTGAAATTGTCGGCCACAAGCGAGTTTGAGAAATCCGACTGGACATGGCAGGTGAAAGTGGCGTATGCGGTGGGTGATTTCATGGTGGGATTCCCAACTAGCATTCGAAGGCCTTTGGGGAATGCACTGATGGGCTCGGCCGGCGAGCTCCGAGTGTTGAAGTAGTAGAAGCGAATCTTGGCAGGTGCCCCTACAAACCTGCCAGCCGTGTTTCTCGCGTAAAGCGCTGCGTCGGTGAGCCGGCGCCAAAGACTGAGTATTTTTCACCCTTCAGGCTCACCTGGCATCCAGTAGTTGGACCTGTCGGCCTGGACAGCCAGACTCGAGCAGTTGGCACCAACATAGCCGTCATAGTTGTAGGCGGCGCTGAAACGACTTCCCCCGATTATCTTGTGGTTGTGCGCGGCCTGCTGATTTGGCCAGACAATGGGGTCGAGCTCCTCGTTGGCGAGGGTGTAGATGTTGTCGAGGTGCCACCCGTCATCCTCGGCGAGAGCGGGACCAAGGGAAAGGGCGAGGATGCACGCCACGAGGATGGTGAGGAGCTTCATGGAGCCCTCGCCCTGACAGCGTGAGCGATTTGCCACCGAGCCCTCTAAGATCCCCTCACGATGTGCTTGGCTTACGGAATGAAAGTCTGCGTTGGTACTGTCTGGGACAGCTAGAGAAGGCTTCGCTCAGAGGTGCAAGTAGTTGTGGTCGAATGAAGGCGATCCAGCACGGTCTCCAGCTTCACGGTGGCAAGAGAGCTGGGAATGAGAAGGACTCTTTGCGCCTGGCCCGTAGATATATGCGAGGCGGCGACACCGACGCGTTGGCTGATGATCAGCGCGCAACACCACTCGACTGTCCATACCACCTGCCCTCGACCCCATGACTATTCATGGCAACGGCCCTAGGCCCACGCCTGATCTCTCTGCATGGCCAATGCCCCAGGCGGCAATGTGTTCTAATGCATGTGCTGCACCGATTGTCACGAGCATGACATCGACGTCCATGGTTATCTCTGAAACACAAGATCGGATCCGGGCAATGCCCCTTTTCAAACTCTGTACCGTGAGATCAAACGATACGCATACCGCCCACGATACTCTGCCTGAGCCACGGACAACGTGAAGACGCGTCCCAACCTTCAACGCGAGATCAACGCCGGCGACCGTGGTTGGCGTGTGAACAAACTCGGGCGTCATTCCCTATTTTTGAACCTCTTGAACACTATTGTGATCACGAGGTCGCCACGGCCCAGTGTCTGACGATCACATGCCTGAGCTCGAGGCCCTCGATGTTTCAGCCTTGCGCGCCGCCATCAGAGGCCAGGCTGCAACACACTCATGGGACACCGCGTGGCGGAGGTGGAATGGTCGATGGGCTTGGGTCTTGCGTATGAGCCAAACACCCAAGCGCTCCGGAGCGTCACTACACGCAGCAATCGGATAACCCAGATGTGGCGAGGTGGGGAGCAGTGCGATGTAGCTTGTCTTTGACCCAAAGTTGCTTGCTGAGGGCTCATAGTTCAGGGGACGGGTGAGGATGATTCGGAGTAAACAACACTGAGAGATGTTGACGGCGCGCGTTGCAATGCATACAAATAACCTGTGGTTGATGAGTGTGAACAAGCGTCTCACAATCGCACTGCCAAACAACTGGCCCAATGTATCGATTCCATAGGTAAGTCCCCAGCGTCTCTGTCGTTTTCCCTAGACGTTAGACGCCCGCCAGCATAATTCACCTGCTCCTCGCGCTCACCCGGCGCTGGTGACTAGCGACCCCGTCCCAAACACTGTGGTGGTCCGCCGGGCCACGCCGTCCCAGACGTTTTGCTGCCCTCCTCAGGATGACGCCGGTTTTCCGGTTGATCCGGGATCCGTATTCCCGCTCTGCTCGTAAGCAACTGTTGTCCCGAGAAGAAAGCGGACCTCCGCCTGACATGTGGGGTAAACAGCTTTCCGGCTTTTCCCGGCGAGAACCCAAACGACTTTTACTGCACTTACAGTCCCACCAGTGGCGCACTTGTGGAGGATCACGATGCGGGTTTCTGTCCCCCCACCGCTGTCGTATGCGGTCCCTCGAGGAAGCGGAACTATGCTCTAGGCGAGTCGTTGGGCAAACGCCCTGCGGGGAAGATCAGGGTCGAGTCGATGGACCAAGGGCTTCTGGACAAGCGAGCCATCTGGGCAAAGAAGCGTCAGGAGGCTGGGGCTGGGGAGCCGCAGAAGGTGTGATTGTTCCATTAAATTGTGGCCCGGGAGACGGTCTGCGATTGATGTGGATGAGGCTTTGTGTGGCTCGGAGGCTGTAATGTCGGGCAGATTGAGATGGACAAATCGTGCAGATACCGGCCTCTTCACAGGGCTGTCAACCTGCACCGATGGCAGAATGGACAATGCCGTCATTGCCGATGGCAAGTGTGATCGCATCGCCGAGCATTACTCCACCGGGTTCCAGGCATTGTCGGTGCGCGGTTACCTGACACTCTGGAGGACACTACGGTACATGTTGTCGTTCGAGCCAGTCGAGAACGATCCAGCGGTGAAGGAAGTGGCTCTTGGGCGGAAAGCGGGGCCACGCACAATCTCGATGGGAGCGGAGGCAATTGCACAATCACAAGTGCCTCTTGAAGGCACCATTCACCGTACTGCACCTTTGCTTTCTCATGACGTCCGTCAGGTCGGGGGTGAAGGGAAAACAAGGGGGTTTCACCCAATTCTCTTCTCGATGCTGATTCGTGCGGTGTATTCGCAATAGGCCTGCGGCTTCGTGCGCTGCCTGATTCCCAAGCCCTCGTTCCATGAGTCCGGTGCCATTGCGACGATCAAACACCATGCTCAGCTATTCTCCTCGACTGACAGCTTCTCGCCATCACTGGTCACGGTGGGCCAACTCATCGTTGCCAGACCGCACGCCGTGACGCGTACCCGACCCGATGTCGCGGCAAGAGCAAGCCGCCTTGATGGCATGGCTCAACTCATTCAACCCGTCCCGCAGCGTGACGACCTTTGGACAGCTGTCCGACGGTCGGCTCCTCATGGAGGTGGGTCGAGCATTGTTCAGGCATCGAGATGAAGTTGATATGCTGTCAGGTCATGAGCTCCATGCAAGTACTGCAACTGATCCGCGACCTCAGCCTGCTCGAGCGCTGACAGCCCAGTGACGGGACTTACTTCAAGAGCGACTTTGTTCACGGCGCGAGTGGTCCATCCAGCAACTCCTGGGAAAGAAGGGTTTTCGAAGGGAACACCTTGTGAGGACACTCATTAGAGCATCTCCTGACCTGGCAGGAAAGGCCTCTATCATCTGCTGCACGCTTTCCCCGTTCCGTTGCCTCACCACCCACTTTCGACCACCTCTCTTTCTGAACCGTCCTTTTCGACTATCGCCGATGCCCCAGACTCCCCCGAGGGCTCGGAGGGTTTGGTGCAGATCGCGCGCATGTGCCTCGTGGTGGCGGTCTGGGCGCCAGGAAACGAGAGAGTCGTTGAGAAGATACAGGGGTTGGGCGAGACTCACATGGGCTACTTGATGAAGAGTATTGAGACGGTGAGCTACAAGTTACGACGCAAGTCGCTGACTGAAGATCATGGGCACGCTGGCGCCTGATGATGGTACGAAAGCTCAGACACATGCACCGCGCATAAGAAGGTCGCCTGGGTCGAGGAATTTGAGGTGGGCATCATACATCTTCGCGTTAGCCATGCTCACTACTACCAGGCCGCCCTCCTCTTCATCGACCATCAGAGCGGAGCGGGACGTTCTGTCGTATGACAATGACAAGCCCCATGCGCAAGGCGGCCCTACGGCAGACGAGGTCGCCCACTCGGTCGGTGGTCTAGTGACGGTGCCGACCCCGATGTCTCAGACGGCTGACCCGCGTTTTCAGGAGGACGCAAGGTCAGAGGGAGTTGAGGCCCTCGGAGAGCTGGCGACAACAAGCAGGGTTCCGTTAAGTACAACGGCTCTGCGCGGCCGCGGAATCCCAACAAGGGCTGTGAATGCCCTCCAGGCCGATCTGTAAGCGCACACCCCGTCGATGCTTGCTCATGATGAAACAGTAGTCGAGTAGAAGACCAGCTAGCCACAACGCAGGAGGCACTAGCCCAACAGGACCTTCTACTCCGCGGGCTTTCCAAAACTGTGAGTATTTTGTTTTTCCACGCTCCGACTTGCAATCGCTGAGCCTCACGCAGGTGGAGGGCCTCAGTCTGAAAGCGGATGAGGTGGTCAAGCTTCAGAATGAGCTGGACGAGTAAGGGCGCGTTTTGGTTTGCTGGCTTATGATCGACTCAAGGTACCGGCACACGGTCGAACTGTTGATGAACAGCGAGAAAACGGTCGAGAAGTACAGAAAGAAGGTGGACGAGTTTACTGATTTGAGACAGGAGATCAGGGCAAGTCCGCTGCGCCTCGTTGCGACCGGCCAGCTGACAATTGGGCAGGATCTCAAAGAGGCGAACGCTACACTTGCCGATGCCACTTCCAACATCGAGTTCGAGTTAAAGAAGTTCGGACTCGTCAAGAGCTCCGTCGACAGCTGTCACTCCCATGTCGAAGGTTTCGAGGCAATGATGAGTAATCAAGCTTCACAGGTGCGTCCCCACGTCGAATTCAGTTGATCTGTTAGATTGCAGAGCTCGGTCACGGGCTAGAGATCACGCGGGCGCGAGTGGCGGATATCGAGCGAGAACGAAGGAGCGACTCGGAGGACATCCGACTACACCAAGGGACGATACGGGATACGGAGAGAACGATATCATCTGGACAACTAGCTATGAGCGAGATCAAGGTGAACGAAGTGGAAGGCGCCATGTTGGGAGATGAGCTAGAGCTTGACCGAGTGACGACTGGCTGCAATGGGGCCAAAACCGGGTACGTGTCTGGTAGTCACGAGGGGACCTAGACACTCGCCCTTGACTTGCTTAGCTTTCACCTGTCGAGAGGCGCTCTCGAACATGAGCCCATGACTGTAGTCGACGCCGAAGGTAAGAGCGTCCGGACCATTGTGCTTGAGACGATCCTTGAGGACGCAAGTCGATCACGGGACCGATACCTTGCCGATTACCTGGACGCGCGTCGTACCAATCGTGGCCTAGAGGCACAGTTGGAGCAGTACCATCGCGAACAGGGCATCAACGGGTGTCTCGTCGCGGGCGGTGCTTCGCCCTCAGTAGGGCGATTGAGCGAGAGTATCCACAACGGGCGGCAAGGCTCCCACGGCACCCTGAGCAGGGCCGAGGTCGATCCCACGGGCGGTCGCCAATTGCTGAGTAACGGGCCTTTCACGGAACTATCGGGATGCGCTGTAACTCAGGACCGGCAAAGTGTGGATCTGTGCAATTGCGTCGAGGACCGCCCAGGCCTCGGGCATCCGAAGACTCTAATGGGAGGTCTGGACCATGAGTTGGGGGATATTTGCGACGTACTTGGCAACGGAATGTGCGAAAAGCCGGATCCGGAGACACAGCGTAGCCCTTCGTCGACCAACGGTGCCATCTGCGGGCACATCGTGTCAGACGAGAACGGCTACCCCATCGGCCTACCGACCACAGGGAAGCTTGGCTACCCTGGCGAGGAGATCCACAAGGGCGACGATGAGACCAGTACGGATACCTCGATCCAGCACTCGCCCACCGTCCACGACGTCACGGCGATGGTGATTGCCACCGATGAGAAGCAACAACCCGAGCATGCTGTCGCGCAGCCCATCGTGCACGTCGAGGCAGATAAGAAGCTTGCCCAGCAGATCGCCTACTGTCTAAACCAGTTGAACGACAAGATGAAGCTTGTGTGTGGTATGATCACCAGTGTGAGCGGCTCTGCAAAACGTTTCAACGTCGGCGCCAGCAGACGGTCGCTTGCTGACAACTCTCTTAGAAGGCTGGGCTCCATCAGCATGCACCCTGTGAGATGCGCGAGGAGGAACCAAATCCCGAAATCCGGCGTCTGATCGAAGAGGGTGCGAAACTGCTATGCGAAGCCAACAGCATCATTCGTGGACTCGACCCCCACGACAGGCTACGAGCCAAAGTCCCACACCAGTGGACTACACGCGCCGGGACACCCGAGGAGTTTTACTTGGCCTGCCTTCTCCATGACCTCACCTGTATCGTGGCGCAGACTGCTCAGAACGCGAAGGTGGAGTATGAGAGGAATCGGCACCCCATGAAAGAGTTTAGACCTCTTTGGAGTGTACTCGAGGAGCCGCTCCGCGAAATCCTCGCTGGGGTTTCTCTCCTGATGGTGGGTGTCTTCGATTTTGTGGGCAAGCCGGCCAGTCCATGTGCGGCGACGAAGTCCTTGGGCGAAGCTGCGGGGAGTAGAAGGGCAGTCGAAAGAGCATTCCCGACCGCAAGAGGGTCCTCCAAGCTTCTGATCTAGGGCCACGTACATAGACCCAGGTTTTGTCAGGGCGTCTACATATTCAGCAATGGCCCCTCCCAAGCGGTGCATGCCTTTAGACAAACCCTTGTACTTGTACTGTGCTCGACGTTGCCTTACTCCACACCGGATCCACCCACCGACGCAGCGTCCGATGAGATGACATGACCGTTGGCCACGTAATGAGTACCCCCAGCAAAACTGAGACCACAAGCAGAGGGTACCTCGCGGTGTCTGGGTGGTAGAGTCCTATGGCGTAGATGACTGCAGGCCAAACCGCGCCTCCCGAAATCGCCATTGTCACTGCTGCGGCGGCAAATTTGGTGTGCCGACCTTGTCCACGGAGGGTCATGGCATACAACGTGGGGAACATGGTGGACGTGAAGAAGACGGCCAGAATGAGCATGGCGAGCGCCGCACTCCCTCGAGGCAGTAACAAGGCCAGGACGGAGCAGACAAAGCCACTGACGGTGTACACGCCCAGGAAGATGCGAGGAGGAACGCCGAAGTAAGCCAGACCGGCGCCAAGGAATCTTCCAAAGGTGAAGACCCCGCGACTGATGAGGTAGGTCTCCAATTGGGGCGAGCCCGGTTTGACATCGCCGACAAGAAGGTTCCAGTAATTGTTCGTCCCTTGCTGGGCGCCCAAGTAAACAAACATCGAGCTCACGCCGGTCCAGAGGATGAAGCTCCTGGCCCCGATGCCAAAGACCTTGGACTCAGGATCCAAATGAGCATTCTCCAGTCGCTGCCGTGCCATGGTCTCCAGATCGTCGTCTGCGGACTCGGACAAAGGAACATAGAAGAAGACCAGGGCGAGCAGAGTGACGAAGAACGCCACGGCCAGGTAGCACCACTGTACACGGAATAGATCCTGGTAATCCAACCCAGAGAGGAGCGCGCTGTTTGCGATGAGGGGCGAGATGATACCTCCGATGCCCTGGATCCCTTGGGCGAAGTTGAGTCGCGCCTCCGAAAGCTCGCCCGGACCGGCCAGGGCGATATAGGGATTCGCCGCGACCTCCAGACACGACAGGCCAAAGGGAATGATGAAATTGGAGACGAAGAAACCGGGGTAGGATCGAAGGACAGAAGAAGGCCAGAAAGCCATCGCACCCACGGCATAGATACAGAGGCCGGTGATAAAGGTGGCTTTGAAACCCCCGTACTTGAGAACCCAGTAGCCAACAAGAAGGGGCCCGAAGAAGTAGGCGGCCCAGTATGCGGTATTCAAAGCGACGATCTGCCCTGCCGAGTACCCCAGTAGCGTTTGGATCTGCCCGTTGAAGGCGTAGATGACGCCTCGAGCAAATCCCCACATGAAGAAGAGGGACGACACTGATGTCAGCGACTGACCTCGTGTCAAGACTCACCAAACAGGACTGGCCACAGAGCTTCCCTGGCACTCAACTCTGTCAACGGCTTCTTCGATTGGACGTTCACAAAATCCAGGATCTTCTGCGTAGGAGCCTGCTCGTCGCCAGCCTGAATGGTGTTGCGACGGCTTTCGGATACTGATGAGCGCCACGCGAGTGAATGCTGGCGCGGCCGCCCTTCGGGATATGACTCGGGCGGCTCGGTTGCGAGCATCTCGAAGAAGTCCATGGCGGGCTCCGAATCTCCGTCCTCCGGTACCACGAGCAACGTTACCGGAGACGGCCTCCGTTCAACTCGTGTGGATCCTCTAACTGGTTCGCTTTCTCGCGTTTCTTGTTGACGGGCTGTCGACTCAGCTGGGGAACGGCTCGGTGTTTCGTCCGAATGATTGGCCTCGAAGACGTGGCCATCAGGTGACACCGCCGACTGGAGCAGCCATCCGGTGTGTTGGGGCGAGGATTTGTGAAAGCAATTGGGCATGATGCGAAGGGCCAGCGGCTTGAGGACCAAGATGCAACTGCAGGTGATCCCCACTGACACCACGACTGCTGACCACATGCAGGTGAAGCTGATGTAGTATGAGTAGTTGGGTGGCCGACCATCCGCGCTGATGGTGCCAATGGAGCTTGCGGCGAGTCGTGCTTGCAGCGCAGATTGAAGGTAGACTATCCGCACGACGTCGACGACAGCAATGAAACCTCCGAGGAGAAACATGGCCACGAGCACGACTTTTTCCCCCACTTCGATCCGAAGGGAGGTAAGGAACGGCAGCGGTAGCATGATGATGGCGATGTCGGTGAGTATGTCGACGGGTGCAGAGGACAGGAATAGCGAAACAACGTCGATGCAAGATCCCGGGATGTCCTCGAAAGCGGCAGCCAGCGGGCGGCACTGGAAGATGAACAGAAAGGTGAGGACGATGCCGGACAGGATGACAATGGCCAGGGTGAATAGGGAGGACCGTCGGAGAAAGGGGTGTGCTTTCCCCAACCGAAGGTATAAGACGAGGATGGCCGACTTCATGGCCGTCAACGCCGGGTGGTAGAGCACAGTGAAGGCGTAGATGCAGCGTTGGAGTGGCACCTCCCACTGTAGAGGGATTTCTGAATTGTCAGTCCGGTGAAACTCTGTGGCCGAGGGGCGTACCCGCTACCCACCAGAATCTGGCGCCCCCAGCCCAAACTTGGTCCCAACCATGATTGTCACAGACAAGCCGACATCCAAGGCCCATGCAACCATCGCAACGAAGTCATCCGCCGTGGCCTTCCGCGTGATACCGAGCTTGGAGATGATCCTGAGCACGGTGAAGACAGTGGTTACGATGACCAGCGCGAGAACGACAGCGAACACCGTCGGGCCTCGGTCGTGAAGCTGATCCATGACGCGGCCCCGGATGCAACATGTCCCTCGCACCCAGCGAGCTACTGTGTTCGCCGCATGACGACTGACGGTCTGTTCAGCTCTCGAAGATGTTTGGCCGAAGCAATCTAGAGCTAATAGAATCGTTCGAGGGAGCTGATGCGGCGCATCGCGGAACAACTGGTGGCCAACCGACTGCAGGAGTAGGAACGACTTGGCCGAGACAGTAGTCCCCCGGGCACTCGAGGTGACAGCCGGTCGGGGGCGTCGCAACCTCCGGCGGCAAAGCCATGTGGCCGCTTCCCGATACTCGACGCTCAAAGGGTATTCTCACAGGATGACGACGATGCGGCCGACTTGAGATTTCTTCCTTGCGGCCAGCATTCTCGCCTCGGAACGACAATACATAACCACTCATCTGCCTTTGGCTCTATTTCATGAGCTGCTTGGCCTTCACCAAGATCGAACCAGGGTCAAGGCCCTGGTAAGGGATCTGCTCGCCGAGACCACCACAGCCTTCTTTGTTGGTGCCCCTGGAAAGATCAGCCAAAGTCCGCCGGTGTCGCGAAGTCACTCACATGTAACCATACCTCGGGTGTAGGTCTCTCTCTAGGAGCCATGTACCGAACTGTGAAGAGATCAGCACGCACCACCGACAGATGGACTCGACGTCACCTTGCTACCCAAACCAGTTCGCTGGTTGAGACTCTCCACGACAAGCACGAAGCCAGTCGAGCCGATGTCCTTGATGACCTGCTCGTCCACCACGTTCAGGGTGGACTTGTTGATGAGACCGACATCGACCCCTTCCTTGCGAAGACGCTCGACCGCGTCGAGTGAGCGGTAGAGCATGTCGCCGTACGCCACTGCACAGTCAGCATGGGTCGGATCGAGTGGACGCACCGATGTAGCCCTTGGTGCCCTTTCGGATGTACTCGTCCTTGCTCGGCTGGAAGACGTATCCCTCGCCATAGAATTTCGAACCGTCTTCCTTTAGAATCCATGGGACCTTTGCGCGCGTCGAGAAGACGAAACGGATGCCTTGGTCGTAGAACACACGATCGATGATGCTGCGCCGATCAGCCGGCGGTGTCATCGGCATACTCACGCGTCCATCTGAGCCTGGGTAGTGTCAGCGGAGCCTTGATCCCGCTCTTCGCCATGATCCCACACGTCGGCATGATCCCACACCTCGAACTCACACAGTCCGCCGGGAAGTACAGCTTGGTCTCGTACCCGTCCTCGAGTCCGTTGTCGAGGAAGAACTGGTTGATACCAAAGTGGCTGCGACGTCAGCCCGCAGGCACGGCGCAACCCGGCACGAGCGTGCGTACCAGGTGTTGTCGGCCATCTCATCCACTCCCGAGTGGGAGAAGTGAGTGAGGACGTTGGCAAAGTTCAGGCGCGCCATGGTGAGCTCGGAGATGATCATCTCGGAGAACGCGGAGAAGGTGCTGCCTAAGTCAGCGACGATCCGCGTCGTGACCCACCTGAAGACACCCTGGCGATCCGCCTTGAACGCTCCGAAGCCCGCAGCGGCGGAAAAGTTGCCTCGCTCCATGATGCCGCTCGAAACAAACACCCTGGATCGTCAGCACATGCCGAGCCGAGACCACTCACTCTGGGTGCTTCTTGTGGATCACGTTCAGCCCCGTCGACCCCTCGAGATCGGTGTCGATGACCATCACTTTCGCCGCGTTCTGCTCCTTGCTCGTCTTGTCCAGCACGGTGCTCACGGCCTCCCCAAACTGCACCCTCACCGCGCCGCGCTCCTTGGTGCTGCCAGCGAGAAGCTCGGTGGCCTCGGTGGGCTTGATCGCGCGGAGGATGGCAGCGCACTTGGGGTGACGCGGGTCCAGGAAGGCGATGGCGGGCTCGCTTAGCATCGTCAGCACACGCTCAACCGGCGAGGACTCACACTTTGACCGCGTCGTGGGCGTGGGGGCTACCCTCGATGCCCTTGATGCCCGGCGCCATGACCCGCTTGGACACGACAGCGGCGGGGCCCGGGGTGTTAACGACCTCGCAAATCGCAGCGTAGAGCGAGTCAATGTCCTCTCCGTTTGCCTCGACGGCCTTGATGCCGTGGCCGGACAACGTCTCGGCGACGCTGTAGTGCTTGAGGTACTGCGACGGGTGACCCCTGCGCCGGATCAGCTGAATCATTCTCGCCGCACTCACGCAATGGTCACGTCGTTGTCATCGATGAACAACTTCACGTTGAGGCCCTGCGCCGCGGCCAGCCTCGCCGCCTCGGCGTCGTCTCCTTCCTGCTGCGAGCCATCCGATCCGAGACAGAACACGGTCTTGCCCTTGTTTCCCATGGCGACACCGTTCACCAGCGGCCACATGTGACCCAGCCTTCCCGACGAGAACTTGACGCCGGGGGTGAGACCCAGCTCCGGGTGTCCGGGGAGCTTCGAGTTGGCCTCTCGGTAGTGGAGAAGGTGCTCGGGAGGGAGGTGACCGTCGAGGACTGCGAGGAGGTACTGTGTCGCGACGCGGTGCCCGGCCTCATCGAAAAGGATGTCAACAAACTTGGAGCCGTCCTTGTCGCCGGCGATGAACGAGAGGAGGATGACGACTTCGGGGACGGTGTCGAAGGCGCCGCTGGAACGTGAGCTCTGATACCACGGTCCGCACCCACCCGGTGTGTCCTGCGGCGCCGCGGGCAGATCCGGTCGCCGTGAAGAAGACGATGACATCGCGAAGGAGAGAGATGTTGGCGAGCTGCGAGCGATCAGTCGAGTTGATGCGACGACCCTCACCAGAGTCTCCTTTTGCTCCGCCGAGAGCTTCTTGTCCTTGACGGGGTCAAGCGGGATGGGCTTGTACTTTTTGAGGTCGATGGGGAACTTTTCAAAGTCCCAGTCCTGAACCTTCTGCGGGGAGTCAGTGGAGCTGAGAGGGGGCTCACGCACGTTGACAGACATGACGGGCTGCTGAGATGCTTGCTTGTATATTGACGAAGAAGAGAGATGAGTTCAGAGACAGACGTCGAGATGGTGTGTGTTCCCACTCCCATGCTATTCCCACCTCCACCTTGACGACCACCAGCTTCCCGCGTTGATGACGTCGCTCCGTGGCGTGGCGTGGCTCGGTAGATTCCCCGAGTGGCCGAACAAGTGGCTGCGGCAGAGGTGGTTGTGAGTGTGCACATTTTACATTTTATGCATGTGGTGCTTGGTGGCGCCCAGTTTCCCGGTATCCCCGCCTGCAGCCCGTCATTGCAGAAAGACGTGAACCCCAGCCGCATTCATTTCCCCGACAAACGTTGGATACGCGGCGACCTGCACCCCGGGGAGCAGGATGTCGGCGGATGTCACCTTGAAGTGACCCATCGAGGGTCCGCATATGTAGACCTTGGCACCGAGGTGTGAGAGCTGGCGAAGCTTGACGTGTGGTGTCGGGTGGCCCATGTTCTCCAGCCGGCGGCGGGCGATGCCGCTGAAGGGGCGCTTCCATCCTCCCAGCTTCTCCGAGAATGAGCGAGTCAGGACGCGGACGGCCGGTCCTTGGAAGTAGAGAGCGACCCGGCTGCCGGTCAAGGCTGCCGCGAGGGCAAAGCCGAGCGGAGATAGCAGCTCTTCGAGACCCGGGTTGGATATAACAATCGCCCAACCCGGCGAGCTCTGCCGCTCGTCGACTTTGCGTACGGCATAACGACGAGCTTCACCCACGTGCTCAACTCCGACCAGCTCGTGACCAGTCGACTTGCACCATGCTCGGACATCGCTGTCCAGCGCCGGGAGAGGATCAGTCAAGACTAAGATTTGGGTACCCGCAGGAAGGTCCTCCATGACCAGGACCACCTCAAACAGGATGGCTGTCGACACCGAACGGCCGCGTCCATCCACCACCTGCGCCTCCGTTCGGCCTGTCCCAGTTGCCTCTTCGCTGGACATGGACGATCGAGCTCTCGTTCAGACAAGATGAAACGCGGCTCCCGGCGGCGACACTCGAGCCATTGACAAGGCGACCGAGTCAGAAAGACCAGGTCAATGTGCGACGGTCGCGGGAAGGATTTCAGCAATCGAGAGGAGTAGCAGCAGTAGCAGCAACGAGATGAGTCGTCTCTCGCGACAAGGACCATTCGGCGTGGTAATAATGCTGCGGGCGGATGATCGCAGACAGCGCAACCCGCGGCCTGATTCCGCCTGCGCGGACGGCTCGTCACACCCGCAGTGTCATTCGTACGGTTCCGCCTCGATTGTTGTATCCGAAGGATTTGCCAGCCCAAGCTCGTCCACCCGGTAGCACTGTGCAGGTTCCGGAGCATGATCCGCTGGTTCTTCAAGATCGTGAGAGGTGACAACATGTGATGTTCGCAGTGAGTTTGCGGTTTTCGCCGAGAGCAACATCGGCTTAACGATTGCCGGGGGTGACGCGGGACAGGATGCTGGTAGTGCGGGTCATGCGGTGGGCTTGTTGACAAGCCTGTCCGACCGTCGCGGATTTCGCGGCCCAAACAATTCACGTCGCGCTCTACGCGTGGCCCCGTCATATATGTACGAGTACAAGTCTCGTAGTGGCTTGCTCGGGAAGATCGAGGAAATACACTAGTCGGTCCTACGCCTCATCGCCGAGGGCGGAGGTAAAGTCTCGAGGACAATGGCCGCTTTGAGGTACCGCCGAGGGACAAAGTGCCGAACCAGGTCCGTAAGAGCCGGCCCTTCTCTGTTTTGAAGGACGACGGATCGATGTTGAAAGCTTGCCCGGGGCAAGAAACACATAAATTGGAGCTCCAGATGTACCTGGAGTCCCGTAATCCCCGGCACGACTCCCGCTCTGATTCCTGCAGATCTGCTCTCTCTGTCCACCATGTTGCCAACCAATACCGCTATCGACAACGTCAAAGATTTCCATTTTGACCCTACCGTCGAAGACCTGGTCAAGGGCGATTCCACTGCGAAGAGCTACGGCGAAGTCTGTGAGTTCCGCGACGGTAGTCTTCGAACTGCAGAGCACCGCTGATGTTCACCAGCTATCAAGTCCTTCTTCTCCTCGCGTTATGTCATGGTCTGCTCCGCTGCCGCGGCCATAGGAGGCTTCCTTTTCGGTGTGGATCAAGGTCTCATCTCCATCATCCTCGGCATGGACCCCTTCTTGGCCCAATTCCCGCAGGTAGACGAATCCAAGGACAGCGGCGCGGCTTTCAACAAGGGGTACGCCGTGTGGGCAGGGTTAGGCTGACCCTGAAGGCTCATGACAGGTCTGTTGGAACTTGGAGCCGCCTTTGGTGCGGTTCAGAGCGGCTATGCTGCCGACAAGATCTCCAGACGATACGTCCTCTTGCTTGGTACCGTTTGGTTTCTGATCGGATCAACCCTCCAGACCTCGGCCTTCCACTTTTCTCAGCTCGTTGTCGGGCGCTTCATCGGCGGTGTTGGTATCGGCACCCTCGCCTGCGTAGCCCCCGTCTTCATCGGCGAGATCGCTCCGCCCCATCTCCGAGGAGCTATGCTGGTATTTGAGTCTTGGATGGTTGTTCTTGGCTGCGTACGTCCACACTGGGCCGCTCAAACGTCGACTGATTGCACAGGTCATTGCTTTCTATGTCACATATGGCACGCGCTTCATCGTCTCTGATTGGAGCTTTCGTCTGCCTTTCCTCCTCCAAATGATTCCCGGACCGATACTTGCCGGCATGATATTCTACATGCCATTCTCCCCTCGATGGCTCACTCTCAAAGGACGCCATGCGGAAGCCTTGGAGACGCTCGTCAAGCTCCGGGAGCTCCCGGCCACCGATCCACGAGTTCAGGCGGAATGGGTCGAGATGCGCGCCGATATCCTTAGCAGCAGGATGGCGCAAGAACTCCGTCATCCGAGTGTCGCCACCTCGGAGGTCTCTGACTTGCGGCGTGAGGTCCTCACATGGCTGGACTGCTTCAAGCCTGGAACGTTTCAGAGGACGGGTGCGTGTCTGGCTCCCCCCACTGTTCGTCTCGCTTACAAACTCAGTCATTGGGATTGGACTCCAGTTTTTCCAACAGTTCATCGGCATCAACGCCATCGTGTACTATGCGCCCACCCTGTATGCGACACTCGGAATGGATCGAGAGGCGCAACTCAACTATTCGGGGATCACCAACATCATGCAGCTGCTCGGTGTCACCCCGGCATTCTTCCTCATGGACCGAGTTGGACGCCGACCTTTGCTTCTTTTCGGTTCGACCGTATGCTTTGCCTGTCACATCATCACCGGGTCGATAGTGGCATGCTTTCATAACAGCTGGCCCAGTCATCCTACCGAAGCCAGGGTGGGCGTCGCGATGCTCATGATCTTCATGTTTGTCTTTGGGCTCTCGTGGGCTCCGTGAGTGTTTGAACCCGACATGAGCCCTGGATGAGGACTGATCTATCACAGGGTCCCCTGGGCGATGCCTCCGGAAGTTTGCGCGAGCTCATACCGATCAAAGGCGGTAGCTCTGGCCGTCGTGTCCAACTGGGTCAACAACTTCATCATCGGACTCATCACACCCATCATCGTCCAGAAGACAAACGGCTACGGTGCCTTCTTCTTCTTCGCCGCGTTCGCGGCCCTATCCTTTGCGTTCGTTTATCTCCTTGTGCCCGAGACCAAGGGTCTCTCCCTCGAAGGTGCGTTGCTGCGGTCGATTCGGCCTCGTGCGATGCTCACTGCTCCCAGATATAGATGCTAGGTTCCACAGCAACACAGCGACAGAGGACGAGGCGAGAAAGAGGGAGGTCATCGCCGGCATACTTGGTAGCTTCGAGAACCATGGCTCGCCTGCCGCAGACACCAAGGCGACCGAGTTGGAGCATGTCGAGGTGACGACGACCCGCGGCGAGAAATAGCGATCACGAGGGTTGGTTTAAAGAGAAATCACGGACGAGGGACGGCGTACACTAGCTGGAGAGTCGTCAAGGATGATCCGATTGATCTTGGCGAGCCCGATAATCGGGACGAATGTAACGGCTGCAATTTGACGTTTTGTATCGGTACAACTCCGTGGTGACCATGTTGATGATGAACAGCTTTGGCACTGGCACGTCGTCCAGCTGAGCCGCCTTCTTCGACCACTCACGTGCGTCAATGAGTCGAGTCTTGCCCCAAACCAAGAGGCTGCAGCCCGTCTCGAGTCCACATTTGTGTTGCCATGCGAGCTTTCACAGTATCATGGCGCGCCTTGCCAAGGCAACCCCAATTCCAGTCGCCTGCGTGGTCGTTGTGTCGACGCCGTCAGCCTCGCAAGCGTGTGACCGACTCGTGGACTTCGCAGAAAACTGTGATACAGTATGTACAGTATCACGCTGCACTGTCGAGCCGCCCCCCCGATTGATCACGCGGCGACGTCCCTCCCGTTGTAAGCAAGAGGCTAAGAGGTCGTTCAAGTTGGCGGGAGGGCGGAAGTAAATCCGGACGGGAGAAGGGCCTACTGGACCAACTTTACAAGGGCCTTCCCGTGGCGCACCGAGGGGTTAACCCGGGTAGGGGGAGACCATGGCGCCCAGCATAAGAGCAGTTCACGCCCAGCAACCGAGCAATCGACACGCAACCATCGCCTGGCTTACATCAATCGGTTCCCACTCCACAACAGTACCAGCATGCCGATCGCCACTCCTATTGTTGGCCGATCTTCGCCTGTGGAGACAAATAGGGGATCATGGGATCTCAAACAACTCCAGTTGGAAGGCAACGAGGGTGGTCCGGTGGGTCAGCGTCAGATACTGCATTGGTGTCACGCTGAACGACGAGACTGTAGATTCCCTTGTCCTCACTGGCCTGGCTGAAACCCCTTCCGGCGTCCGCGTCAGATGATGAACTCCGGAGCGCCTACTATCGCGACGGCGTGGTACATATAACTGGGGTGATGGACCGGGAGAAGGTCTTGGATACACGCGAGCGGTGAGTCCCCGAGGTCGTGAGAGTTGGCAACGCATCGCAGGCTAAATTCCGAACAGGTTTTTCTCTCACCTCGCTCAATCTGGAGTGCTCAAAGAGGGATCCTCGCCGAGAGAAGGTATATTTCGAGGAGGAGTACGTGTTATGGCTCATTGGATTGTGAAACCGCCGCTAAGCGCGCCCCGTAGGATCCTTCGCTGTTCGCCGGGCCGGGCACTGTCACTTTCAACACCAGCGTCCAGGCAAACGAGTATCTCCGGTTGAGCACAGAAGCGGGCCGCATGGATTTCATCGACAACTTTGTACATGACGAAGGTTGGATGTCTTGGTTGCCGCAGTAGTAGTCTGAGCTGATGGACAGACCTGCTGAGGATGGTCAAACGGATCAAGAACGATTGGTCCGAACCGTTCCTGTTCAAGAGGCAGCTGCTACGTTCGAATATTCCAAAGGTAAGCGTCAACCGCCTTGGATATCCGCGTAACGGAGGTTCATGCTGAGCCGTTTTCCCAGTCGGAAAGGTCTAGCACAAAGGTACATTACGACCAAGTGTAAGTGGGGTTTGGACAGCCCCAACGGGCGTGACGTTGATGGCCTCGGCAAGGTTCTTGCGAGGAGCAGGCCCAACCTCTCTCACCGCCTGGGTCCCCATTGGAGACATATCTCCAAGGTCAGGCGGTCTGCTGTACCTCGAGGACTCTGTGACACTCGGCCTGGAAATCGAAGACGCCTTCACCGAGATGAACAAGAACCTCACAGCGGAGGAGCGCTTGTCGGCTTTCAATGTCAATGTATGTTACTTTGGAGTGAGCAAAGGGCGCTGCTACGTCGGCTGACCACATGGATTCAGATGACAGAGCAAGGAGCTCTGACATCTGACGCGGCCGAGTTCGCAGCGCGTCATCAACGTCGCTGGTTGGTCAGTAACTACAAAGCGGGCAAGTCGACCTATGTTCTGGCTCCCAGCGCCGCTGACGTTGATTTCCCAGGCGATGTTGTATTTCACCACCCTTGCATGATCCACTGTTCCGCCAGAAACCTCGATCCGGACAATCGCATCCGCCTTGCCACCGACTTGCGGTTCGCCGACAAGCACCGCCCTTATGACGCACGATGGGCGAACAATTACTGTGGGTGCGAGGGCTTGGTCCGCTTCTGCAACAGGACTGATCCACGTACAGTCTTCCCAAACGATGGACTTTGATTGTGCGCCATGACCCAGTTGTACCCGCGAACGGTGTAGAGGACATCCGTGCATCATGCGTCCCTGCGATACACTCGCCGCAAATAGCTTTGGTTGCTGTAGTAATACCCCGATCGACGACCTCGGCGGCATAGCCCACACCGTCGTATGAACACTGCTGTACCCGCCTACAGGTGACATTGAGGATTCTGCGGTCTCATTACAACCCTAGCCGTGCCATGTCGTCCTTCAACTTCTGGACGTAAGGGTTGCGCCCCGCGCGGAACGTCGTGATCTGAGCCAAGAGCTGCTGAAGTGTCTCGCGGCCAGCCAGGGGATGAGCCTTCCCACTGCTCTCGGTGGACGGCGCCACGGGCTGGTCCAGCAGGGAGGAATCAAGCGCGTGAAGCGAGACAATGGTCTGAGCGATGTCATACAGTTTCTCCACCTACGAGTCGTGAGCGAGGAGATCGAAGCAATGGAGGAGGATTCGGTTAGACGTACCCAGGCAAGGCCGTTAGCTTCTGCGCTTCTCATGGATAACGCTAGGCAGGAAGACAGCGTAGCGTTGCCGATGGCGACCGGGTAGACAGCCGAGAGTACGGCCTCTCTTGATCCGACCACAACAAAGTTGTGTGAAAGGCTGAGCTTCCATACCCGGTTCTTGAGCCATTGCTGAGTAACCAAAAGATCGGCTTTCCGTATCTCCGACAGGTCTCCAGTCCCCATGGAGCTCTTGCTCAGGGCGGTCTGCGATATGTCGAGCGCCCGATCCAGCTCTCGCTGGAGATTGATCACCTTGTCGCGCGTAAGACCACAGTCCTCGGGCTGATGGTCCGTATCGCTCCAGCAGCCAATCACCGTCTCATCAATGAGACAGAAAAGCCGCATCAGAGCCGATAGTCCAAAAACCGCCCGCTTATGACTCGGGTCATCCGTCTCGCCATTGCTGAAATCGGGGGGTAGAATCCGCGTTGCCCCGCTACCAGCACCATAGGAGAGCCGCTGATGCTGGAGCAGAGCGTAGCTCCTATAAATCGGGAGTCAACACCCTCTTCAACGTCGCGAGTTTACAACATACCTCTCGGTCAACGCAAGTATACCGTACAGCCGCTGGCGTCGGATGCGCTCCACCTCGCCGACCTGTGACCCAGTGCCCACCGATCGTCGCTCTTGGGCCTGCATGGCCTCGGCCACTAGACACTCAGTACGTCGAAGACCACAGCACAATCTCACTCACAGACAAGAGCTTCTCTGAGTCTGAACCATGCAGCGTCAAGTCGCCCTAGGCCAAGGAGGCAAAGACTGAGGAGGAAGCTGCTCAAGACGTTGTCGATCCCGATATTCTCCCCGGAGGAAGACAATCCTTTCAGACGACAAGCCTCGTCGACCAGCCTCTGAGCTTGCCTCATCGATCGCTCCCAATCGTATGCCTCATCGGCGACGACCGGCTGAATGAGAGCCAGAGCTGCCATGGCGAGAAGGAGACTTGCAAAATCGACCGACGTCTCGTAGTCACCTCGTGTTGCCCTGGACAGGGTGTGGTGTTTGGGCAAGATCGGCACAATGTCGTGCAGACGCTCGTAGAAGATGTCGAGTTGAGGGAGGATGACGCTGTCGAAGATGATCGGGACGATTGTGGAGACAGGCGTGCGGGACCCAGGAGCATCGCCGAAAGCTGGGGGATCGAGGGGCTGAGTCGCAGTTAGGGGTTGAACCTCTGGTTGAACCTCTTGGGCAGCAGTTCTGGCCATCGAACGCTCATCGCCGGTGGTCTTTGGGTAGGGTAACGCAGTGTCTTGATTAGACGGTGCCACCGGCCGAGCCACCCACGAGGTTACGTCGTCCGTCAGTCCGGGAGGAGGTGGGGCCAGCCAGGATTCGACGTCGAAGGGTAGATCGTATTGGCCAAAGGAATTGAAAAAGCTGTTCGTATCTGCCTCGAGAGGTTGCCCCAGTTGGACGGAAGGCATTGAAACGGAACCGAAGGAATCCAACAATTGATCGAGACTGCGGGCGGGCGCGGTGCCTGCTGACATGTCCCCAAAACCAAGATCGCCAATGTCGCTCAGAGTATGCAAAGCGTGCTGCTCAAGGAGTTCGTCCGTGGGCGAGATGGCCGACGGGAACATCGGGTCTGCAAGGAAGGCCGATGGGGATGTCGACTTCCACCCGAGATTCGGCACTTGACACGTAGGGAGATTTGGTTGTACCTGGATGGATCCACGAGCGCTGCCCAAGGAGCAGCGTGAGGGGGACCGACTGCAGATGAGCGATCGACTCCGGCACAAGGTGCTGGACGAATCTTCTTACCTCCGCCGACTTTTGCTGGGCCGCTCGCTCCGCGGTTGGCTTTGACAGCTGTCAGCTTGGTGATCACTACAGAGCTGAGGATGGCACGTACGGCTCAGGCCCCTTCCGCATCTTGGGACGATCATAAGTGCACGTCTTGTCCTTGCAGCGGTCGCATGGATGGGCGCCATTGCACTGCAAGAAGCCATCAGGCAACCTCAATCTCGCTTCGTCTCCGGTGACTCACCCTTGCCCTTTTCTTGTGGCATTGATCGCACGCTCGACTCACGGGTCCTGCCGTGGCCATGGACGGCGATTGTTTTAGATCTCCAAGTATTTTGATTAAGATGGGTTAATGCCGTTCAAGAGATGCCAATCAAAAGGATTGGAAGCGAAGCGAGAGGTCACCGGGCTGCGGGGAGCAGATGGGCCGGCGTGGGGATCGGAGAATCTCCGCCCGGGGGAACCGGGACGAAATGTACTCTACTTGACTAGATACTTACTGGTACTGGATCAGCGAGCACTTAGGCTGATTTTGGGGATCAGTTGTGTGTCGGATGAAGCCCGGAAGGTGGCCTTGTTATGACCGTCAATGAGTCTGCATGAGGGAGAGTAAGACCCGATGAGTCGCTGGTCACCGAGCGAGCGAGGAAGGGACCTGGTAAGGGGGAGGAGCGCATGAGCCGCAGAGGTACAAGTACGTTTGACCAGAGCAAGGCAGTACGAGTCGCAACGTGCAAGGTCCGGATGGTGTGCGTCTGTTGGAGTAGGCATTGAGACCGTTGTTACATGGCACGACTGCATTACGATGGTCTGCAAGTTTGGAAACCCAAGGTCTCGTTCCCGCTGTCACTCGTGATGCCAGAAGTCTACAGGCCATCTCCCGCTAGGTTCAATGAGCGCCAGCTCAACGAAGGTACTCACGCATCCAGTGTTCCGTCCAACGGGTGTCAAACGGTTCCTCTGGGTTGACGAAGCGAATGTCTGTATGGATCATGATGGTGTTGCCAGGATCTTGATTCACGCACGACGCGTGGATGATGAACGGGTTGTGAAATACGACGTCGCCGGTCTCGTAATCCGCCATGAGCCATTTCCGCCCCTGAGACCAACAATCAGCGATTATTATGCCGTTTCCGAGCATCTGACGCGCTTACCTGGCCAGCCGCGAAGGCGCTCGCATCCGGGTGTAGTATACCGCCCGCCATCTCACAGGGAATCAAGCGGGGTCCTGTCGGAGGGAGGAAGGAGACTCACCATATTCGTGTTGAACGCACTCTTGCGTTCCTCGTCCGCGAGGCTCTTGGCATTCTCACTGAACTCCTGCTCCATCTTCTCGCCTATCGACTTCGAGTCCGACAGATACATAAGGCCACCTTTTTGAGGCGTGGTGTCGTCGAACGGCGTCCAACAAGTGATGAACGTCGGGGGTCCGTGTCGGAAGAAGAGATGGTCGTCTGGTGAGGTCAGCGGTGATCGGTCGTGGATTTTCGCGCCATACTGCACATACAGTGCACTGGTACCCCATCACAACCTGGGAGAGCGGCTCGAAGCATCTGACGCTTGAGCAGCAAGGGATTCTCCCATTGAGTGAGCTCTCGCACGAAGTCGACCAGCTCTGGAGTCGTCGAGAACTTGTGAAACCAGTCAGACTTTTGTGCGGCGATGCACAGGTCCCTGACCGACGGTCAGTTGTTGTTCTCCCCGTACAACCTTGACCCACAGGTATTTGGCGGATTTTGCGGGGTCATAATCGGCGAGGCCAGAACGGGTGGAGCCCGGAGTAACGCCAAACTACATGCGGTCCATTTTATCAGCTGTCATTGTGGGCATATGCGACAGACTCGCTTACCGTCTCTCGAGCCTCAGCTCCGCCGACGAACACTCCGTCCTCGACTTGAGAGGTTGGGTGGAGGATTCCGCTTTGCTTGATCCCTGCCGCCAAGCCTGTCAGAGGCCCAACTTTCAACCATCTCGACACTCACATTCAAAATACGTCCGCCGAGCCTCGTGTACGATCGAAGGCGTGATCAGCTTCTTCATGTACACGTAGCCGTCGCGTGCGAAACGCAGGCGGATCTCCTGGATCGGCGTGTCGCGCGGAGTTGGAAGCAGCGAGTCAACTTGCGAAGTGACTATTGGCTTGCTTTCGGGCTTGGTAGACCCAACAAGAAGCGACTCGTGGAGCCTCAGCGGGGCAGGCGGGCTTGCAAACATCTTGGTCGGAGGGGCTGCGTCGATCTGGCACTCGGAGCGTCGCGGCCAAGGCTCTTTATACCGCGTCGAGTGGCTCCGAAGCTCTCATCTTCACGCCATATGAACCCTCGCACGCGTGGCGTATCGGCCGGTTCTGCCACACGTGGGAGAAGGCCCTACCTTGGAATCGTACGGGCCTTCTCAATCCCCCGGAGGCTCAGGAGAGCTACCTCTGTTGCAAGTATACAGTATTTCTGATGTAAAAGCGCTGGATCCGTTGTTATAGCCTGGAAGCATTGATGAGATGATCCCGCTAAAGCAGTGCATAAGACCTTGGCTCGAGTCACGCAGAATTGACCCGGTCCCGGCCGATCGGCTCATTTCCCCCATCCAAAAGCGCCAAAAGCCTCTTCATCTCCGTGTCAGCGATCTCTGAATTCGACCGCGGACTGAAGGGCGAGTGGTAGGGGAAAGGCCTGATCCTGTCTCAGCTTTGGACCGAGGAACTGTTACCATGTGACCCACCCGTATTCCGGAACGAACGAGAGAGACTGTCGAATACCACTAGAGCGGTGATGCTCGACCACTTGCTTCCAGAACGCATCGAAGAATGACTTTTCCGTTGCGAAGGCGGGATGATCCGGCTCTGCGCACTGGGAAGTCTGCGTGGTCCCAATGCGACAGTGAAGATGATGCACCTGCAATGTCAAGCACAGCGCGCTGCATGTCGTCTTACCCACATTGGGAATGATGCTTGCGATCAGACGCTGGTCTTCGGGGTTGACATTAAGCAGCCTCTCGCACACCACCACCCAATGGGAGATGTCCGCCGTCAACTGTATGCTTGAAAATATGAGCCTGGGCGATGTAGCGTAGACTTGTAGTCTCACCGTGGCACCCGCGCGACAATGTCGGCGGTGACGGCAGGATTGAAGCAGCTTCTGTTGCGGTGGGTCTCATGGCAGACCATTCCTACCACACCAAGCTCGGCGTCTACCTCGAGGGTTCCGGCAAAGAACGCAACCGAGTCTTCCATAGACCACATGTCACTGTTTTCCGTCAAGACTAGGTCCTGTGCAGTGACGACGAGAGTACCCGGGATCCACTTACAACCCGCTTTGTATGTTGATGAGGATCGGAGAGAAGGTCCGAGCAAAGGCCAGCTGCTGCCTGTAGCGCGCAAGGTGATCCGCAGGTTTCAAACCTTCTGGCCTGGGCCCCGAGTAGTCCGGCCACGAGGAAAAGAGCCCGTTTAAAGGTCAACGACGAGGGACTCCTTTGGCTCAGCTCGCATGATGTCGCTCACTGGATGATGACCTGCAACGATAGTTCACTTAGAAGTCCCCGGATCCGTTGCAACACCTCGTCGGCCAGCCCGTTCGGGTTCAACTCGATACCAGCTGCCGCAAGGGCACTGTTAGTTGCAATCACTCTGCACTTCTGCTCTCACATACCGTAACCCTTCGCCTTGACATCCCGCAGCCAGAGCTCAAACTCTGCAGCATTCACACCCCACGCGCTTTTGAAAGCGGTGATGAGCATCCTCGTTGTGTCGTGTTGAGAGAAGTGAATGCAACGGCACCAAAGATGATGTTTCTTACTCATTGAAAAGGTCAGGTCGAAACACGCTCCGGGCTAATTGCGAAAACGTCCCGATCCCCCCCCTCCGCGGCCCTTCTCCAGCCTCTGCGCCATGTGCCGAAATCCACGGCGGACATGTTGCATTAATGCTTCCTCCTCAACCCCACCTTCAGCCCTTGCCCCAGCAGTATCTCCCACAAGCCTGCCCCCAGCAGAGCTCCCGCCACCGGCCCCAGCACCGCACCGTAGAAGAAATATCCCTGCCGGTCGGTCCATATCGTGGCCGGATACCGGAACATTGCCGCGGCTATCCGGGGACCAAGATCGCGCGCCGGGTTGAGCCCAAACGACGTTTGGATCCCCAGAGCACCGCTGACCCCGATGAAAGCCCACATGAGGGCGACGGCCCTTAGGTGAATGGGTAATTTTGCGCGGGCGCCTTCGTTGATCGTCAACACAGAGATGCAGAGTAGCGCGGTTCCCAGCACTTCGTCGAAGAATGCACCTGTAGCAGTTGGTATATGTCCCGATGCAACATCGGCACTCTCACCTATGTTGGACATCCACGGTTGGGGAACCGTGATGAATGCTGACGCCGACGAAGTCGGCAACCCAAACGTGCGGACGCCATAACCCCCTTCGAACGTGTTTGCAAGCTCGTAATAGTTGGCTTGGCAAATGACGCCTGCAAGGATCGCCCCCAGCAGCTGAGCCGTCATGTAAGGAATGACTCGGGACCAAGGAAAGTCCCGATACACCGCAAGTGCCAGAGTGATCGCAGGATTGAGGTGCGCCCCGGAGATATCGCCGGCGAGAAGCACGCCCACTAACAGGCCTGCGCCCCACCCGAGCCGCAGCGCCAGGAAGTTGCTCTCATCCGGTCGAGCGAGTACGGCTTGTCTAAGCGTGTCAACTCGTCGGGAAGTCATCTCGCGAGACTCTGGCACGTACGCGTTGGAGGCAATCCCAAAGAGAACCAATATCATAGTCCCGCAGCACTCTGCCACGGGGGCTCTGAGGCACTCTGGTGTCGATATGAGGAAATGCCGAGAACCTTGTGGGACCGCCTGCGACCCGCTCTCAGCATCATGGCCGTATTCCTCCAACGGTATCTTTGAACTCATGCTGCTGGGCGAGGAGACGCCAAGAGTGCACTGTTCAGAACAGAAACAGACATATGCAGAAGGCAGAGCAATGTCCGTTTGCGTAATAAATTCGCCTCGGCCCGATGCCCGGGCCGCGGCTTCGGTGCTCGCTGGCATCCGAGAGGCGCATGCATTGCAAAACCAATTCTCCTGCAGCGTGTCACCAAACCAGAGCTCTTCCTACATGAAAGAGCGGCCCTCCGTACGGCGTTCTGGATCTCTTCGTTGGCGGTTCGTCCGCAGGTTGTGCTCCAATTGATAATTGCAGTCGGGTCGCATGTACTGTACATCGCATCGATCGCATCGCAGAGCGAATACGCCGTCGCCTTTAAAGCAATCATGCACTGCCTACACTGCCCGGCATCTCTCGGAGATGCGTCTTGAACCTACTCCACGCTCCCAGTGGCCATCTCGCGGTCTCTCAGGGTCCGCGCAAACTCCTCCTTCTCCTTGAGCATCTCGGCCGCCTTGCGGACTCCGAAACCGTCCGAGAATATCTCGCTCGTCTCGTCGATGCTCAGACCCCTCGTCTCGGGGTAGCAGAACAGGACGAAGATGTACCCAATCGTGATGAATCCGAGATACAGACCGTACGTCCCGGCCGCTCCCAGCGTCTCGAGCTCGGAGAGGTAGGTGACCGACACCACGAGGTTGGCGAGCCAGCAGGCGGTGGTGGAGATTGCGGAGCCGGCTGCGCGGATCTCGAGGGCGAGGAACTCGCTCTGGTACCAGACTATGTGCGAGTAGGTGAGACCGAACGACATGGTGAAGAAGATGATGGCGCCGAGGACACTGCCGGTGAGTGCCTTGGAGTACTCGTACCCCTCGACGAGCTGTCCATTGGTAGGGAGAGTGAGGTCTACAAGCGTCAGCTGGTGCACAACACCTCGCGGAGGAGTACCCACAGTGGAAAGACACTGCCGCCCAAAGAAGACCGATGATCATGCCAGGGATCACAGTGACGAGCAGCCGTCGGCGCCCGACTCGGTCGACAATGGTCATGCCGATGAAGAGGAAGATGGCGTTGCCGCCCGAAGGAATGAGTCCAGCCGCCGACGAATTCTTGAGACCGAGCAGACCAAAGATGGTGCCGGAGTAGTAAAGCAAAGTGTTGTAGCCGGTGAGCTGGCCGAATGCCTGTACGCCCGAAACCGCGATGATGGCACGGCGGTAGGGCTTCTTCGTCCAGTACATGGCGACGCGCTCCTTGAACGAGAACTGGCTCTGGAGCTTGGTGGTCGCCCTGACGTACTGCTCGACGACCTGAAGCTTGAACTCGATCACGTCGTCGGTCGCGCCGCGGTAGATGACCTGGAGGGTCTCCTTGGCCTTGTCTCGCTGGTCGCGCAGGATGAGGACTCGGGGCGACTCGGGAAGCCAGTGCATCAGGCACAGCTGGACAATGGACGGGATGACGCCGAGCGCGACTGGCGAGCGTCAGCAAGGAGAGCACCCCGGTTTGGTTTGCACCTACAGAGTACGCGCCAAGCGATGTGCGGGGCGACGCCGGCTTGGAACCCGGCTCCCAGAGCACTTGCTACGGTCTGCCCGAAAGGGATGAAGAAGGCATTGGTGCCGATGCACCTGCCACGAACAGCGGTGGGGGCGAGCTCAGCAATGCTACAAGAATGAGTGACGATCTCAGACGGGGCAACAAACTCACTAGAGAGGACCAATCACAGCAGCGCCTCCCACTCCCACACCGAGGACAATCCGGCCCACAATCATCTGAGCAACCGAAAAGCTCGCAGCGATGATGATGGCCCCGAGTGTGAAGGCGATGTCAGAGAGAGCCATGGCCCAGCGTCTGCCGAGCTTGTCTGCGAGGCCACCGAGGATGAGTGCACCGAAGATGGCGCCGATGGTCGTGCCCGCGGTGATGATCTCCTGTTCCGACGACGAGAGGGCGTGACCCAGGTCCGTACCGACCATGGGCAGGGCCGAGCCAATGATGGCGGTGTCGTACCCGAAAAGGAAACCAGCGATAGCCGCCTGCAGGCGTGAGTTGGCCGAACTCCCCGAGCGAGACTGCACATACGATAGAGATCAGAAAGATGAAGTAAGGGGTGATCTTGTCCTCGTTCTCTGCGCGGACCAGGTTTTCGTCCTGTTCGGGTCAGAAGCCGAACAACTGCGCCCATTGAACTTGCTCACGATCAGGTGCGGGTGGGAGCTCGCGAGTTCATTGGTCTGCTCCAGGTGACGCGCATCGCCCTTGTCGTCGCCCTTGATAGATACATTGGTGGAGCTCATGTTGAGTTTCGAGCCGAGGTCGTTGAGCTGAATTGGCGCAGGTGTGATGTCGGTGTGCGTGGAAGTTGGGTTCTCAGGCTGAGGTGAGATCATTCGCGAAGAATGCGGCGAGGATGAGGTGTCATGATGGATGGATCAGGCAGAGGTTATATACACGAATTGGCCCCAGGTTGAGCGGATGGAAACATGGAGTCGACACGAAGTCGAGACCCAGAACTACGTGCTATCGGTCCGGAACGGCGATCACGGAGTCGGGGGCCCATATGCCATGTGCTCCGGCAGCCCCGCTCTGTGCCTGCTTATGACGTCCTGAGCTCCAGCGGAGTTAGCGGAGGCGGGTTTGGCGGACCAACAGAACATCCGACTGGTTCGGATCAGTCTCTCTTCGGAGCGGAACCAGTCAGTGCCCGCGTCTGCTCGAGCTCTGGGGGTGAGCCCGAACGTCGAGTAGGCAGACCAGCATCTCGACCGCGAGGCAATTGTTGACAGAACGAGGTCTCGCATCTGCACCCTGACGACATACAGAAGCATGCTGCAGCTTTGCAAATTCGACATTCCCGTGCTTCACCATGCAGTCCGGATACATATGGAGCTCGATTGGTTGGTCAAGGTGTGCGCCTGGGGTGGTGTCACACCGATGCATTCTCGGAGACAGATACACCACGCTATTGCTGCCCAAGCTGTGCCCCACTCGCCGTAGAGAAATCCGTATCCCAATCCCACCAGTTCATCGCCTGCACGTCAGTACAACGACGAGCTTTGCGTCGGTGCAGCTCACATTGGCAGCGGAACCGTTCTCGTCCGAAGCGGGAAGATCTTGCAGAAGCATGGGATCCCAGAACTGATGGAGCTGTGGCAAAGGATCAGCGCGGCGCCACACACCGAGACGACTTGGACGACTTGGACTGACCAAAACATCTGTGGACGACTCCATCGGGTTCGACGACGAGGTGCTCGGTCGATCCTCCGGAGGCGCACCATCGTCGCCAGGACCAAAGTGCTGCTGCAGAGCCTGCGCGATTGTCTGCGTCATCACGGTGTGGGGTGATGGCGTGGCATTGGACAACCCAGGGGTGTTCGATGAGATCGTCGTCGCGGTCTGCGTCCCTTTGGCGGCACGCTGAATGAGTCGAGTCCGCCACCCAATCAGCTCGATGTCATCTTCGTCCTCGGACGGCGGGTCCTCGCGGTTCGATCCCGGCAGCGCTTGTGCGCGGGATATTCTCTCCTGCGCCCGCTGTCGCAGACGAAAGAGCCACTGGAGGTTTTTCACCATCCGAGGGGACACTCGGGCCTGGACGGCTGTGGTGTAGAGGCTTATGGCGGTATCGATTTGGGCCAATGCGAAGGGGGTCAGGGCGTTCTGAGGACTCTGCAGGATAAGAGTGCCCATGCAGACCGCGGCGTTGAAGGCGTGGTACTACGAATGCATCAGTCCTAAGCCACTGGGCCAGACTCACCCAGAGATACCAATGCCGGCACGCCACGTTCGGATGGAGGGCGTAGAGAGTCGACACGATCTGAATGATGACCTGGGTCCGTCAGTCGTGTATCTAACAACGGTTCAAACTCACATTGCACCTCTCCACCACCGCCAGGTAGGACGGCCCGTAGAGCGACCGCGTCGGATCCTGCAAGCGCTCGTGCAACGCCTTGGCAAAATATGGCCTGTGCAGGAAGAGAATGGTCTCCGAGATGTTGAGGGCGAGGGTGAATTGCTAACGATCCTCGGGTGAGCTGCGTCTCTGGGCGGGCGCGATCGGAGGCTTCTGGCGCACCTGGAATGTCTTTTGCAGGTTCTTCTTGTTCACCTCTGGAGAGTCTCGTACCGCCGACTCGACGTCAGGGTACCTCGACGGCAAGGCCAGAAGCACGCTTCTGCAGCGCAGATGAAACGGCACGTCCTTCTCGAACGCGACACTAAAGATGAGTACGACGGTCGTACCAGAATCACGATCACTCACAGCCGCTCGTGGAGCTCGGTGATGGTGGAGTAAGGAGGGGAAACGACGTTCATGGCGTTTTCAAGGATTCTACTAGAGTCAGACCTTCACTGCAGATGACGGATCGTATGTGGCTCACGCTCCGGAGATCTGGCACAAGGCAAACTTCAGCGACGCGAAGCCTCTCGGCTCGCCGTCCGTAGACTTCTCGGCCGGGAAGATGGCGTCAATGTGCTTGGGTGATATTGAGCTCCTAAATAATGTCAGCTGCGTCTACAGCTTCGTCTACGCGAGCAATTCGGCACACTCACGGTCGAGAGAAGCAGTTCGCCTGGATGGTCAGTCGCTGGAAGTCGTCTAGCAGACTCACCTGGAAGATGTCGGCGGAGTGAGATTCCCAGAACACGCGTCTAAAGAAAGTTAGAGGGGCTCTGCCTAGCCACTCACCTTCGCTCTTCGACGACATTGGGCGGGAGGTTCCAGCGAGCACCGTCGCGATGGAGGCCCATTGCTTGTATGATTCTCATCGCCAAGCCCCACAGAGGCCAGGCAGAGTCTCCGGTACGCCCTCGTTCTGTCTCCCTTCACCGTGAGCAAAGTGTCCTGCCACGAATCTCGCTTACAGGTGGAAATGAGCCATGATGTGCTGGCGGACCATCAGCAGGTGTACACTGAAACGAGCAGAACCACTCACCAGGGCTTGCAGCCCGGATATGGTGTTGTGTATCATGAAGTCGCCCTTTGCGAGGCAGGCTTTCGCCGCTGCGAGGTACTCGTCTGCTTGGGGATCGTTCGGGGGAAGCTCGAGGCAGTGCAACGAGCCCATCGCGAGGATGATGAAAACGAGACCGAGCTGCTGGGGGTCGATACGAGCGCCGATGATCTGCTTGCTGCTGTACGCTTTCTCGAATAGAGGCAGGAAGCCCTCTCGGGGCGCTACGTCAAAGCTAATGGGTATTAGGGCTGCGGACACGAGGACTGATGACGACTCACTGCCAGGAAAAGTAGCGATAGTACGATTCGACGAGCACCGACGCCTCGTCCTTCTCTGGAAGGCGCGCCAGCAAGCTCTCCGTGGTTGTCGGGAGTGACACGTCGTCAAAGGGGAACACAGATCCCCGGGCGCGCTTGGATGGTGCTTGTCCAGTGTCCACTCGCCGCTCGGGGCTGGGGTAGCGGGAAACTGCGGGCGACTCGTTTTCGTTCTCGTTGACCTCTTGCTAATCAAGTCAGCCAAGTTGGCCCGACCCGGTACTCACATCCTTGAGCCATTCGCTGGCAGCTGTTGGACCGAGATACTTGCTCCGCCCAGAGTGAGAGATGACCAGCGTCCCAAAGCTCTGGTCGTGCTCGCCGGCTTCGAGATGCGTGACCCTGGCCGGTACACCCGCAGGCGCGTTCCACCCCGAAGACACACCGTCAGATGAGCTCGGCACATTGTAGTCAAAGTGCACGCTGCGCGGGGTGGTCGTGATCGTGGGCTCGAAGATGGGCATCGGGTCGATGTTCGTCTGCGCGTTGCTCCCGGAGAGATCTGGTAGCATCGCCGTAGACCTCGTTGCGGAGGGCACTAAGAATGTCGAGTGCGTCATGCGTGACATGGGGGAGGTGTCCCATGGTGCGGGGTGGAATGCGGGGGCGAGGGGTTCGGAGGGGGGGACGACGGGTACCAGGGCCGTTTCGACGGGTGGTTGTGGGCGTGATGAGTGCTCAGACGTATCGGAGACGAGAGGCTGATTGAGTTGGTCGGTCGACGTGGGTACGGGCAGGCCATGCTGTGTGAGGAGGTTCTCCAGAGCGCTGAGTCGCTCGCGCAGGTCCGAGGGCGGCTCGCGTGTGCTCCTGAACGTGGGATAAGCACCCATCAGAGGCGAAGCTGGTGCTGATTGACGAGCTCTGACGTACCCTCTATCCGCCCTCGTGCCGTCCGGGCATATCTCCCGGCAAGACCTACGGACGCAGTTCGAGCACGGCACTGCGTTGCGTCAGCACGTTCCCCAGCGGACTGTGTGCAGTATCCCACAAAGCTACGCACCCTGACGATCACACTTGAGCTTCAAGCGTCTGCATTCTGCACAGTGGTCAGGATCGCGAGCCATGCGGTGGACAGTCCTCCGCAGCACCCCGGCCTGACTGTCACTCTCGTACTTCCACTCACCGGCGCAGCTGAAATGCTGTCGTTGCTTCCGCTTTCTCTTCGGCTGGATTTCGCCGCTTGCCGAACCGCTACTCTGCCGATCTGAAACTCGACCGCGGGTGGTCGGACTGGGCGGGGAAGACATCTTCCGCGACGCTGCTGCAAGACATGCCAATTGCTGGACGGAGTCGGGGATGATGGAGATGAGGAAACTCAAGTGGGAGCGGGATCGCGGATGTAATGAAAACCAGGGGAACCACGGGGGATGCAGCCGCAACCGAGTATTGTCTCCGTTAACTCCGTGCCCTTCGGACCTTTCTGTGGCTATCGGAAAGTGTCCGTGTCGGGAGGTAGCGATTCAAAGGTGACGTGCATGCATTGTTCAAGGACTCGGATAGTGGAAATGGAACACGAATGCGCCGTGCAAATTGAATCCATATCAGATGCTATGTACATTGTCCAAGGCGCCGATAGGCAGTCGCGGCCAGCTGTCAGGGGAGATCTACTCCAGCGAAGGCGCGTTCTCGCGAGCTGTCACCGGTCAGTACACGCCTGATCAGCCTGTGGGTGTGCGCAGGACCGATGTCACTCACGGTCCTTGGCACCAGCCCAGTTGGTGACACCCCTCCAGCCTCCGTCGACGCGGAGCTCAAAGTCGTTCATCATCGAGTTCTCGAGGAGGTAGATGATGCCGTGCACGACCTCCTCGGGCTGGGACAGGCGGCGGGGGAAGATGGCGGATGCGTTGAGCTCGGAGGCGAAGTAGGGCTGAGGCGTCAGCGTGGGTCACCAACACTTCTGCAGTGTAGTGCCTGAGACGGTCCCCGAGGTAGAGCACTCACGATGCGGTCGGGGCCCATGAGACCCGAGGCGACGACGGCGGGGGATACGGAACACACGCGGATACCAGATGGGCCCAGGAAGTCGGCCATGCCCTGGGAGATGCCGATGACCGCGGCTACGATCGTCAGGTCTTTACTCCTGGGCGAACAGATCTCGCCCACATACTCTTGCTCGGACCGTAGGTGAGACACCTGGCGGGGACGGGGTGGGCCACAGCAGACGCAATGTTGACGATGCAGCCGCGCTCGTCGTCCGTCCTCGGCGCGAATGGCCCCTCGTCGGGGTACTGCGAGTTGATCGCATCGGCGACGCACGCGTCGACGATGAAGGTCCCGTTGACATTGATGTTGAGCGTCCTTTGGAAGTCCTGGCCGCGGGTCAACTTGTGGCTCAAGTGGAGTGGGTGCAACTCACCGCCACCGAGTCCTTCAGTTTGTTGGACCACTTGCGAGAGGTCGCTACTGCTGCGCAGTGCACGCCGCCCGCCAGGCTCCCCTTGGGGATCACCTTCAGAGCCTCGGAACACGCCTCGGACACGAGGTCGACGTTGGAGATGTCCACCTTGAAGTAGAAGGCGCGCTCCGGGTGGTACGTCTTGACCTTTGCTTCACCGGCTTCTTTGGGGAGCACGTCAAAAACCTGTCCAGGAGTCAGCGATGCGGGTTTCACGTGTTGGTCCTGCGACCCACCACCGCGATGCCGCCCTTGGCGATGATCGCCTTTGCCGCCCCGCCGCCGATGGAGCCGCAGCCGCCAGTGATGATGAATGCTATGGAGTTGTGAGCTCTCCGTTCCGCGGTGCAGGGCCGAACTCACCTTTGCCTTCGAGCTTCATTTTGGAGGGACGAGTGAGTAGGTTTTGGAGTGGAGGAATACTTGGGACGGAATCGTGTGTTGTGCTTCTCTGCATACCTAGTAGCTCACCGGTTCTTATATCGCTGTCCACATACATACACACCAGGTGCAAAGTCATATCGAACGGAGGAAACGGGGTTATGCGGAAGGTTGGGAGAATGGGACTTGCAACGTGACGCCCGACCACACGGAAATAACGGAATAGATGTCCCCGTCGTTCACGTGCAGGGCTATACTCATACGTCAAAAGGTTGCCCCTGATGCCTAGCGTCATGCTGAGGTCGACGGACCATTGGGCCGGCAGCTGCCGGACAAGCTATCCTCCGACCACGGAGCCGGGCGACGGAGCAAGTGAAGAAGCAAGTGACGGACGAAACGGCGGCCTGCAGACGAAGTCATGTGTGTGTATGTATAAAACGCGAGTGGAATCGCCCGCCATAGCAGTCAAAGCGCAGCTCCCTCGCGGCACCACCTCAACAACATGACCATTCCAGCTCGATCCAGCTTCGACGGGGTCCGCTTCGGTGTCGCCACTGCGTCCCTGGGCATGTCCCCAACACACACCCTCGAGGACAAGTTCAAAGCCCTGCAAGCTGCGGGATTCAACTACACGGAGCTCGGGTTCGAGGGTTTCCTCAACTGGGTCAAGCAGCAAGTCCCGGACCTGTGAGTGGAGTCCACAACGTGCATTGCTCCTTGCTCAGTTCGCAGCCCCGCGTCCACCTGTCCCGACGGCTGGGGAGAGGGCGGAGAACCCGACCCATCCGACGACCAGATCTGGAATGTCCTCTACTCCAAGGCGGAGGACGTCAAAGCCTTGGCCAAGTCGTACGGCCTGACCGTCCTCATGCTTCAGCCGCTCAACCAGTTTGACGGCTGGCCGGAGGGATCCCCTCGAGCCAACTGGGTGCGACGCAAGGCGGAGAGGTGGTTACCGCTGTGTGCCAAGCTCGGCGTGGAGATGCTTCAGGTACGTGCTCAACTCTGCCTCGCCGCGGTGCGGAAGGGGCCAGACCCATCCGAGCTCCGCTCATGTCGCAAGACAGGTCGGGTCCAACGACTTTCGAGACGCGACGGGTTCGGACGACTCCACGGCGCTCGACCTCAGGTGGCTCGCAGAGCTCGGCGCGCGTCAGCAGCCGCCGGTCAAGATCGCTTATGAGGCTTGGTGCTTCTCCTGGAGAGTGGCGAGCTGGGAGCACGCCTGGGAGTTGGTCAAGAAGGGGGTGAGTGGGGACATTCGCACGCACTGCGTATTGCTGCGAAGTGGCGTTGCTCACTCGCTCAGGACCACCCCAACCTTGGTCTCTGCCTGGACGTCGCCCACTTCCCCCTCGCACCGGGATACGGCTGGGACCCTCTCACCGGCCTCGGGTGGACCGACGACGACGTCAAGGGGATCGTCTCCCGCCTCCGGGCCGTACCAGCGGACAAGATCTTCTACGTCGAGCTCTCCGACGTGCTCACTCCAGTGATACCCCTCGGCCAGGGCTCGGCGTTTGACGACTGGCGCATCCAGGCCAACTCGCCTCGCGGTGACTCGTTTGTCTGGGCCGTTTGCGGAAGGCCGGTCCCGCTCGTGGGCAAGCACGCCGGGAAAGCCGTCAAGGGGAAGCACGACCTGGGCGGCGCGCGCGTGACCGAGACGCTCAAAGCGATTCTGGACACCGGTTTCCGAGGTGAGTGCTTTTCGGCATGAGCCGATACCCGTGCTGACGCATGCAGGACCGATGATGTTCGAGATGTTCGAGGCGATCAGGATGGCCGAGGAGGATGCCAACATCCCTGGCGACTACGCCCAGGCGTGCGCCGAGTCTCAGCGCAAGCTGGTGGAGGCGTTGTCGTGACGTGTGTTTTGGTTGTCGGGTGAAGCCGAACAAATTGGGCGTCGCCCGGTGACATGGCTATGCATAGCTTCAGGTCGTGTTGGTGCGCTGCAAGAGTGCAAGTAGGCCAGGGCTGCAGTATATTTGGCGGTTCAGGCCGTCCGCCTGATGGACACTGTCGCATAAACAAAGGTCACTGGTGTTTGCCCTGAGGCTTTGCCAGTGGCCCAGTGCCGCTGTGCCACGGTGCGAGTGCCACCCACCACACCCTTTTGACCTTTTCGCCCTCGCACCGCCTCGCTGCTATAAACAGAAATCGAAAAAACAGGAAAAGCACCTCCGTTACTACAGTTGCCCTCGCCGTCGCCGTCGCCCCTCGACCTCTGCCTCTGGCCCTCTGCTCGTCCCCCCGTCGCCCTGGACACGGCCATGCGCCCATGCATGCTGAGGCTGCAGCTTATGCATGTGCGGTGTGACACTGAGCGCCGGCATGAGCGGCACCGGGTCGGGGGATAGGGCTCACGTTGTCAGAAGGAGGAAAGCGTGAAACTGTCAACGGAATGCGATGGCTCCCTTGACGCTCCGACCCGAAATAGACTGCGCTCGGCTCACAAAGACAAGGCCAAAGACTGACAGAGCAGGCGACGACCACTCAACACATCTTCACTTCTACATCTCTCACATCCACTTGCATCGCTTTCGCAAACTCCACGCATACCTTACTCCACCACCACACTTCTCGCCCACCACTGTCGCTCTTTCCCCCTTTCCCACATGCTCAAGACCGCTCTCCTGTTGGCGGTGCTCGCCACGGCCCACTCGGCGGCCGCCCATCGCGGTTGCGGCGGCCATGATATGATCAAGAGGAACCCCGGTGGTCCGGTCATCCAGAGGAGGACGCCGACAGACGAGGCCAGCGCGGCGCAGAGCACCGGTGAGTGAGAGCGACGAGGTGGATGATTTCGGACGAAAAACTGTGGATATGCTGCGTGGAGATGATGCGTCGACAGGCTGCGCCCAGACGTTGCGTGGTGTTTTCGTGGGGATGAGAATCTGCCGAGGTCGTTTGTGCCGCGCTGACCTGCCAGACCCCAACACCGAGTGCGCCGCATACTCGTACCAGCCCGTCCTCGACATCAAAGCCAACTACCCAACCATCTGGCAGACGGCCACCATCCAAGCCAGCGACACCGACGCCACCAGCCTCTTCGCCACCATCAATGCCACCCTCAACTCGAAGCTCCCCAACGACCTCCCACACGGAACGACCACCGGCAACTGGACCGGTGTGTCGTACAACGCATCGGATCCGGACTGCTGGTGGAGCTGGCATCAATGTACCACCCCGGCGGCGTCGACGGGGTTGCCGGCGGACATCATCAACGTGCCCGAGCCAATGACCTGGGGTCTGGGCTTTGACGACGGACCAAACTGCTCGCACAACGCCTTGTACGACTATCTCCAGGAGCAGAACCTCAAGGCGACAATGTAAGTGCACTGAGGTTCCAGTCTCCGGCGGGAGTACCCTCTCTCCGCGGTCGGCCGCACGGTGACGCCGCCGCTGACTCGCCGCAGGTTCTACATCGGCAGCAACGTCTTTGACTGGCCCCTCCAGGGTCTCCGAGCCATGGCGGACGGCCACCAGATCTGCGTCCACACCTGGAGTCACCAGTGAGTCCGATTTCTTGCTCACATTCCCAGATCGCACTCATCACTCGCAGGTACATGACCGCGTTCACCAACGAGGAGGCGTTTGCCGAGCTCTACTACGCCCGCAAGGCTATCAAGGAGGTCCTCGGCGTGACCCCGCTGTGCTGGTGAGCGCTGCAGGTGGTTGCGGCGTGAACCGCGTTACTGGGTCCAGCTGACATCCACAGGCGCCCGCCGTACGGCGACGTTGACAACCGCATCCGCATGATCGCCCAGGGCCTCAACCTCTCCACCATCGTCTGGTCCAAGGACACGGTGAGTCGCGGCGTCCTGTCTCGAGCAAAGCATTGCGCCTTGTCTGTCACGATGCTCCCGCTGACGCCGGCAAGGACGACTGGAAGGTAAACATCTCGGGTGTCACCGAGGCGGACGTCGACGCAAACTACCAGGCTGTCATCACCGGAGCTCAGAATGGCACCTACTCGACCTACGGCCCCATTGTGCTCAACCACGAGCTCAGTGAGTGTTGCCGGTGACGTACCCGCTTCCCTTACACCTCATCCGCGTTCCTCGCCCCGCCGTTATCCCGGAAACACGCCGCTGACCACGACAGACAACTACACCATGGGCGAGTTCATGAAGTACGCTCCCTCCATCATGTCCGCGTTCAAGCACGTCGTGCCCATCGCCTCGGCACTCAACGAGTCTCAACCCTACGCCGAGTCCAACTACACCTACCCGACTTTCGAACAGGTCATCAGCAACCAGAGCGCCACCCCTGCGTCTGAGATCACTACCTCGGCGGGCTCGTCGCCTACGGGCGCCGCGTCCGGGTCCAGCTCTGGTGCGTCCTCGGCGTCCTCTGGCACCTCGGCCGCCAAGTCCGGCGCCATGACCCGCGCGACTGTAGCCCTGGCACCCATCGTCGCCGCCATCGCCTGCGTCTTTGCCGTCCCATGGTGATGGCCAACTCTTGATGACTATTCTGTCGTGTCATGACGATTTACGAAAACGGAATCCAGCCCGCTTGTGGGCATCCCGATGACTTCCGAGCAATTCCACGGACAATCTATACCAGACGGACACTAGACTGTCCATCTGTCGCCGAGCCAGTGCGCGCTCATTCATTCAATACAAACCCGTGCATGCAATACGTGTGCGTAGCCTACGTAAGGCCGACACATTCTCAACGGCATCACCGCCCCGTGAGCCTGTACTCGATGTATCGCAGGGGCGGGTAGACGATGGCGGTGGTCGCGGCGCTGGGCAAGTCAGCCGATGCAAACGATTCCATGGAGCAAAGCCATGCTGCTCAGTGAATGAGAAAACCACTCACGACATCTCAAAGCCGAGGTCGCCACCGTACTCTCCAAAGACAGCGCCGAGCGGGCCGATGTACCAGACCTGATCGCGTCGTCAGTCCCGGTCGAGTTGGACGCACACGACTCCCTCACCTGAGCCATCGAGACCACGGCCATGGCCGCGCCACAAGCGCAAGCGAAGATACCGGCAGCACCGATGGGGAGCTTTGACATGGTGTCGTACGCCGTGAGGTCGTATCCGCCCCGAATGACGTGCTTGCGGAAAATGAAGTGTTCCTCGGCGACGACGACGATCTGCAAGGGTCAGTGGGTGACGTCGGGGCCGGTCGAGGCGGTTGGGGCACTCACGAAGAAGGCGACCCAGTAACCGAGGATGGCAAGGAAGTTGGATAGGATCTCGCTAAAGTGCTCTCGGCCCGCAACGGCAGCGACGGCTGTGGAGAGTCAGACAGCTTCTGGCGCGTGCTCGAGGCGCAGCTGCGACTCACTGTAGATGACAAAGGACACCACCGCCCAGATCGCCCGGGGCACCTTCTCGAACGGCTTGAACAGCGCCTGGATGGAAAGGGCACAGGAGTACGTGTTGGGGGTGCAGTTGCAGATGATGCTGAAGGCCATGATGACGAGGATGAACTGGGGAGGTGGGTCAGCACGAGGCCTCGCCCTTTCAACAACACCGCTATGCCGTCTCGCCATTGAACGTGACCGCCCCGACTCACCTTGCCGCCACCGTTCCAAGGGGCAAAGACCTCGGCGATCACACCCGCCGCGTCACCAGACTCGAAAGCCGCGGCGTACGCGGGCACGGTCATGAGTGCCGCCGAGAGACATTCGATGAACAGCAGCGGGACCATGAGGCCGAACCAGGTGAGGACAAAGACCTTCCACGGCTTGATGGTGTGCGGGAGGCGGCAGTTGAAGTCGGCCGCGATGGGCGCCCAGCCTGCCGCGGAGGAGAAGACGATACCCTGGGAGGGACGTCAGTGATCCGGTGTGGGTTTACAGAGTGTCATTCCGAGCCGGTCCCACTCACGCCGAACGAGAGGAAGTCGCCGGCATAGGGTAGACCCGTGTCCTGGAGCTCCTGCTGCGCACCGATGTCGAAGCCTTGATGTGCGCCCAGACCCCACATGCAGAAGTAGACGATGAGGAGGATGATCCAGGCGTAGCGCTCCCACTGGTGCACGGCTGCGGGGAGTCAGCGCGGCACAATATGCGCGGGATCAACATCCCTTCGCCTGCAGCTAGGATGGTACGCCGACTCACCCTCATAACCGATGAAGACCAGGACCAGAGCGATGAATCCCACCAGAACGATGCTCGCCTCCAGCGGGAGCTTGCCGTCCGACACGTTGGTGAGGACCTGTCCACCGAGGATGACGGCGGTGCAGGAGAAGCCGAGCTGGGTGAGGATGTTGAAGATGGAGAAGATGGACCCGCCGACGAAACCGACCTAGGAGTCTTCATCAGTACCGTGCGAACTCACGGCGCTGCACATCCTCCAGAGAGTGGACCCACCGAGTAGCGGGAGATGACCATGGTGCGGAGACCAGTCTTGGGACCGAGGGTGGCAATGAACGCACAGCAAGCCGCGCCGATCGCGGTGAAGGCGACGATGGCTGCGACGGCGCTGTGGAAGGTCAAGGTGTAGTAGGCCTGAGCGAGGAGCTGGAATAAAGTCAGCACTGGTGACTGACCATCTTTGTACGGTCGCGAGGACCGCGGGGGCGCCAGTCTGAGTGTGAGTCCACTCACCCCGATGGGAACCGTGGAGACGACCGAGTTGACGGACCACCAAAGCAGGAGCAGACCAATCGTGTGCTTGCCGTCGCGCTCATCCTCGGGCACCCGCTCGATACCTCGCGCCTCGACGCCCATGTCGAACGCCTTGGAGAGCCAGCGGTAGATCGGTCCCTTCTGGGTGACCAGCTCGTTCTCGCGGACCGCACCAACATTCTCCGCGGCAGAGACGTCCTGCTGGGGCGGGACGACGTCCTTGGTGTCTTGTCCCCACTCGAGATCTTTAGCCGACATAATGACAACCGGAGCGATGGGCAGAAGCGAGAAGCGGTAATGGGTGCGGGTTATATGAATGAGATGCAGATGTGCTAGTTATCTGTTGTTCAGAGTGCATGCATATGGCAAGTTTCGATCTCTCCCCCGTCCCGGACTAGGCTCCAATGTGCTCGCGTGAGGCCTGTTCCGGATGGTCCAGGCCGATAGGGGAGGTTGAAGCGTGAGCCAGATAAATTTGAGTGGAGCACATGGTGCCAAAATTTGGACAACGGGATGCAGGATAACCGACAGGAGAATCAGGAACGGCGGACGGGCTCAGCGAGCCAGAGAGGTATATGCCCATGCAGAACAGCAGGAGCAGCCCTCGCATCCCTTGACCCTTGCAGTTGCCCTTGCCATGCCATGGTGATAGGCGGGGCCGCAGGGCTGAGATGCGATCGGCGGCATGCATTGACACTGACAGGCAAGGCATAGACGCAAGCCAGGCAGAGTCGTAGAGCACAGAAACGCGGGCTACGTCTCGGCGGACCAGGCCGAGCCGCTTTCCCTTGCTCCGGAGCGACCTCGCTTCTCGCTTATCTTGGGTTTAGACAACAACACACACAGATTGTCACACAATCACTCTCCACATCACCGCGCCCGTGCCTCCGCCAGATGACAGAGGCTCAGGCGTCACACTCGGCGGGGCCAGTGTCATGCGTGGCCAGCTCCTCGGCGTCCGGCAGTGGCAGCGGCAGCGGCATCGGCACCCCGGCGCCAGAAACGCTATCATTCTCGTTGTCCGAGGCGGTAGACGTGGATGCGGGTCTAGCCGAGGCCGAGGCCGAGCGAGCGGTGCAGGTGCAGGTGCAGGTGCAGCGGTCCAGGACGGGATGCCTCACCTGCCGGAGAAGAAAGGTCAAGTGCGATGAGCGTCCGCCGACGTGCGGCAAGTGTCAGATCAAGAAACGCGAGGTGAGCGGGGGTTCGTCGTCATTGTCATCGTCGCTGTCAGCCGATCTGGAACCATGTGTCTATCGTCGGACGGCTACTCACGTCCCTCCAGTGCATCTGGCCTCCAGCAGGCAGCGATTCGACCAATCGTAAACGCAAGAGAAGGACCACAGGACCGGTAGACCTCACAGATTTGTCCCCGTCAACCCCGACACATCTCCCAACAGCCACAGCACCCTTCTCGATCTCGCCGCCCGCTTCGGCTTCGCTGTTCGCTCGCCACAATCGTACTCTGGCAGCAGGTGTCCCGCATGGTATCGCCAACGCGGATGTCGTCTCAATACCCGATCCCGTGCCCATCGCGCTATTCTCCGTCCCGCCTGCTGCTCCCCCCGCCGCTCCACCTCCCGTCGCGCCCACCTCCAAGGTGCCCCCAGCGGAGGATGATCTCACGGCGATCCTCCTGCCCGATGCCCTGCGCTTGAGCTTGATGATGGACCCGTGAGTGGGCGCGTGACACTCGATACTCACTGACGCGCATGGCGTTGCCGTTGTGGGGTCGCACATTCGAGCTGACTCCCAACAGGACCTATCTCAAGCCATTCTTCACGACGATGTGGGTTTCTCGGTCTCGGTCCGGGCGGCGCTTCGTCATTGGATGCCACGCTGACACCGGTCGCAGGGACGAGCAGCTGGTCATGCGCCATTACCTCTCGCGGACGGTCAAGATTATCCTCGCGTTCGACTCGTCCCATCGTCCCTGGAATCCGTGGGTTGCAGTGCACGCCCCCCTGGCGTTCCGGCATCCACCCGGGTGAGTCCGGGGTCGATGCGTATCTGGGTCGTCGATGTGTCATGGTATCTGGATCGTCGGCGTGTCATGGGCATGGCTGACGCGCGACCCACGCTCAGGGTGTCCTACGCCAACGACGCCCTTCGCACCGCAATGCTGGCGGTCGGCGGGGTGCACTTGCAGTACTGCCATAACCCGAAGAACCAATCCGCGGCGCTGAGGATCACGCGACTGGCAAAGCAGAGGGTGTTGCACCTCGTCAACCTCACGCTGAGGGATACGGATGGTCGGGATCGCGTGGTGGATCAGAGCGAGACGGAGCTGGTCATGGCGGCGTTGCTGAGCTGCACGATCGCGAGCGTGAGTGCGGACGGTCTTACATATCCTCAGCTCTTAGTCCCGAGTCCTCAGTCCTTCGTCCTCAGTCCTCAGTCCTCCGTTCTCAGTCCTCAGTCCTCAGGCCTCAGGTCTCAGGTCTCAGTCATAACTCTTGGGTCTCTATGGGATCGGGCCTGGCGTACAGAGTCACCCGCTGAAAAGTCCCCTTCGCAGAGCCTCGCGGCCGACGACTCGTGGCACGAACTCCTCACCACCGTGCTAGCTCTCATAGACCGACTAGGGGGCGCCCAGGACCTCCTCGAACACAGTCCCCGGAACCGGATATCCCCGTGCCGCTTCATCCTCGAGCAGCTTGCCATCCGGGACGTGTTCGGATGCATGACGACGGAGCTCGCGCCGAGTATACTCCGGGACGCGTTCACGCCTTGGTTCTTCGAGGCGGAGGGGTGGTCGAGGGCGGGCGTCGAGTGGGAGTCGGTCGAGAGAATGTTTGGTGAGTCGGCGCGGGTCGAGCGGGGTGGGGTCGGAGCGTGTCGAGTACAATGTGTCACCGACGAGTTTGTCGTCGTGTCGCGTCGCTGATCTCGTCGACGTCAGGTATATCCCGAGGAATGGTGGACCTCATCGCTAGGGTGAGTCTGTCTCTGCTTGCCGCGGGGCATGCGCCAGCGCGACTCCCCTCACCCAGCTCACCGGAACAGGTCTGCACGCTCATCTCCAAGGTCCGCCAGGGCGGGCACAGCATCATCCGCATGATCGAGCAGGGGCAGGGCGAGGTGGCTTCGCAGACGCTGCCCCGCGTCATCTCCCAAGATGGCTTCGCAGTTCAGCTGCCCTCGCACATCGCAGCCCGGCTTGTCCCCTCGGCAGCCGCCATCCAGAACACTGTCACCAATCGCACCACCCCTGTCCGTTCAACTCTTGCGCCTACCCAAACGGGGTCAGGCACACACACAAAGTCCAGCTCGAACCCCGGCGCCAGCCCCCAGCTCGTCGAGCTGGAACACGAGGCGAACCGCCTCATCCGAGAGATCGGCGTCTGGGACCAAGCCGCCAACTTCACGCCGTTCCACCCCCGGACGCAGTACGGAAACCACTCGTACCGCCACGCCATCAAGATACGGCTCTTGAGGGAGGTGTTCCGCGTGCCGGCGTCAGACAACCGGGTCAAGGAATCCGTGAGCGCGATACTGGAACTCGCCAAAGAGCTACTCGCGCTGTACGGGAGGATCACCTGGTGAGCGCGACACGAACGCGGACGGCACCGCGTGGAACCCGAGGCCTCCCCCCGCTGTCTTCGTTCGGGTAGTGCTGGGGTAGTGCTGGGGTGCCGGCCTCTCGCTAACACGCCGCAGGATGACCTGGCCGATCCTCATCGCCGGCTTTGAGATTCCCAAGGACGATCAAACGCGCAAGACCGCCGTCGATCTCCTCGGCGAGTTTGAGTAGGTCCGACTCCACTTGTCTCCCGGCTCCGTTCCCGCTGACTTGTAGACCCCACGCGTGCTTTGATAACGGCGCGGCGAGCAGGATGCTGCGCCAGCTCTGGGAGCTGAGGGATAAGGATGAGAACGTCACGCCGGCGCAGGCTGCCAGGCAGCTGGGGAGCCGACCATTCCTCGATTGACGCATGCATCGATCGCTCTAATTTGTTCTAGCGAGTCTACCGAATCTACCTAATTTAACCACCTCGAGATGTCTACAAAACGCCAACGCCCATGCGCCACTATTCCCCACAACCAACTACCCTCTCAGTCCGGAGAGAACGGCCTCCAGGCCACTGTGCGGGGGGCATTGTGCGGGCTCGTTCCCCACTCGTGTCGCCGACACTGGTGACGTACCGCGCCTACGCGATGGGCTTGACCGCGAAGCCCGACTCGACGGGTGCCTTCTCCGCGTCCTCGGCGCCCTCGGTCTGCTCTGGCTCCGCCGCGTACTGGACGGTCCGGCCCTCGTGCTCCGGCTCGATGGGGAGGGCCGGTGGCCAGCGACGACTGCAGTAGACGATGGCGACGGCGATGCCGACCTGACGGAACCCACGTCAGCTCGAATTTCACCGGTGGAGCGGAGCCGTGACCCATCGCGCCAATTCGACATGACAAGACAATCACGCGGGGTTCATGTTGGGGGCCACGTTGGTTGCGCTGAGATCAAGCTCGACTCACCGAGACAGCGCCGGTGACGAGGGTGGCGATCTGCCCGTTTCTGAACCTCGGCGCCTGGACGACAGGCCAGCAGGCGATCTGGTACCACAACGCCCACACGTTGGAGAAGAGGTTCATGCTGGAGAGAGTGATCGATCGGAGGACGTCGTCGTCGCGAGTCATCGAGTTGGCCCAGGCGAACTGCGCGGGTCAGCGAGGTCTCACCGGGACGCAATCAGTGAGGAACGGACGCCGACTCACGTTGCTGGCCTGCCCGGCGTAGCCGAGACCGCCGATGATGTACGCGAACCAGTGCGCCCCCGTTGGGATGTTCCACCCCAAGAGCATGACGGACGAGATGAACACGGCGATGTACATGATCACGTTGACGATGAAACGGTTGCCGGTCTCGTCGCTGATGAGGGTGAGGATGTATGTGGACACCACGGCGGTCTGCACACGTACACGTCAGCTCGCGAACACCGCCTCGTAAAGCAGCGATACGAGAGGCAGCGATACAATGGGCAGCGATACGAGATATTGGGAGAGGACAGGAAGGCGATAAGCGATGCTAGGTCACACCACGCACCGCGGTGAAGATCGAGGGGTAGTAGTTGATCTGGGTGGTGGTGTACGTGCCCGTCGACTTGAGCCAGAGGTTAAACTCGGTGTACACCCCGACCTTCTCAAACGCCGTGGCGGAGACGGTGAAGAGCAAGGTGAAGAGGTACCACCTCCATGTCGAGACGGCGCGGCGAATGGACGCGCCGAGTGTCGCAAAGGTCATCTTAACGTGCTCGGCTTGTGGGAGACGGGTGAAGGCGAGCTCGCGTTCTTCCTCTGTGAGCCAGACTGGTTTACGGAGCGAGTGGTCAGCACGGGTCGGACGGTACGGCTCCGGCAGCATGTCTGAAACGACCGCGTCACTCACATGCCTTGGTCGTGTGCGGCGTGTCGGGGAACATGGCGAAGCCGTAAATCGCGATGGGAACTGATGCGGGTCAGCGGGGGGACTACAAGTCATGTATGACGGTGCACTCACTGGTGATGCAGAAGTCAATGACGAAGAGCCACTGCCACCCCCGCAGCCCGCTGCGTCCCTCGAGGGTGGAGATGATCGCGCCCTGCATGATACCGGAGAAGAGGGACCCGACCTGGGCGGCGGTGGCAAAGACGGCGGACCGCTTGCCGAGCTCCCTGTCCTTGTACCATGACCCGAGGATGTAGTGGGTGCCCGAAAAGGTAGAGGCCTCGAAGATGCCGCAGACGAAACGGATGCCCCAGACCTGGTGTGGGGTGTGGACAACTGCGGGGTCAGCACAGGCTGTGAGTTTCCAATGATGGTCAATCGCTGAAGGGGACCCCACTCACAAGCAAGACCGAGGGTGAGGAAGCCCCAGACGACCATGCAGAACGGGAACCAGAACCGGGGCGGGATCCTCCCCGAAGACAGAACCAGCGCCGAGGGCCACTGTCCGATAACGTATCCGGCGGTGAACATGGAGCCGGCATAGGTGTAGTCGTTGCCGAGGAAACCGACTTCCTCCTTCATGCCGCTCACATAGGCGTTGGCCAGGTTGGCGCGGTCGAGGTAGTTGGTGAAGTCTGCGACGGCGTGTCAGCGGGGGGTGCAAAGTCCACCAATGTGTGAGGTGGGCCCACTCACACGACAAGCAGACATAGGTGAGGATGACCGAGTCGAGCTTGCGGAGGAGCTTGCGCTCCTTCGGATCCTCCGAGGGCTGGCCCCAGCACACAGTCTCCAGCTTGCGAAGAACACCCATCACTGCGGTTATACTGAGTGATGAAGCGCGCTGTGTTTGTAGGGTTGGTGATGGGAGGGGACGCAAGGCCCACAGCGAGGGCGTGTTCTTTATACTCTAGCAGGTGCTGATAAGCTCTCCTCTCTGCGGTGAGCGGCTTCGAGCAGAACGTGCTCCAGGGTTCGGCGTGAACCGGCGGCGGCGCAGGTCGGGGCTGGGTGCGGGTGCGAGTACGGGTGCGGGCGAGCACGCGCCCTGGGCCAGCAGGATACCGTGTGTAGTGTGTACACCGCTGCGCTCTGGTTTTGCGGAACAACAAGCCGATGTCGAGGTGAGTGACCGAGAAGTGGTCAGCACGGTGCACCTCCTGTCGCGTCGGAGTTGACAACGAGGGGGGAAGACCCAAGGCCCAGACGGAGGATGCTTATCGCCAGGTCATCCTACAAAGCCGAATCCGAGTCGATGGTCACTCCGATTTTTTGCCCCGAACGAGTCAGCAAGCTCGCTCTCGGCTGTACCTGCGAAATCTCGCCAGCTCGCCAAAATGGGGACACAATCTCGCCTAAAGCGCTCCCTGCAGACCTCGGCAAGTTGCACTGTACGTCTGTACCAGGCTCCGCGACTCTGCACGTGTTTCTCGCCAATGCGCCATGCATGTTGTGTCCCCCGTTGAGCCGCGAAGATCCGGGGAATGTAAAGTGGTAGAGCCCGAAACGGGCCCGGCTGGGTATAACATCTGGTGCGGTTTCGCATGTGACCCAAGCCCGTTTCCACAGCTATACCGGCATAACCCAAGCACGACGGGTACATAGCATACAATGGTCTTCTCATCAACATCGGCATCAGCATCGACGTTCCGCACAGCTCTTCACCGTTTCCCAACAGCACGAGCCCGAACCATGGCTACGCAGCGCACCTACGCCACTGCCTCGCTCGAGGCCCACTCGAAGCTCGCCAAGCGCAAATGGCTCGGGGTCACCGTGGACGGGACGTCGGCCAAGAACTTCATCAATGGCGAGTTCAGGGAGAGCAAGGCGACGACATTCTACGACGTGCACGACCCGGCGACACAGCAGGTGGTGACCCGCGTGCCGCAGACGACGCCCGAGGAGCTGAGGGAAGCGATCGAGTCGGCCGCCCAGGCGTTCAAGTCGTGGAAGGACACGAGTCTGTTCAAGCGGCAGGGGATCATGCTGAAGTGAGTGGGGTCGTCCTTGCAGGCCGTCGTGTTTGCTACGCGTGCTGACGGCACGCCTGGCAGATTCCAGGCGCTCATCCGACAGTACCAGTCTGAGATCGCCGCCAACATCGTGCTCGAGCAGGGCAAGACGCACCCCGACGCCATGGGCGACGTCTTCCGCGGACTGCAGGTGGTCGACACGGCATGCTCAATTCCCAGCATGATGAAGGGCGAGAGCGTCGAGGTGGCCAGTGGCATGGACACGACGTCGATGCGGCTCCCGCTCGGCGTGACTGCTTCGATTTGCCCGTTCAACTTCCCCGCGATGAGTGAGTCGGTCGGGCATACATCCCCTCCTCACTCTGTGTCCGACGCTTGGAACACTCGCTCACACCCCGCCTCGCGCAGTCCCACTCTGGTCCATGCCGATGGCCCTCGCAACGGGCAACACCCTCATTCTCAAGCCTTCCGAACGTACCCCGGGCGCATCCCTCATCCTCGCCGAGCTGGCCAAGGAAGCCGGCATTCCCGACGGCGTTCTCCAGATTGTCCACGGAGCGCACGACACCGTCAACGCCATCCTCGACGCGCCCGAGATCAAGGCGATCTCGTTTGTCGGCGGGGACAAGGCCGGGACGTACATCCACCAGCGGGGGACGGATCTCGGCAAGCGCGTGCAGAGCAACATGCAGGCGAAGAACCACTGCGTGAGTGACGAGTCGAGTGACATCATCGGACATGACATGCGTCTTCGAGAAGGCTGGACGTGTGTACTGATGCACTCAGGTGCTCATGCCTGACGCCAACAAGAACGACGCACTCAACGGTATCGTCGGAGCCTTTGCCGGCGCGGCAGGCCAGCGATGCATGGCCCTCTCCGTCCGTGAGTGTGACGGGACGACCTAAACATCCTTCCCAGCTGATAAGACCAGTCATCGCCGTGGGCAAGGCCCGCGAGTGGGTGCCGGAACTCATCGAGCGAGCGCGAGTGCTCAATGTCGGGAGCGGCTTCAGCGCGGGCACAGACGTGTGAGTGGTTGGGGCCTCCCACCCACTGTCCCTAGCCATGGCCGTTCGCAACGACTGTGTTCGCATGGACTGCGTTCGCAATGACTGTATTCGCAATGACTGCGCTTCCCATCACTGTTTTCTCCATGACTGCGTTGTCACGCGCGCCCGCTGACAACGACCCAGCGGACCCGTCATCTCCCCCGCGGCGCGTGATCGGATCAACTCGCTCATCCAGTCTGTGACGGACGAGAAGGGTGAGATCCTGCTGGACGGGCGGAACCCCACGGTCGAGGGCTTCCCCGAGGGCAACTGGGTCGGCCCCACCGTCACCCGTGTCACCACCGACATGACCGCGTACAAGTGGGTCGGACTCGAGGTCTCGCGAGATACGTCCCATCCGAGATGGCTAATGGGATCAGGACCGAGATCTTTGGACCCGTGCTCAACGTGCTCGAGGTCGAAACACTCGACGAAGCCATCGACATCATCAACGCTAGCCCCTACGGCAACGGCGCGTCCATCTACACCTCGTCCGGCGCGGCGGCGCGATACTTCACCCACACGGCCGAGCCGGGTCAGATGGGCGTGAACGTCCCCATCCCCGTGCCCGTGCCAACGTTTAGCTGGTCGGGCAACAAGGGCAGCTTCCGAGGCGACGTTCCGTTCTGTGAGCGGCTGCGTGCTTCTCCTCTCGCCTCTTCATCAACACTCACGTCCTCTGCTGTCTCTTTGTCCTCATCTTCTTTGCCTTCATCTACTTCTTCGACCCGTTGTCGTGTCTTGGTGCTCGTGCTAATGCCTCCCATCAGACGGCCCCCAGGGCCTCCACTTCTACCTCCAGAACAAGACCGTCACCTCCCACTGGCGCGTCGACGACGTTGACTCGACCCGCAGTACCGTCTCCATGCCCATCCACCAGTAGTCGCGATACCCCGCATGCATATAGTACCATCTGACCACTTGACGTTGGGTTGGGTACAGCTGCCCCTCCCAACCGGCCCTCCATCACCTCACCAAGCCCATTCAGTCCATGTTGTAGTCGCAATGAATCACAGCGAGCCGTATCCCCTACCCTACCTTGCTATCTCCATTGCGCTTGACCTTACTGAGATAGGTTGCTCGGCTTCGGTCAGGCTCGTCGAGAAGGCGCAAATGGTGAAGCATTGATCTGGTCGCTCAGCGCCCGTGACCGGCGGCCCCGGTCCGCTTCAGAGTCCAGTTCGAGACACGCCCCGCCACGAGACCCGCGACGGCTGAGTTCTTGCCGAGTGAAACACTACGACTCTCCCCCCTCTGTCGACATGAATGCTGCATGCTGTTAACAACGACGCCGAGCCTGTCACATCTCCCCAAGGACCTTCTCCATCGTCTCGCACAACACGCCCACATGACTCTCCCCAAACGTGAGCATCGGCCTCAGCCTGACCGTCCGCTCCCCACAGCCCCCAATCTGCACGCCCGCCTTCCTCATCTTCGCCACAAACTCGTCCCTCTTCGCGGGCGTCTCGAGGTCCCACGAGAGGAACGTCCCGGACCCTTCTCCTCGGAAGTTGAGGATCTTGCCCGATGCCGCTGGTGAGGCAAACAGCTTCTTGAGCTTCGAGGCGAGCAACGCGCCGGTAGCGGCGGTGTGGGAGACGAGGTCGTGCTCCTTGATCAGCTGGATCATCTTGCGTGCTTGCAGTGCTCGCATCGGGTCGCCCTGAGACGATCAGCACGGGTTCGGCGAGACGCAATTGCAAGACAGAGACCGCGCCGGCGAAGTGTCACCGCTGCGCCGCACTCACCATCCACGTGTTGTAGTTCCTGTACGGCGCGTTCGGCCTCGTCTCCTTCTTGTGGTAGATGCCCGCCGCTTGCATCTTCTTTGAAAAGGTGACAAAGTCCGGCTCCTCGCCCTCTTTCAGCCCCCACTTCTCGTGCGCCCAGAACGTGCCCGTCGCGCCCACGCCGGTTTGCACCTCGTCGACGATGAAGAACGCGCCGTGCTCCCTGGCCTTGAGGCGGAGGGAGCGGAAGAAGGCAGGAGAGGCGTGCTTGTCCCCTCCCTCGGACAGGATGGGCTCGATGATCACCGCAGCGACGGGGCGGGTCTTCTTGCTGCAGCGTTGTCAGCGCGGGACTCGGCAAACACGGCTCAAGACGGCTACATCTCTGAGGGACTTGGTGGTACGAGGCATGCCGCTTACTTCTCAATCAGGATCCGCTCAAACTCCTCGAGACACCGCTTCTCCTCCGCCTCGTTCTCCGCGACGTGCTCCTCGAGCGGGTACTTGAGTTCCGGGAAGGGCGCGCAGGGCCAGTCGAAAGCCGGGATGTCGACCTGGGAGGTGGTCAGCGCCGTGAATCCGGATGACCGAGTGTCAGCGCCCTGCTCACCTTGTGAATTGCCTTGCTCCGGGTGGCACTCAGACTGCCGAACAGCCGGCCGTGGAAGCCCGACTTGAAGGATAGGACGGACAGCTGGGGGCTGCCTGGGGATTGGTTGAGCATGCACGACTCTGCCTAGGTCAGCGAGGCAAAGCTCGACGGGTTCGTCCGGTGTTACTCACCCATGTCCTCCTTGGAGAAGTCAGCGCCGACACCCCGCTCCTTCGCCCGGTACGCCATGAACGCCGCCTTGAACGCGGTCTCTGCGCGGCGTCAGCATGTACGGCGGTGACCCGCGTGAAGTCCTCATCTCTTACCGTTCGCACTGCTACCGCACAGAGTCGTGACCAGCTGGTCCAGCCCCTTTGGCGCGACGGTGAGCAGGCCAGTCTTGATCCACTCGGCCCACTGCGCGGGAGGGAACGATCCGAGGGCAGGTCGGTTCAACGCGGCCTTGATGAACTCGTCCTGTCAAGGTCAGTCGATAGGTCCGGCACGACAGCTGGAGTAAGGCGCAGGGAGGACTCACCGTCCGGCCAAGTTCGAGTAGTGACGGGACGTTGTACCCGATGGCAATGGAGGAGATCTGGGCGAAGACGTCGAGAAGTACGTTCCCATCCGCGTCGACGAGGTAGTTGCCTGAAGTTCCTCAGCTCTGTCTGGCTCTGGACCTTGCACAGGGGATGTTACCCAGATGCGCGCCACGCTACGCACCCTTGGACTGCTCGTAGTCCGGCACGATCACATGTGTTCTCGAGTCCTGGAACGTATCGATTTCCATGGACTGTCCCGCCTCAGCTCGATCCGAGGGTCCAGGCCGGAGCGCAGCCATGACTCACCAGAGCGACGCCCTTCGGCCCCGGGATGGCGCTGGTCACGACGTTGGGCCGTGATGGCTCGTCCGGGATGAGGTCGAGGGAGGAGAACGTCCGGCGGGCGAGGACGTGGCGGGGTTGTTGGAGTCGCGCCGCGGCGCGTGTTGATGCTCGGACGAACATGTCGGCGGTGTGGGCGAGGTGGGCGAGTTTGCGAAGGATTGGAGGATGAGATCCGCAGCGAACAGTGAGATATCACAAGATGTCAAGTCGAAGGGAGACTGTGGTATACCAGGTGATGCAATGTGGTCGATCAAAAGACCGGTCGTCCTGGTGCAGGCGGAACTTTCGGTGATCGACTTGCGCGTCCGCGATGCAAGCGAAGAACTCGGACCGACACCTCGGCTGCCAATGCCAAGGCGGCTGAGGGCAGTGCTTGGTCGAGAGGGGTCGTACCAAGTCGAGCCCAATCCGAGGTGAGGATGAACTGCTCGGATAAAGTACAGTCGACGACGGAGAGTCCAACGAATAGGAAGACGCGGAACAACGAGGCAGGCACGCCCATAACTCGCTCCGGCTTGACAATCTCGGCTCGACACAAACCTCGGCTAGTGAATGCTCTCTCGACTCGGGACGAGGGATCGGGAAACACGGCCGAGTAGGCATGTGTCCGGCGCAGGAGCGTGAGAGCACGAGCAAAAAGCGAGAGCGAGAGCAGGGGTGAGGACTGCAGGCTGGTGGGGGGCGCCGGGGCAGAACCGTCTCAAGACGCCGAGGTGGCTCTTCTGCCGAGAGCTCCTCTCCAATCGCTCCGGTCGGCGCTCTCCGGGTGCAATGGCAGCAGTAGTCACTGATAACAGTCCGAGACGGCTTCGTTCGCTCTCATTCCTGGTACTCGTCCCCTTTCTCTTTCTCGTACTACTCGTACGCTTGCTCTTACTCATATCCAGTCTAGCTCATCCTTTGCGAGATCAACGTCTCCGTCGCCTGCCCGCTGCCACTTCCACCTCCCCATCTCCTTGCCATGACCATCGCGCCCAAACCCCACTGGAGCGAAATCTCCGCTTCCAAGATCGCCGCGCGCGACGCTCTCATCCCGGAAGCATGGCGCATCCCCGAGACGTCCGCGCTGCACGTGCTGGACGTGCCCCGGACGTGCGGCGTGCTCTCTCCCGCAGAGCTCGAGATCACAGAGACCCCCGCGGAGGTGCTGGTGCAGAAGATGAGCAAGGGGGAGTTGAAGAGTTACGATGTGACTCTGGCGTTCTGCAAACGAGCGGCGATCGCCCAGCAGCTAGTGAGTACGGCGCCGATCATGTGTTTGTGTGCAAATTCGAGTCGAAACCGTCGCTGACGCCGACGCCGACTCGTCCAGACCAACTGCCTCACCGAGATCTTCTTCGACGCAGCCCTCTCCACCGCCAAATCAATCGACGAGACCTTTGCCTCGACCAGCCAGCCCATCGGACCGCTGCACGGCCTGCCCATCTCCCTCAAGGACAACTTCTACGTCGAGGGAGTGGACACAACCGTCGGCTTTGTCGGGTGGTCAAACGACCCGGCGAGCGGCAAGATGGAGAGCGAGATGACCAAGATCATGCGCGAGACAGGCGCGGTGCTGTTTTGCAAGACGTGAGCGAGGGGAGGTTCAAACGGCGCGATCTAAACTTGCTTTCATTTGCCTTTCGTCACGGCGCAAATCTCTTACCTCTTCATGCTTCCTGATGATCCTGATCCTCCTGGTCCTCGGGATCCTGGTCCTCTTCGTTAAGTCTCGTCCGTTCTCGCCCCGTTTCGCTCCCTCTCGCCTTCACCGCCCTGTCCGCTCCTTATCACCCTTCTCGTCCTCGTTCCGACGCTCTTTCGTTACCCCGTAGTATCCCGCACCAACCTCGCTCACACGCCGCAGCAACGTACCCACCGCTATGATGATGCCCGAGACATACAACAACACCTGGGGGTACACCACGAACCCGCACAACCGGAACCTGACCAGCGGAGGCTCGTCGGGCGGTGAGGGCTCCCTCCTCGCGCTCATGGGATCTCCTCTGGGCGTGGGAACAGACATCGGGGGGTCTATCCGTGCGTGTCGGCTCGTCCTTCCGGACTCAGCGCCAGACTGGACCTCGTGGACTCGGCAAGACGTATCGCGGCGTCCCGCTGACGATGCTAGGTATCCCCGCTGCGCTGTGCGGGCTCTTCAGTCTCAAGCCGTCTTTCGGCCGCTTTGCGACGTGAGTTCGGGCATCTGCACCTGCTCCTGCTTCAGCCTAAGCCTAAGCCTAAGCCTAAGCCTAAGCCTCGATCTCCGAGGCGGCCTGGACTGCGGCAGTGCAATCCGTCCCGCGCTGACTCTGATTCACAGGTACGGAGCCCGATCCGGTCTCCCAGGCCAAGAAGCGGTCCGATCCATCAACGGCCCCATGTCCACCTCGCTATCAGCCGTCGAGCTCTGGGCGAAGGCCGTGGTTGGTTCTGAGCCGTGGACGAGGGATCCGAACATGCTTCCGATCCCGTGGAGGGAGGTGACCCTCCCGGAGCAGCTTTGCTTTGGTGAGTCGGCGCGGCGGCCGGCGACCGGCGGCTCGGCGGCTCGGCCAACAGTCACCATTGTGCGAAGTTTTGAGTGTTGGGATCTATGGGCTTCAGCGATGTGGGACACGTGATGTGTGAAGGGTGGAGACGACGGGCGGAGGTGATGGGTGATGGATGCAGGGCGATGGGATCTGAGGATGAGGATGAGGATGCGGATGCGGATGAGGATGGGGATGGGGATGAGGACGATTCGTGGTGTCGAATGCAGTCGTCGCTGACGCCGCCCAGGCCTGCTGATGGACGATGGGGTCGTCAAGCCCACGCCGCCCGTCACCCGGGCTCTACTCGAGGTCAAGGCGGCGTTGGAAGCAGCCGGACACAAGGTCATCGAGTGGACGACGTGAGTGGGCCTCGTACGCAGCAGTGGTGCCTTGCGCCGTGACAATGATAGTTCGTCGGCCTGACGCCTTGCCTTGTGCAGACCCGAGGCCCTCAAATCCCAGGAGATCATCGAGGCCTTCTTCGTGGGCGATGGCGGGGTTAAGATCAACTCGTTCATGTCTCTTTCGGGGGAGGACGTCGACTACCCACTCCAGCTCCAAAAGTACAAGGCCCGGCACGACATCATCAAGTCCACCCCCCCGCTCGTTGGTGATCTGTGGACGACCCAGTCCGAGCGAGTGGCTTACAACAAGCGCGAGCTCGATCGGTGGATGAACAGTCGCGAGGTCACCGGTACCGGCCGACCCATCGATGGGCTCATCGCCCCCACGACGCCGTATTCGAGCACGCCGAAATATTCGTTCAAGTACTACCACTACACCTCGCCTTACAACATCTCGGACCAGTCGGTCGCTACTTTCCCAGTCACCATGGCGGATCCTTCCGTGGACGTCAAGCCGGCGTACGACCCGCGGGGACCACTCGAGAAGGAGGTGTGGGAGATCTGTAAGTGCAACATTCGCTGCCTCGGAAAGATGAGGAGTCTGGGGTCGAACTTCCCACTGAGACCGTCGTAGACGACGCCGAGCACGTCGCCGGCGCACCGGTCAGCCTGCAAATGATTGGGCAGAGGCTCGAGGAGGAAAAGGTGCTCAAGCTGGTGGGCGTCGCGGTGGACGCGCTGGCCAAGAGCAAGGCGTGAGCGGGGCGCGGGCGTGGGCCCGGGCGTGGGCGACAAGAAGGGTCCACTCTACATAGAACACTAGATTCTACAGATGATGCGACGCGAAACGTCTCTGCAGTCTATGTAACGACGGCGTCGCCGCGATACAGCGCACTGTCGTTTGTCTGTTGTGTACCCCGACGACTGGCCTTGGCAGCCTCACCTCGGGACAGTCTTTGTCTATTAACTAACCAATATCGGGTCTTCCATGGCCACGTCCGCCACCACACCGCGCCAACGCCGCGATCACACCTTCGCCGCATTCTTCTCGTCCTCCGAAACCACCACGGTCCTCTGCCCGTCCATCTCATCGGCCTCGCCGATGCTCAACGCCTCCACCTCGCTCATCTTGTACACCCTCACAGCCTCTTCCTCGAGGTACTTTCTGCACTCGCGCTTCGACTTGTCCACGTCGACAAACACGAGGATACCCACGGAAAACACGCCGAGCCCGAGTAGGAATGTGAACGGCATGTTGTTGTTCCCCGAGTCGTCGATGATGGCGGAGGACACGAAGGGCCCGACAAAGGACGACGTCTTGCCGATGATCGAGAAGAGGGCGAAGAAGAGGAACTGGATTCGAGGAGGCGATGTCAGCGAGACGGTGTGATATGCGGGGTAAAGCATCTGTGTCCCCAAGCACGACCCGGCTGCACACAAAGAGCCAGGAAGAGAGGAAAGGCTCTACACACCTCCTTGCCACGAGGCACAACCTCGGATATCATCGCTTGCTACGACAGTCAGCTCCACTGCCCCTCACCACCATGTCACAGTGGCAGAGAGTCAACCCCCGACCCGGACCCACCGAGATCGCATACCACGGACAGACAAATATCCCGTAAAAGGCCTGGTAGGCCCAGAACTCCCACGCGTTGTGGAACCCGAAGCTCGACTGGGTGATCCCGATACAGCCCCAGGCGCAGAGCACGAGGATCCAGAATGCGTTCTGTTACGAGCACTGTCAGCGGGCGAAGGACCATCGGGACGGAATATGGGGTACGGAGTACGAGGTACAGGGTGCGATGGCGACACGGAACGCACGAAGAGAAGCATCGTCTTTGTGCGGATGGTGAACCGTTTCTGGACGAGCCAGAAGAGGCCGATCCTGCAAGCGAGTGAGCGGTGAGCCGCGGTGAGGTGCGGATGCAACGGTCGGAGCGTTGCATCGATATTTCGTTAACTCACCCAATAGCTTGGGCCGCGATACCATCAATGAGCAGGCTGGGTGTGTTAGCTACGGGATGGTGGGATGGTTGCGTGGCACACGACGCACTAATTGAGCATCTTCGTATCGTACGACACGACCTCGTTCTGCAACGTAGCGATGACTACAGGACATCAATCGCACAACACTGGTTCGAGCCGTGGCAACTTAGAAAGCGAATTGCTGCTTACCGGTCACTGCGGAGATCAGTATTGTGCTCGCAGCTTCGTGCTCGCCGAAAGCGGACGAAACAGGACTCACCGACGGTGTTCAAGCAGTCTCCGAGGAAGAAGTATGCCGCCTGAGCGATCAGCGAGGTGGGTCATGTGTGCCCAGCCAGAACGAGCCGATGGTGCCTCACAAGGTAGATGAACGTCTGCTTGAGGCGGAGACAGAGGCGGAAGGCGTGATAGAGCTGCTTGAGCCTGGGTTGGTTAGCGTGGCATTAGCGTCGAGTCGATTCTGCGGAGAACAACGATTCGCCTAGCTCACCCGACTGTGAGGTAGGTTGTTCGCGGCGGGAGTCTGTGTCCCGGGCGGTACTGCTCCCACAGCAGCCACGGGATGGCGCAGAGTACTGTGATCGCCAGCGTCAGTCGAGCACTCTAGGGCTATCACACTGACACGCCGACGCAACTTTCTGGGATGAGGTCGACAAGGCGCATTCTAGGCTCGAGAAAGGGCAGGGGCAGGGACGCCACGTCGCTCCGACTCACTCCACACCCCTGCGCTGTAGGCGCACACGATGCTCAGCGCCCGAGTGTTACTATCCGGGTCATCGGTGATGATGCCCTCGAGTATCCCCGCGAGGATCGCAAGCACCACGAGCTCTCCCATCGAGCACACGAAGAACGAGACGTTTGCGAGGCGGTTGCGGGTGAGCATGTCGAGGCGGTCGTGGGATTTCTGGCTACGCGAGGTGAGCGCGACCCGACACTGGGAAGGACTAGGCTGCGGTAGCAGGTACAGTAGTCCGGATGAAGTCGATGAATTCGATGAGGTCGATAAAGACGACGTGGACGACGTCGACTTACTCGGTCTCGTGCCGCGCGAGCTTCTCTTCACTCTCCTTGACCTCCGGTAGGTCCCGGGCGAGACCGGGGAACGCGGCGGTCCAGAACTGCGGTAAGAGCGGTGTAAACGGTATGAGCGGTGTGAGCAGTGAGCGGATGGGATGGAGCCCATCGATGTCGATCCGACTCACCGTCAGAGCCCCCTGATATCCGATGAGACCGAGGATATACAGCGCTGTACCCGCCTGCCATCTGCACGGTCCAAGTCAGCTATCTCAATCTCCTTCCGATCGAATGCCGCAGATGAACCGTCCCAATCGCGATCAGGCCCGACTCGCGGTGCGCTCACTTCGAAGCATCCTCCACTCCCAGCCAGCCAAAGCTCACTCCCCACGCCAGCACCGTGAACGCCGTGGTGATGTGCGGTCGCCAGACGCCGTAGTCCGCCAACGACCCCACAGCGAGGAAGAGCACGGCTTGGAAGGCGAAGGATAGGCCGTTGGTGATGAGCACGATGGAGTTGACTGCGGAGTGGGTCAGCGAGCACGGCGAGGTGGGATGGCTCGCGCTGGGCAGGAATGGCAGGGGGTAGTTGATGGGAGGTGGGCCATGCGAGATGCGAGATGCGGGATGCGAGATGACGATGGATCCTGCTAGTCGTGAATCGTGGAGCCGCCTCACTCACCCGATCGGTCCGCACCAAATGCGTAGAGGTAGCAATCTGCTCCTCGTCAGCGCCGCGCGGCGTTGGGAAATAAACAGTGCCAGACCCACCTCCCGCTCCGCAGGCGACGGTGCCCGCCGGGAACGCCGGGTCGTACCCCGCCAGATAGAGCAGGTTCTGCCATGCGCTGATGGCGAAGTTGAACGGGCCTGAAGAGTTAGCACGGTGATCTCCCTCACTGTCCATGTCCTCTTGGAGGGGCTGGCGAGCTGTCCAGATGGCTCATAGTCTGTCGGACTCACCCAGACCCGAGTTGCCCACGTAGTAGAGGTACCACGCCTATGTGTCGTCAGCACGGTCATGCATCGCTTTCAAGAGGTATTATGACCAGCGAGGTTCCTTGACCCACCCAGAGCTCCTTCCTCGTCGTGGTCTTGCGGTCTCCAACGATCGGCAGCGGACTCGCAAACAGCGTCGCCTCGTCCGACGTCCTCGACGGGTGCACAGGACCAGGAGCTCCGTCAGCGGCGCCGTCGCGGACCCCTCGCTCTGCTCGGTGAGTCTTCTCCGACATGATATGGTTGTTGATGATCAACATGCATGGCTCCATTGCCCCACCTGTTTTGACCTAGGGTGACAAGTGGGGTAAAATTACCGAAGCGAGAGAAAAACATGTGGGCGATCGCGATTATATGAGCATGACGGCAGGGGCGTCCACGTGCGGCTCAAGAGTGTTGGCAACATGCCGACACCCAGTTAACCCAGCTTCGGTAAGACGATGGTCTAGGCGGCGGTATCCATTGCCCTTGCTCATGAATACATGATGGCAGTTGCACCGAGTGATTCCCGTTACCTCCGCCGAGGGATCAAGCACACCGTGCCGATCAGTGGCTGGTCTGCCGCCTCGACCTGATCAACCGACGTGCTGGTCTATGCTCTCCGCGTTGCCTCGGCCAGCTCCCGCGCCAAAGTCTCTACCATCTCCCCCGCTGGCAAGCTCCTCGCGAGCGGTGCGCCCTGTCCAGCCCATTGCGCTCCAAACCCGAACTCCCCCTTCGCCTTCGCCGCGGCGTTCAGAGCCTTGCCCGCGTCGTATGCGATTGGGTAGTCCGGCGGGATCTGCCCCGTCAGAGCCTCCTCGAGCGCGGTGAAGCGGTTGGAGAGACATCGCGCCGGCCGACCGGAGATGAGACGTGTCATCACTGTGTGTTCGGCTGCTGGGCCGGAGAGAGCGCGCCGGAAGCCTTCATCCGCAGAAGACTCGGGAGAGGCGACGAACGCCGTCCCGAGCTGAGCAGCCACGGCGCCGAGATCGAGCGCAGCGGCAATACCTGCACCGTCCATGATCCCCCCGGCGGCTATCACGGGTAAACGACCCCTCTTCGCCAAGAGTCGAGTGAGCGCGAACGTGCCCAGACAGTCGTCTTTTGCGTCGGGATCGAACATCCCCCGATGCCCACCCGCTTCGTACCCCTGCGCAACGATAAAGTCCACATTCGTCCTCTCGATCGCATCCGCTTCGGCCGTGGACGTGGCTGTCGCCAAGAGCACTATGTCCTTCTCCTTCAACGCCCGGATGGTCTCGCTCGACGGCAAACCGAAATGGAAGCTGACCACTGGGGGTCTCGTCTCCAGCAGCACCTCCACCATCTCCGAGTCATCCGCGAAGCTCTTGTATATCGTCTTGAGATTTCTCGGTGACTCCGCTCCGAATTCGGAAAAGCAGGGAGACAGTTTCCCCAGCCACGCGGCGTCCTTGGAGGTGTCTGGAATCGGAGACTGATGCACAAAGACGTTCACGTTGAACGGCCGATCGGTGAGCTTGCGCACTTGGTCGATCATCGACCGCGCCCCCGCGGCGTTGGTCGCGCCCACGGCGATGGACCCGAGGGCACCGGCGTTGGACACGGCGGCGGCCATTTGCGGGGTGGATACGCCCGCCATGGGGGCTTGGATGATAGGGAGGCGAACGCCAAGCCGGCTCAGCGCGGTCATGGCGTGGACGAGGGAGGTCGAGGATGAGAAGTACAATTACGAAGCGATGGAGAGCTCGTGACGATCGGTATTGCAACCTGGCTTTCGGCGGGTATGACTATGACCGCAACCTGTTAGCTCGTGCTCCTTGGTCCTGTGGTGTTGATGGCCTGTGAGGGATGCATAGCTGTTATGCATGCAACACGGCCCTCGCAATGCATCTGCCCAACCCAACTCTCCCGTTACTCATGTACTCACCGACGCAGGCTGCGGCTTTACCCCGCGGAGCTTTTGATCCCGTCACGCGGAAAAACTCCCGACGTTTCGTTCCGGACCGGGCCGTTTTGCGCCGACGACGACGGCAAAGCAGGCAGCGATGGCGACCACAACATCCACAGCATCCACAGCACTCTCCACATCGTCAACACCACAGATTCTAGAGGCGCCTGCCCGAACATGTCGCAACCGGCCACAGAAGCCGATCAGAGTCCCAACAAGGACCACCCGTCCAAAGTCAAGCCGGCGTGAGTGCTCACTTGGTCCAGCCGCTCTCCTCCCCTTCCCCGTCTCTACGCACAATTGACCGGCCGTTACAGATGCGCCAGCTGCCGGGCAATTAAGGTGGGTACCACGCAACGGCTCGTCAAGGAGAGCATGCACCGTCACATGCACGGCGCTGCTCATGTCTCCGTCTCCGAGTGATCCGAGACACCCGACTGACGCGACGGACCCATTGCAGATCAGATGCGTCGAGACGGACGATCCCTCGGGACCCTGCGCGCGATGTCGTGAGTAAAGTCGAGTCGAGTCGAGTCGGGCCGGGCGCCATCGCTCTCCTTCTCGGGTACTCACGGATGGCCCGCGCTGATACACCACCCGCATCCAGGTCGGCTGAGGCTGGATTGTGTCGCTCCATCGGCGAAGAAGAGGGGGAGACCACCGAAGCGGCCGTCTGACGCGTGAGCGGCATATCAGTCCTCATCACCACCGCACCGCCCATGTACTCACAACCTGCTTCGTAGCTCGTCGTTCGCTGGACCTAGCCGGTCCCCGGGCCTCGCCAACCTCCTAGCCCCTACCACCGAGTCGATAACGTCCTCGGCGCTGTACCACCCTCCCCACGTATCCCTGCCCGCTTTCGACGCGGGTATCGACGCGCTCCACACCGCAACTCACTTCGCCCCAGGCTTATCACCCACCAGTCGCACCCTTCTCCCTCACACGGATACCAACGGTATCCACTCTGGCGTCTTCACTGCTCCGCACGCTGAACCACTCGGCCCGCCCCAGCAGATCCCGTACCAAGCCGCCCACCCCACGCTGGGTATCACCCCAAGCTCGTCGTCGTCGCAGCACCCAACGCCGAGGGGCCCGTCAAACCTGCGCACAGCAGACTACCTCGACCCCGTCGACAGGATCGCCACCCTGGCCGACTCGAGGGATCCCAATGGACTGTACCTGCGGCCGACGTCGCCGCCGCCGCCGCTACCTTGGGCGGACGCGGCCGCAAAGTCGAGGAGGTTCGAGCAAGAGGATCCGGTGGCTCTGTCGATACTCAGTCTCGCAGAGGCCCACGCCCTGACTCGACTGTGAGTGCAACGTCACGCCCCACTGTCCTCCATGTCATTGGACTTGCTTGCGTCGACGTTTGGCCCCTGCTTCTTCGACTGACCCCTGCAGCTTCCACCGGGACCTGAATCCAATGATCGCTGTCCTCGACTCGGCTCGTGAGTCCTTCACCACCAAAATCCCTTGCACCCGCTCACAATCCCAGTCCACACTACCGACTACCTCCGCCGGACGTCCACCCCACTCTTCGCCACCGTGCTCGCCACGGCCAGCAAGTTCTTCCGGAAAGACCTCTACCCCATGCTCCTCTCCCACGCGACGACCATCGTCGACCGCGCTGTCATAGCCGGAGCGGAAGACACCGGTCTCGTCCAGAGTTTGATGCTGCTCGTATACTGGAAGGCGCCGTCGGACACGTCGGCGTGGAGGCGGATCGGATGGGCGATCAGGATGGGTTACCAATTCAGGTGGTATTTGCCTCGGAACAGGCCGTTGCCGAGCGACGAATACGCCGCGAGGCAGTTGCTTGTGAGTGATCCCGGCTCACACTATGGACGTGGGCCAAGCTGATTTCAACAGGACGCCGAGAGGACGTGGATATGTAGGTGGCGCGGCTGTGCGATGCTATATTGGCTACTGACCCGGCTTGCGTCTGCTCAGGTCTTTCCTGTAAGTGACTTGTCTCGCACGTCTACGCATCGATATCCGGCTAATAGATTGCAGTCTTTGACAGGGCGTACGTCATGATGAGTTCCCAAAGCCGGGGGGCACAGCTCACACCTCGTAGATACAGCCGCACCTTTGACCTGCCGACCTCGATCAAGCCAAACGAGCTGGGCGACGTGAGTGGCTGAATGACTGGCAAGACACGGCATGACTGACCCAGCAGGTCGAGTCGTGGGCCAAGGAACACTTGCACCTCGGTGTCCCCGTGGACATGCACCTTGCACACACGCACGAGTAGGTTCTCCGGCCACGCTGACTGGCTGACGTCAAGGCGAGCGCGTCTGGGCGACCACTGGCGATCATACCTTACCTCGGGCGAGATTTCTCCGGCCTACCGAGAAGCCATTGTCGCGGACATGATAGGTCGCGTCGAGGCGAACCTCGCCAAATGGTCCAACGCGAATGGTGAGCCATCCCACACCTGCACCTGGACATGGGTATTGTAGACCATGCTGATGCCCTCGTGTCCTCAGCTCCGCTCCCTGGCTACCCCACTTCCGAGCTCGCGCGGAACCGATGGGTCTCGCTCGACCTGCTCCTGTCGATCAAGCGATACGCATTCGAGTCCGACCCGGACAACATCCTCCGCCTGGACGAGTGCACGGCTGTCGCGGCCCTGATTGTTGAGCAGATCGAGGCGGTTGCGGCGCAGGGCAAGCTCGAGCTGCTGCAAGACAACGCGTCGTGTCTCACCTCGGTGCTGATTGTGTTTCTCCGAAAAGTGAGCAGACGCGGATATCGAGACCGATCACTCTACTTCCGGATCCCAGGCCTAGACTTAGTTGCTAAATCGGCCAGAGTTTCTGGAGGTTGTCGCCCCCTCAGCAGGCCCACTCGATCTCCCTCCTCAAGCGGCTGCTCACATGCCACGAGAGAGCCGCCGCGGGGGACACCGAAGTCGCCCCGGCGTTCGTGGCGCGGTTCATCCGGCGCGTGCTCAGTGCGATGGGCAACCAGTCGCGAGCGGTGTCGAGGTACCCTTCCCCGGCCGGAGGCCAGGCGGTCGATGTCCCGGCGGACAAGCAGGACAACTCGTTCCTCGCCGAGCTGGTGAGTGGCTCGTACTGTAGCCCGCGCGGGGCTGACAACCCAGGACGAGTTCATCCGCACATCACCCGGAGTCGAGGAGACCAACATGCTCGACGAGCAGTACTGGTGAGTCGCATTTCGTGGAGCACACAAACGTCATTCGGTGTCTGATATGACGCAGGACACTGCTCTTCTCGGCGACGCCGTTCAACACGGGGGACATGTGGCAGGCGGGGACGATGTAGATGGACGGTATCGGTTGAGCGGGGGATGCATCACTTTGATTTGCCGTCGCGCTGGTCCCTTTGACATCACCTCGAGGTGATCAACCGCAGCCACATCGTGTCCTGGATACGGTGTGTGTGTGTCACTCCACGCCAGGTGTCCGGTCGCCAAGTACACAGCAGCTGCATCCCCATCACAATTCCGTTCACGTCTTCACCTCCTTACCACTACTCCTCTCCTTCGTTCGACCAACTCTCATCCCACGATGCGACTGTTGCTACCGCACACAATCCTGGGCATCGTTTCAGGATTGTACATCGCCCATTTGATTTGATACATATGCCGCCAAATTGTCAAAGCGACCAAACCGGCGGACCAACAGCTCAAGTCTGACCCGAAATCGCCAGTGGCCCCCTTCCCTCGTGACTCGGCGGCATGCGTGTGGGCGCTCGAGCACGTCAGGCAGCAAACGTTCTCTTACCTCTCTCGTACGGATCAAGTCCGAGCCATGAGGATCTGCAAGGCGTCGTATCAAGAGGCGTTCAAGGCGCGGTTCCACGGCTTGGATCCGCGACTATACGAGGAGGTGAAGCAGGTAATTGCCTCAGACCCGGTGAGTCAAGTGAAGTGCTTCGACCACATCAATGGACCCTCTGCGCGCAGTCTCAGTCCCGGAACATCACTCACACCGGACAGGACCGCCTGTGGACCTTCCGACAGACTGTCCGCAGGCTCGACAACGATCCACTACCTCGCGGCGGTTCCTACCTCTCCCTCTATCTGGAACCTTACCGCAATGTCATGCACATCGAGGGGCGCGGCGCGACTACATCACTCGTCGCGAGGGTGAGAGCATCAGGTTCTAATGCCTCAACGTCGTCAAAGGCGGGGATCTCTTGTACGAGACCCCTCACGACATGAGTATTCCTTCGTCACTCCCCAAGGACTCCCAAGTCACCTGGAATCTCCAAGTGTCCGTTTTCTGCGTCGAGGACAGCACGGAGTTTCGAAGAAGGCTGGAGGACGCTCGCCAGAGTCGACGAGGGGCGTGGAACCATCGATTTCAAACACTTGATGTGCATACTCTCGCACGTGGTTCTTTCGAGGCTCTCTTCGAGATCTTGCTCGAAAGACCTCAGCCTCCCCCATCCACGCTTACATTCGCCCTGGAGACTCTCTCCCCCGAGGACATCCGCGCCCGTGGAACAATCACGTCTGGGCACCTTCGTGCGCTGGAGATCCTACTTCCATCACCTCCTTTCACTAGCGTGAGGCCAGACCTGTTGGGGGCTGTCGACTGGTCAACATTCCGGAGGGTGGAAGAATTGACCTGGGTCTTGAACTTCCCATCCTCTCTCACGCCAGAGGTTCGCCCCTGGACATACTCCGAAGATTGGCTAGCACGAGTGGGCGGGGCGACCGTCTCGCAGCTGGATCTTGACACTTTCACTCTGATAGTGAATCTTTGGCCCCACATGCCCACCGGACTTGCCGCCTGGCTGCCGTTCACACCTTCCAAGCTCGCGAGGTCGATCTTGGCGATTGGAGGACCAGCGTGCCGCTATTCAATCCGGCTAGAGACGTACCGGTTTTATGACTACGAGGAGGACGACCTTCGGCAAGCTCGTCGCGCTTTCCCAGCATTCTCCAACGCCGTCCAGGATGAGATCGCCCGTCTCATCCAGAAGAAGTCTCCCCGGAGCGTGCTTAGGTGGTGAAAGTCAGCATGATGAATGGAGTGGCGGAACCAGCATGTCTACTGGACTGGACTGGTAGAGAGCGGAGTCGGGAGTGGTGCCTAGGGCGCAATACTATCACTACATTGACATATCTACCTGTATATGCATCTCGAAGCTGTGTAAAGCCTGGGCGAAGCTGTGTGGAGCCTGAGCGTGCTTGCCACCTTCCATGGATGCAACCGGGTGCTACCGGTGCCCGCGCACCGATGTCTTGCAGCTGTCCCGTCCTAGATCGGCAGTATGTATTGTATTTGTACAGCACAGTAGGAGTAGTACACGAGATGCCGTTTCAGCCCCCGATGGGGGGTGGGGGGTGCGTTGGTATGGGCCCGGTCGCCATCATATTTTCTCCGCTCTGCTCTTCTCTCACGTATTTCTCACGCAACACGAGTCTGGTCATCGCGCTCGAGGTCCCACTCGCTTTCGTGATGCCGAAGCCCCGCAACGTAGGCAAGAGGGCGAAAGCCTCGTCCGGACCGCAATCATCCGAGCACACCGACCCCGAGCCCGTCTCAGCTCGCGCCGTTGCACCGTTCCCTCGCGACTCGGCAAGATGCGTGTGGGCGCTAGAGAGCTTCCGGCAGAGGATGTTCTCATACCTCTCTCGTACCGATCAAGTGCGCGCCATGAGGGTCAGCAAGGAGTCGTACACCCAGGCGGTTCGGGCGAGGTTCCATCAGTTGGAGGTGTGGATCTACGAGAACAGGAAGCCAAACATCACGCACCCGGTGAGTAAAGGCAGTACATCTCTGAAATGGTGGACCGTGCTGTGCACCGTGTCAGCCGTCGTGGCCGTCAAGGACACTACTGACTCCCCGCAGGATCGCATGTGGCTCTTCCGACAAGCCGTTCGCCATCTCAACTGTTCTAAATTCGCCCTCCATCGGCCGGACGGCTCCACCCTCTCCCGCCTTCTCTGCACGTTCCCCAACGTTTCTCAGATCGTAGACGACGGCGAGCGTGTCTGTGTTCTCCGTGGTCGGGGTGGTCGGTACACGGGTGTTGAAATCTCCGAAGACTGCACAGTCGACAATGACAGTGTGACCGGCGCTACTGATCACCTAGTGGCTCCGCTGTGGGCTCCCCTCGATTGGGAGATCACCTGGAGTCTCTCGGTGGAGGTTCACGTCAAGAACAGCAACAGAGCACTCCACAGGAAGCTGGAGCACGCTTGTCGGAACCGACAAGGGGTCTGGGGCCATCGAATTCAAACCCTCAGTGTCAATGGACTTCCGCGTACCGCTTTCACGGCACTCTTCCGTGCCCTCCTCCATGGCCCAAAATCAGCCCCAGATACTCTGGCCATCTTCATTGATGGGTACTCCTATCAAGATGTCCAAGCCCTTGGGCCGATTACTTCTGGCCACGTTCGCACAGTAGGCATCATTGCCCCACGGGATCCCGACTCGACCATGGTACCGGAGCTGTTGGACGAGCTCGACTGGTCGACTTTCAGCGGAGTGGAACAGTTCATCTTGGTGATCGGGGAGCAATCATTCGGCCCTTCACATGGTTTTGACTTGTCGGACAGATCAATCACTCCCACTTCGGCCCTCTCGCAGCTTCATCTTCGAAGTTTCACACTGCAAGTCGACAGCCGGCTCGGATCACCGCCAGTCTATGCCCAAGGCCAAGGGACCGGACCAGTCTTCATCCCTTCCAAGCTTGCACGCTCCCTCCTGGCGATAGGAGGACCGGCATGCCTGTACGCGATAGCTCCAGGACCCCGCCAATCCGGCGAGGAGAGGCTCAACCACTTCTACGAAGACCTCACCACTTTCGTCCGAGCGGAGATGACACATCTCATCAAGGAGCAAGCTCGGGGCGCAGAACCGGGGTGGTGGAAGTCCGGATGATGACGGGAATCGTCGAACCAGCAAGGTCACCCCAAGGCGGGAATAGGACGCGAGCGATCCTGAGAACGAGAGTGTCCGTAGATATGTGTAGGTCGATATGCGTCGGCCGATGTGCAGAGTCCGAGCGTGCCTGCAATGTCTGGAGACGCAGCCTCGGTGATATCGATGCTCGTGCACGCGCATGATTCCACTGCAACTTTGGCCACGGAGTTTGGCTCTTCTGTCGAATCCGGGCGAAAGGCTGACCCACCGATATGTACACTGCTTTGGCTATCCTGCCATCTCGATGATATATCGTATCGGAACCCACCCAGCGATGTGTGTCCATCCATGTCTCTCGCACCCAGCCCTCCAAACCCTCCTTGACCGTCAACCGGGCCGTTTCGCGCGCTCTCGCATACCAACGCCAAACTCAATCCTGCCCCGCCACTTTCGCCTCGTTCCTCCCGCCTTTCCTCCACCCGATTTTCCTGTCGCGGTCGAGGTCCGAGTCGAGCAAAAGAGAGATCTCCCTCCGGACAAGACTCGTCATCAACCCGCCAAACATGACTACGTCACGGTCGACCAAGCGGGAAGGTGTGGCGGCGCGGACCTGGTACTCGCATGTTGGGCCGCCAGTAGCGAGCATCGCCTTGGCCACTTGTGATGGGATGACACCGGCGTTATCGGACTGTGGGATCCAGTTTAAGTGAAAATCTTCCTCCGTGCTGTGATAGAGGAGGAGAAGACTGAAGTGATTGAGGGATAGGTGAGGATACGCAAAGGGACGGAATGTCCAGTTGTGTGGATAGCGGGGCATGATAAACAAAGCGGGCGAAGCGGATGCGGTCCCGGTAGGATGGGGACTGGTCGGAGTGCCGAGTGTCACAACAGATCCATTGTCGGCGAGGTCATCAGACACGACAATGCTGAGTCGCTGCAGCCCGCGAAACGAGTTCCAGTCGACTGTCTCGAAGAAGACGTCGTCGGGGTAAGTGCGGAGGCGGTTCGGTCCAGATGCGGGGGAGATGCTCAGCTCTCGCACAAAGCCGGCACATGCCGCCCCGAGCTCCGACAGCTCAACTTCGCAATACTCAATGACTTGGAGTACCAGAATGCTTGGCGGGGGATGTCCCTTGTCGGCCATCGAGCGAGCCGAGACATAGCACGGCGAAAAGGCAGCAAGCTGCACCGGGAACGCGACGTTGAGTTCCGTAATGTGCTCCTTGAAGATCCCCTGTCGATCCTCCCATGCCTGCTGCAGGTGCATGAAAGCCATAAAGTAGTCCCTGTCGTCGCCTTGGGAAATCTTGAGGCGGTAAGTCCGTTTCACTTTCCATAGCGGCGGCAGTAAGATAAGCGACGTGGTGTTGGTCCACATGGCCAGCTTCGACGATCGGATCTCCAATGCTGTCGATAGCTCGGCATCACTTATCTCCCCTCCCGTGCGCCGGAGTGTCAGGATGCATTTCTCGTCGCTCACCACGACGGTGTGAGGATATGTGACGAGAAGATCGGAGAGTTGTGCCCGGTTTCTGAGGTCCCGGGCGGCTCGCGAACAGCGAATGATGCGCACAGCCCGTCGGTAGGTAGCGAGGCGAGCCTGGGTTGGAGTAAGCCAGACCGCTCAATCGAGGACGAGATTGGGATGTGATATAGCAAGAAATCGACCGTTGACTGTTGTGGGGACGCACCGGATCAAACACTTCAGGTTTCGCCTTTCTGTACGCCTCCAAATCCAGTTCAAAAAACACCGCCCTACACGCCTCCCCAAACGATCCGCGGCTGATCGTGAGTGCTGTGACCTGATCCTTGCTGCCGAGATACGAGAACAGTCGCTGGCGAAAGGGAAGAAGCGCCCACACTGCCGCCGCAGAGTCGCGAGGGAAAGGGGCGATCGGGGGTTTGGGGGAAGGAGGGGAAGAGATAGCATGATTGTTGTTCGGCGGGGATTGGCTGAGTTGGCTATATAGAGGTCAGCCCTTGCCAGGCCATAGTGGACGTTCACTCACCTCGCAGAGCTCATCTTGCTCTTGGCGTCGAGTTCGATGAGTTGACTGAGAGCGGATTGGATGCAGATGTCAAGATGCAAAGGCGAGACTTGCGGCTGTCTGATCGACCTAGTTGATGCACTTTGGCCGCTCGCCAAGCTGCTTCTTTCTCCGTTTGTTTCAGGTGGCGACGGCACATTGACACGTTACATGGTCAAACAACTCTACCGTACAAACTCACATCACAACCTTTCTCTTCCGTATTTCCTCGCATTGCTTCTCATCCCACCACCGTCCCCGTGGCGCTTCGGATATCACCCACTTCTAAGCGCCTCGATACGACCCCGAACAAGATAAACATGCAGCCCTCGTCTTGAATCTCTGTCTTGGTCCACCTCTCGCTGTCTCCCTCTTCTCATTCCATTCTCGCTCAGCGCGAGGCAAACTTGCCGACCTGCCAAACACCCTTGCCCACCAGCTTCGCCGCCCCTGCAGCCCCCTTCGCAATACCCCCTACGATCTGGTCCTTCCTCTCGTTCGTGGCGACGCCGGCCCAGCCGTCCTTGACCTTGTCGGCTGCCGACGAGGCGTATGTGCCCGCAGTGGCGGCGTACCCTTGTGCCGAGGGTGGGAGGCGGGAGGCGAGGCCGGATGTAGGAGGAGGGGGAGGGGTGGCTCGGCCGCCTTCGCCGTCTGCGATGAGTCAGTAACACGGAGTTGCGATCGGCCCCACGCGATGGCATTGGGCCAGGACGTGTGCCGAGAGGTTGGTGCAATGAGTCAAAGGGGGAGGCGATGGGTTGCGAGATGCTTGCTATCCACTCACACTCTCCCGCGGCCCGGCGCGGAGGAGGCGGCGTCCCCCTCCCATAGTTGCTCGGCGGCGGGGGCATCCTCCTCCCCGAGCCGGACCCGGACCCTCCGGAAGCTCCCTCCGGCTGGGAGAAATCAGAACGATAACCCTGCCTCTCGGGCTGCGGGGTGTACGTGAACTCCTGCCTCGGAGGCGGAGGCGGAGGGGCCTTCCCCTTGGTCAAGTCCGAGAGGGACTTGTATTGCGTGGGCTCGGCGTTGTACGACGGCGGCGGGGAGGCGGCCGGTGGAGCCGAGGTCTGGGACGAGGATGAGTAGAACGGGTTGGATACTCCCGGTCTGGAGGAGCTGGGGATGGACGGGGGTGGCATGGCTGGTTGTTTTGGTGTTGTCAAGATGGGAGGAATGAGACGAGAGGAGGATGGAGTTGGAGATTGACAGTCCAGGAATCTGGAGGCGGTTTGTGGTTCTGGGCTCTTGGCGGTGGAGGGGAGAAAAGAGATGACGCAAGACAGAGAGGTTTGCCGCCGGGTTACGATTCTTGGTAACCAACATTTGTAATGAAATAACAAACGATTACAGCTGCGGCATGGGCAAGTAGGCGTGTATATTTAATCCCGCCACTGGCTGAATTAATCCCGCCACATTTTAAGCGCACCCTATTTATTCTCGCCACAACTCCGCGCTTTCCCGCCATAGGGTGTGCAGTCCCGCCACTTGCTCGAATCGCCTCCAAATGTCTTTTAAACCAGCTTGGGGGCATCTTGAGAGCTTCCTGATGAGTCAGACGCTTGATTCGGGGGCTCGAATCCCATATCTGAGTCATAGTAACGAGATTGAACGGTTCCTTTCACCACGACCGAATCAGAACACGGAGATCTCCGATCTCCCTCGAATCGCACCTCCTCCAACGTAAGCAGGTCCACCCGCCTTGTATAGTGTCCCGTGCTCCTTCTCATCGTGTCCGTTGCAGCCAATCCCACCCGAACCGGTCCCAGCTGCTTGTCGCTGTGTCCTGTGTTCGCACACTGGTAGACAACCTTGAATGGCAGGAAGTAAACATCCCTAGAAGTTCACTCAATGTCTACGGGTCCGGAAGTATGTCCTGCGTTGTTTGCGCGCATTATTACGCACCTGTTCCCCTGCCCCTACTTCTGTCTTTCTCATACCTCTCTCTATCCTGACCATCATTTCCCACCCATACTCTTCATCTCCTCTTTCGCACTCTCATTCCCCGCTTGCCTTGCCCAACACATATCATCTCTCCCCCAGCCTATCATGTCCGACCCCTCCGAGTACGACCAAGTCATTCGCCCTCCCGCCGAGGAGCATCTTTCCGATGCACTCGCAGCATTTGGCCAAGATCTCACCGACGACCCTGTTTGGCAGGATTCGATCACTTTCGGTCTTTTCCTCGAGCTTCACCAAATCCAACCCGGTCAAGTCCAACCATGGTGGCATTCGCCCGACGAATATCTTCCGTCGCAGGCGGCTCGTCTTGGTTTGCGCCGTGCATCGCCTACGCAGCACGTCAGACTGGCCGCCAAGTCCAATAACTGCAGGCCAGCCTCTGAGGACACGAAGACGAGGCAGTGCCATCGMGGTTGCCTTYCCGCCTTTTGGTACGAGTGAGTGATCAACTAATAGTTCCAACATCCTGTCTGAATCGTCTGTTTGTGACCCTGATCTGACTCGTGTGTAGGCTACCCAACCACATGAGAGCCTGCGACAATGCGTCCTCGGCCGACCAACCTTCTCTTCTCGTCAAGTGGAAGCCGAACGGYGCGGCATCCATGTGCTGGTATTGYGTCAYGACCACCGCCTCAAAATGCTCCTTCATCGGCCAGAACGTCCGTGCTCCGCTCGACCTCGAGAGTGAAGAGGAGGATTCACCGGCGGGAGGCAGTATCCCAAGTCCCAGCCCGCGTCGGGGTTTGGAGACCCACCGACCTCCGCCCCTCAAGCGTCTATTCACCCCCACAGTCGCCCATCCTTCCAAGAGATCCAGAATTCGTTCCGAATCTGCCAGTCTATCCACAAATGGTGAAGGCATGGAACTTCAAGTCTCTCAGGCTCTCTCTCCCTGGGCTTCTCCGCCCGTCGACCCTCAAAYCCTTCCTTCAGGTCCACTSCTTGTTCCTCCTCCCAAACCCCGCTGGCAATTGAAAGCAGAAGCGGCTCAGGCGCGAAAGGCTCGGCAAGAGTCTGCGACCGCCTCCGAATCCACTGCTATCCCTCACAAGAACGACCAGGTCGTCTCCTTCCAAAWAGATMCCCCCGCCATCTGGGTCCCCCCGACAAGCACCGCCGACTCCACCAATTCCGGAATCCCACCGCTTCCTGCTCTCCCGGTACTTGCAGCGGATGCAGGTCTCTCCAACACAGCCACTCCCTCCTCCTTCCCTCCGGAGGAGTTCGACCAGAATGCTATCGATGCGGCCAGCACGCAAAGTGACAAGATAGTCGACGCTCTCAGCAACATGTGGCGTAACACCCATTCGTTCTTTCAGGGCAATGTCCACAATTTCGTCTCRGAGCAGCGGGTCGAGGTTCGCCGACTTGGAAGCCTTGTCAAGCAATTCGCCCGCAAGGCCAAGGAAGCGGAAAAAGCTCGGGACTCGGCTCTGTCTGAGGGTCGACATCTCCGGGAACAGCTTACGTCTACGGAAACTCGCATGGCCGTATATGCCGCATCCGACAAGAAAGCCAAGTCCGAGAGAGATG
>BCLC01000026.1:74054-203997 GCA_001600855.1 Saitozyma sp. JCM 24511 | reverse complement strand
GGAATACGCCCCACCTGCCGACATCTCTTTCCAAGCCTTGAGAGGCTCTCGGCCTTCCTTCTCAATCGCGCCATTTTGGAGGACACTGTTGGGGACCGGTTTGGCGGTTCTAGCGGACATTGAGGCATTGTGTCCATACAGATCTAACAGTAATTGCTCTTCCTTACCAACGAGGGGGTCACGTCGCCATGGTGAGGCTTGGGCAAGAAAACATTTACTGGGGCGTGAGGAAGTATCCGAATTTGTGGACCACGTTATGGATCGGAAGCGAGGACCATCGGATTGACCGCGACGATCGGCGTTTCCTGACCGGAAGCGAACGACCTGGGGGTGCATATAACGCAGAATTCTGAAGTCATTTGTCACCCCGCCTCGCGATGTCCAGCTTGCCTCTGCCAACACTCAAGCCAGGTGCCAAGGAGAAGCTCGATAAGCTCCTTGTCGGCRCCGTCGAGTCTCGAAACTTCCCTGCGATCTCCTTCGGCGCGACGAATGCCTCTACTTCAACCAAGCGGGAGAGTTCGTCTTTGGCGATTCGAGCTCGGGACAGGTGGACGAGGAGACGAGTGAATTGACCAAGAGTCATCAGTATCTGACACGCCTTAGTCACCGAGATCTTCTCTCAGACCACGTTCATCACCTGCGTACGGCCCAAGCGCTTGGTGGTACCCATAGGCTGACTCATCTCAGCGCTGCAACTCGTCGACAAAACGCTCCTGGCCCTGGACAGCGAGGCGGACGTTGAGAAGCACCTACCTGAAATCGCCAAGATTCCACTGCTGAAATGATACGGCAGCGATGACAAGGCGATTCTGGAGAAACCAAACAACAAGGTGACCTTGAGGCTGCTCATGTCGCACTCTGCCGGTGAGCACTGTTCGACGCACCACTCGGAAATGCCCCACGAAGACCTCGCCCTGTAGGGTTTGTGTACCCGCGCGAGGAAGCATCCTGACCCAGTATCTCAAGGCCGACCCCGTCCTCGGCATCTTTGACCCCAAGGCTACCGTCGATACCCTGTCGACTCCCCTCATCTATGAGCCCGGCACGTCCTTCCGCTACAGCGTCTCCATTGTCTGGGTCGGCATCCTGGTCGAGCGGGTTTCCGGCCTTAATCTGGAGAAGTACTTCCGCCAGAACATCTTTGACCCTGTGGGAGCCGAGTCTTTCACCTTCTACCCAACCCCGGAGGTCAAGCAACGCAAGATCGCTGTCGGCGAGCGCGACGCCAGAGGCAAGGTCCAGGTGATCCCTGGCGGTTTTGGAATGGGTCGTCCTCAGGAGCCGGAACAGGTCGGTCTGCTGTTGGGCGGCGCTGGACTGTTCGGCACCCAGAAGGACTACCTAGCTGTTCTCGGCGTGGTACTCCAATGCGACCCTCGATACCCTGATCGACCATCCAGGCCCCTTATCTCACCCGAGTCCTACGCAGAAATGTTCAAACCTTGCCTCCCTCGCGGAGAAGGTTATACTGGCTGCGACGTCCTGTTCGCCAGGGTTGATCCACCAAAGTAATTTGACAACGCAAACCCAGAGAATCGACCCGGAGAGCGTAATAGCCGTGAGTAGCGAGGCCCAGCACAGACGCTCACGCGGTGAGGCGATTTGCTGGACTCAACTTCTCGGCCCARCTCCGGACYCCTGGTTCGCAACATACACCACATATGAGACGGAGCTTTACGCGGGCGTGCAGTAGGGMATCTGACAMAGTGTTTGGCTTCATAGCTATGGAAAGCTATAGATAGCGAGACGATGCACTTCTAACTCACATGGCCGGTCCGGGAATCAGCCAACTCAGGCCAGTCTGTTCACCAACCCGACTTCTATCGTTCACGCTCTGTTCATTTCGAGCGGTGGCGGTGTTCACGGCACCGCATGAGGACCATGGGGCGGCGCATTTACGCCGCGCACATAATAACCTGCAGAGGTTTAATAGGGCAGCTCGAGCAGGTCGAGAACGATGCATTCCCTACTGCGTTGGTAACAAAGATCGGGGTCTGAGAAGCAGCAATCAGCACCATTCCCGGATCCATAGAGCCGAAGCTCACTCACTAGAGATGAACCATCTGCCAAAGACAACCGCGCCGCCATGGACTTTGACCATCTCCCGAGCGATTACGGGGGCGTGCCCGCCTGCGCTGAGGAAGGGAGTGGAAGAATGCTCAAAGATGCTTCTGAACAAATAAGTTGAGGGACTCCACACCGGTGGGTCTGTCCCGCCTGGACCGCCCAGTTGTGGAGCTTGGCCGGGTCGCCTGATTCGACCATGTGGACATAGCCCATCCTGGGGAAAAGCTCGTGGAGGCACTTGCAGAGGGTCGTGAATTGCTCGACGTGTTTGGGGGCGTACATGGACGTCTCGGCAATACGASGACATCCGTCTACTAGTCTTGCCCGATCTCACGTATGTTCGCCGACTCACTGCTCAGACGTGCTTTAAGACGGCCTTGGACATGTCGCCTATGTTCCCGGAGAGCAGGAAGGACGGTGGACGACGTTAGCTTATTGTCTCCGCCACAGCCTAGTATAGTCGAAACAGGTTGGGCGTCCCGGGGAGCAGGCAAATGTCGTCCAAGGACATTTACGAGGTGATAAAGGGACTTACACGGGACGGCATCCTCCCCGCCTTGGACTACACGCCCGTGGACGTTGGTGTCAAGGGTCAGCGGTTCACCTGGTATCTGCATTCCGACCTGAAGGGTTGCAGGGAAATTGTGGCCGTTTCGAAAAGAGCGGTCCGGACATAACAATGCATTGTGTTTTGTTCTATGGGACTTGCACTTGCCGGGTATCCAAGCGTATGTCGTTGAGGGTTGCTTTCGGCGGATCGGCCCGCGCCCTCTGAGCACTGCGCAACACTCAAATGAAGCAAAGCACCAAGCTGTTGGAATGACGTGTCTCTCTCCTGGTGATAAGCAGTACTGCGAGTACTGCGTAGACAAAACTCTTTAGGGTCTCTGGCAATAACTATTTCGATTGAACCTTTCTCCTCGGTGAAAGCTCGAGTTCGCGGACGGCTTCCAAGCTGCTGTTCGATTGGCTACCGAGCGTGAACACATGCTCACCTTTGGCCAAGCCCTTCGCCTCTATCCGGCATCTTTCTTCTGGGCCATTGCCATCTCTTTCACCATTATCATGGAAGGCTACGACACGTATTTGATCGGCAATTCTTACGCATACCCTTCGTTTGCCAAGAAATACCGCCAATATCAGGCCGACTCGGGCACCTGGGCCATCCCGGCGATGTGGCAGGTGGCCCTGTCCGACCTTGGTAACATCGGGAATGTCGTGGGTCTGTTGCTCATGGGCGTCCTCACGGACGGGTTTGGCCATCGGCTTGTCATCATGGCTGGATTGATCGTCATGGTCGGCCTGAACGTTATGACATTTTTCGCACCAAACGTTCAGGTCCTCACCGCTGCCATGGCTCTCGGCGGAATTCCCACTGGCGTGTTTGGCATCATGGGCTTGGCATACGCCTCTGAGGTCCTCGAAGCGCTGGTGGGAAATCCAACCGAGTGGTCATTCCGGAACCCTTTCGCCATCGAGTGGGCATGGCCTGTGCCCATTTTCGTCCTTGCCATCTTCGCTCCCGATTGGCCGTGGTGGTGCGTTCGACGTGACAACCTCGCCGGGGCGGAGCGCTCGCTCACCCGACTGTCTTCGGGCTCCACACCCACAGAGATCCGCCAGACCCTCGCGATGATGTTTCACACGGACAAGCTCGAAAAGGCGGTCAAGACGGAAGTCAGTCTGTGGGACTGCTTCAAAGGGACAAACCTCCGTCGCACCGAGATTGCCTGCATGGTCCTCGCGGCCCAGGCCCTGTCCAGCGAGTCGTTTGCGTACGGCAGCACGTACTTCTTCACCCAGGCCGGTCTGATCTCGGCCGACTCGCCACAAGCTCAACTTTGGCGCCAGCGCCGTTGCATTCGTGGCCACCTGCGGTTCGTGGATCCTTATGATATCGTTCGGACGCCGCACCCTCATCCTGTGGGGCTTCTCGGCGATGGCCGTTGACCTGCTCCTCATCGGCGTGCTGTCCTACGTGAAGCACCAGGCAGCAACTTGAACCCAAGCGGCGCTCACGGTTGTCTGGCTCGGTCTTTATTCGCTTAGCCTCGGCCCTCAGTCGTTTGGCCTCGCTGCAGAGGTATCGGCCACGAGGCTGCGCTCGCAGACCATCTCCCCGGCGCGTCTCACGTACCAGCTCGCCAGTCTGGTGACAAACACCGTTGAGCCCTATCTCATTAACCCGACCGCCGCCGACCTCAAGGGAAAGACTGCTTTCGTCTGGTTTGCCATCTCGGTGCTCACGATCGCCTGGTGCGCATTCCGCATGCCAGAGACAAAGGGGATCACCTACACCGAGATGGACATTCTCTTTGAGAAGCGCACGCCGGCATGGAGGTTCACGCAGGCCAAGGTGGATGTGGTCGACGAGGGTCACCACGGTGCAGCCTGAGGGACAGACCTAGCGGCGTTAGGCGCGAAGAACCACTGGGCTTCAGCGGAGTCTTGCCGGGAGTATTTTGGCATCGATAGTATGAATTAGATGCTCTTGATTTATGGGCAGTTCTGCATAGCATGCATTGCCCCTGAAGGCGCTGGAGGCCGGTATGCTTGCCCCACTCTTACAATCACCATACGTCTCGTACGAGCAGATAGCCTTTCAGGTAGGCTGTTCATCTAGGCGTTCTACTCTCTAACACACTAGGCAGGACGGAACTGCCGGCCGCAAAGGGAGGCCATCGATGCTGTCTGAGCCGTACAAGGGCACCTCTGGGCTCTATCTACTTCATCCTGCCTTCTACTTCTAACCATGCTCTCGTCTCGCTCCAAAATATTGTATTGAGCCTTGGAACATCTACCTGGTCTCCCGGAAAAAGTCCACATCGGTCCACCCATCGGTATGGTATTGAATGCCTAAAGAAGAAATTATTCTTGCCTCCACCGGCAGCCCCGCTATTCCGGATGACACGTTCAACGCTACTTCCAGAAATCGCTTCCATGCAGTAGACCGCATTCGTCACCATGCCTGTTGAACGCTCTCAGACCGTTGACTTCCGCCGAAACAACGAGAGTTCCGGCCCTTGTCTCACCAAGGCTTGCGCCAAGTGCCGCCGTCAGAAGCTGCGGTGTGTGCCGGGGGCGACAGGTCTTGCTTTCCCTTGTCGACGTTGCGATGAAACAAGGTATGTATCTCCCCATGAGAGCATCGTCTGAACAGACCCTTTAGTCAGGAATGTATGCCGGTTCAATCGGCAAGGCGACCTCCTGGCCCGTCCATGTCCGAGTAGGTGTATCCTTCACAACAGAGACTGAGGTTTCAGAAAGGTGGCCAGGCAGGAGAGGCTGCTGTTATCTCTCCAGAAAACGGTGGAGGATCTCGTCCGTCGCATCGACCGCACTCAGGCTGATGACCAGGGCGCCCCCACAGTCCCTCTGGAGCCCACTGCAAGCGACGATGCAACAGCGGATATCCAGCAGGCGGACGCAGCGTCCGAGACATTCAGTGAGGGTGGTAGCGAAGCCGTTTCGGAAAATACGGCGGCATACGACATCGAAGCTGGTGATTTGATCTCCAGCGAAGGGCTCAACCATCTCCGCGCTCAACGCCTGACGGGTCTGGGGGTGTTAGAATCAGGACACACGGAGGAGAACCCGGTGCCAGGACACCGAGTGGCGTTCGACATGTGAGCAAGGACGTGGGCTGGGGGTGCTGATGGAGCAGTAGTTTCGTCGCGCGCTGTCTCTGCAGCACCTGCTTCCTGGATCCTGAGGACAGCTCTTTTGCTCTCGAAGATGTGCGCCGGCGCTCGCTGCTGCTATTTTGGTCGATTATCGCCGTCGGCGCTCGGGAAGCCGAAGAGCTGAAGTCGGTCTTCCTGCGCGCTCAAGCCAACGCATTGTGTCTTTTTCGCGAGACCTTGTGTGGAATCGTCCCGTCAATCTGGGACCTGCGTGGCGCTTTGGTATTCATGCGATGGCTGGGGCCCATCCGCCCGATCGATGGGGTGCTCCGCCGTGACGACGCTGACTCCACAGGTCACATCGTAGACCTGGCATATGAGCTGGAGTTGCACAAGTCACACGGCTCCAACACCCCGTTGGTCGACCACGTCAGGCTGTGGATTCAGATAGCCTGCAGGGACCTCATGTGAGCGTTACTGTTGACCTCACCGCTGACATCAAGATTCAGCTTGACTACCAATCGTCCATGTCACCTCCTTGACCAAGCGAATACGCTGGTCCAAGCCAAGTGGCTGGTTTCCCGGTCGGCCGCCAAGCCACGAGACTACCGCCTGCTTGTCAGCTATGAGTTCGCGCATTTAGCTCGTGAGTTAGGCCTAAGGATATGCCTGAGCCGTCGCAGACTCTATCCTCGCCATCGTGGCCGCTGGGATTGACCTGTTATCGGACGACGGCCTGCAAAAAGTGAAAGAGCGGGAGAGGGCTGTTGACGAGTGGCTGAAACAGTGGGAGCCGGTTTGCAGTGAGCGGCTGCCATGGCAACTCTGGCTCACTTACAGCTTCAATGTCCCAGTCGTCAGAGGTGTACCCCATACTGGTGGCCATGAAGGTCAATTTCAACACCGCCAAACTTTTCTTCAACACACTTCCCCTACGAGGCCTCCGATCGGCACAGGACATTTCGCCCATGAAGTTGCATTACATACAGCAGTCTGGTGCGTTATGATTGATGAATTGGGGGCTCACTGCAGTCATACACGCTCGGGCCCAGCTTCGACTGTGCGTCGACGAGTTTCAACCGCCCACCATCAACTACGTGGGAGAGTGAGTGTTTGTGTTCGGTCGATGCGCTTACCGGAAGGCAGGTACACGTTACCTTTACCTCCGCTGCCGTCTTTCACCTCAAAGTGGTCAGACTCATGCCGTTCTTCTTCGACGCGTCGGGCATCCTTGCGCAGGTTCGTGAGACGGCAGACACCTTGTGCCACGTATCGGGTCGGTCACATGCCAAAGTCCTGCGGCAGATGCTCAAGCGCTTCGATGTCACGCGGCAGGACGCACCTGCCAGCCTTGATGCCGATGTTGGATCCGGAGTGATCGAAGACTCGACCCAGCACTCGTCCCCCCCGGCAGATCTGTCCATGGATGTACTCTTTCCACCCGACGTGCCCCCGGCGGAGACGACGGACATGTCAGACTGTTGGGATTGGGACGCTTACGACAATGGATCCCTCTTGCAGGATCTCTCGGTATTCGACCTCTAGATGCATACGCTCTCACAAGAACAATCATTGGCTCGTGCGCGTTGCCGCGCCTTATATAGAATGTATCTAAATGTGGGCGCGCTATCACCCATCTCCTCGATCTCGTTGGGAGACAGCCGAGCAACCACTGCCTTGTCTAACTTCTCGCGACGGTCATTCTCCCTTGCCAGCATCTACCACAACAGCCCGGCAAGTACGATGCCCAATCCCACCGTGAAGAAGCTGATGCCGAAGCCTGTCGGGTAGTTGGGCGCCTCGCGACCCAGGAAGATCTGAAGGGTCAGACCATGGACGAAACTGATCTCTTACGTTGGTACCAATGGCAGCCGAGATGTTGGCCATGGTGAGCTCGAGTGCCGATGACATGGCACGCTTTCCCCTCCCAGCGGTGTTATTAGCTGCTTGTCAGCTCCGCAAGTCAGTCCAACCCACTGATCCACGATAACTGTGCCGGCTAGGCGCCATAGATGCCCACTGGAATCATCAGCCAATCATTCCGCGCCTTGCGTGGTACTCGCCTGGGATAAGAAATAGCAACCCATATCGCGCATGAACGTAGGCCGCCGTTTTGGGCAAAAGACACTCCGTCAGGAGCCCGACGAAGGCAATGGTAAAGCATATCATGATGGCCGGAGCACGGCGTCTGATCCGGTCAGAGATCCACGCCACTGCCAGCGTGGTCACGGCCGAGACAGCGTAACTTGGAGGTCAGCTGAGCATACTGTGGTTCTTACATTGGCACGGTCATCAGCTGGGCCGTCTCGGCCGTGTAGCCCAGCTGTGTCAAAATGGTTGGCAGAGTGTACGAAAAGCTGAACTTAGCTGAGACCTGCCGAGGAGGACTCACCCGTATAGAGGCAGCACGGTGCCGACACCCATCATTCCAACCATCCACACATTTACGTCCTTGAAGGCGGCATACAAGTACTCTTTGCGGAACGCCACATGCGGCGACGCTCCGCCCGACGAACAAATGCTCGAGAGAAGCTCCTTCTCGTCATCTGAGAGCCATCTCGAGTCCGAGGGCGAATTGGGTAGGATCCAAATAATCAAAGACGCAAAGGCTACCGTTACAAGGCCTTCGAGGATAAAGATCCAACCTTTTCCGAGTCAGCCTTGGTTGGGATTTTAAACCTACGCCACGCAGCGAGACCGGCTCGCCCATCCATATGAGCGACCCCGTAGGCGATGAGACCGGTGAACGACCCTGAAAGGGAGCCCATGCAGTAGAAAATGGCGATACGTCACTAATCCTGCTTGCGAGGATACCAGACCGAGGTGATAAAGACGGCGGCCGGCTGAGTCTGGTGAGCCATGACCTCCCGAACCATACTCATGAAGAATCCGGCTTCGGCGACGCCGAGAAACACTCGAGCCCTGGGATGTCTCAGCATGACACACTGCCGGACGCTCCCAGTCGGAACCCACGCGATTGCCCCGGAATAGTTTCTCACGAGGCCACTGAGTATCGTGATTACGCCCCAGACAAAGCATAGAATAGAGATCCAGATGTTCGGGCGGATCTTTTGAAGTACCCAATTCGATGGAATGTCCAGCAGTGAGTAGGTGAACAGGAATACCTGCTGGATCAGCCGAGAATGTCTTGATAAGACCAACCGTTGCGAGCAGGTTGTATTGCGTGGTGTCGATGTTCAAATCCGTCTTGATACCGAGGATAGAGGCATTGGCGAGAGTCCCTCTTTTGTTCGCGCGTCAGGCCTACTGTCACAGCCTGATGTTGGACACTATCTTACCGGTCAACAAAGCTGTTTCAGTCAGCCACGGCACTGCGGTGGTCTTCTCACCTGATGAGATACAGGAACACCAATGCAGGCATCAGGTAGAGATCGACCTGTGGTCAGCGACACGATTTGACTGCACCCCTCACCTTCAATAGAAGCCTTCGCACGCGCTCTGCACCATATTGCTCGATAAGAGCATCTTCGGACACGCCGGGGCCGTACACCTCCACTGCGTTGTGGGGAGGCGTGATCGTTTTCTCGTCGTCCGTAGGCGTAGTCACGGGCGCGTTCATCATATTGCTGGGATACAGTAAAAACGAGGTCGGACTGCTGCTTGCTTTGTGCCGAATGCCAGAGACATTCATATACATATGGGCTTCAAGACTGATAAGCGTCGACGAGCTTCGGAACTGCACGAGGGGGAACCCTGAAGCAACGTCCGTGTTCGGCGCCAACCACTACCGATGCCTCCACCATGTCGGAAACCGAAGCAATGCATGGGTGAAAAAGAAACGTCTAGAGTCGAGTTGGGCGACTACAAGACTGACGGCGGAACTGAGAGAGAGCGGGAGCAATCAGGGATAAGCTGACCGCCGATATATCCGACACTCCCTCTCGCACCAACTCGTCTCTATCAACCATAGCAAAAGAAAAGAGCAGCGAAGGAAAGAAAGGACCACCCCCACCGTTCACCGTCTGCCCGCATGTCAGTGCTCCCCCAGGCCTAGAATGCGGGCCCCTCGCTGTCAAAGTCGTCCTGAGTGACAAGGGCAACAGTGGCGGCGGCGGCGGGCTTGGACTCGTTGTCTTCCTCGTTGCGGTGCGGACAATCGTTTGCCCAATGCTTGGAACTGTTGCAGATGCGAGAGGGATTGGTGGCCGAGGGACCCGGACGAGATCGGTCGTTGGCGAGATGGACACGCTTGACTCTAGCTGCAAGCGCAATACCGTTCGAGTCGCGAGTCTGTTGGCCTGCATTGATGCGTAAAATCGAGTCGCAGACAGAGTCGATTGTTGGCGAGTCGGTAGCGGTCCACACGGTGTCCACAAAGGCTTGGAAACGCTCGGGAAGACCGTTGAGAAGCACATTGACACAGAGGGAGTCGAGATCAAAGTTAAGAGACTTGAGCTCACGGTACTGAGCCTTAATCTCATTAACCCAAGCGTCGACATCGTCTCCAGAGCGACTGTCAATGAAGCGGCGACCCAGGGCGAACGTGTACTGCGCGTTGGAGGAACCATACGCTTTCCGAAGTTCTTCGTAAAGCGTCTTGGTCCGGGCAATGAGGTGGGGAGGGACCGGCTCGTCGTCTTTGTTGGTTGCCGAGGGAGAAGAGGGAGAATCGTCGAGAAGGTAGAAGTAAGCTGAGAGAATGCTGAAGTCGGTGCAGTCAATGATGGAGTTTGCGACTTGGACATCCTGCTCCTCCCAGTTCTTGCGGGCTACCTCGGTGGTAAAGGCGGGTCTGCCTATGAGGAGCGAGCGCAGACCAACAATACCGAGCGCGACCTTGATTCTCATGTCCCACTCTACCCAGTTCTCCTTTCCCTGCAACTTGGGGACGCTGGAAAACACCCTCGCGATCTTCTCCCATCGTGAGGCCATGGCGGGAACGGCGAAGCGGCGAGGGGTGTTGGCGGAAAAGACAGGAAACAATGGGACGTTTGTGGTATAGCTCTGGTCAGGCTACACGCTCGAGAGCGTCGATCGAGGATCCCTGCGGCCAGGTGCGGACTGGTTGGTGGTCAACGGCTTGACACACGTCTCGAGAGCAGTCGGTCGAGGATCCCTGTGGCCAGGTGCGGACTGTTTGGTGGTCAACGGCTTGACACACGTCTCGAGAGCAGTCGGTCGAATTGTTGCTTCAACAAGCAACTACGGGGCTGGTTCGATGTCGCAGGCAGCAGCTGCGGATCCGTTCGATGTCGCAGAGTATCGGCTGCGGTCCTAGAGAGCAACGGTGAAGGCTAGCAGTACGGGCTCATAACCTGTCGGAAACCGAAGCAATGCATGGGTGGAAAAGAAACGTCTAGAGTCGAGTTGGGCGACTACAAGACTGACGGCGGAACTGAGAGAGAGCAGGAGCAATCAGGGATAAGCTGACCGCCGATATATCCGACACACCACGGGCCTGTCCCCCGTTTCTGCCACAAGCGCGTGTGCACCTGGCACGGCAAGGAAAGAGCTGGACTTTTGATCTTAAGCCCTCTGCGAATCATCGTTCGGATGTTGTCCTCGCAACAGATGCATTGGACTATTGAAGGTGGGAACCTGCAGACTGCCTTTCCACGCGGGCAAAGTATGGTAGTGCCAGAGCCGATCCGTGGGCCTCATCTCCCGTCTTTTCCCAGGTGAATCGGCATTCCTCGTCTCCAATCGCAACTGGTTTCTCCCCGCGCCCTCGAGCTGCTGCCTCGGCATACACTTGAGCTTTGCAAAGGTTTTCGATGCGGATAAAATAGCTGACGGCGCTCTCAATCGACGCCGAAGCGACCATCTGACCCCAGTGCGTCACTAGCAAAGCCTTACCCAGCCCTAGAGCAGCCGAGACGGAGCTGGAGTCTGTTGAGGATGACATGACAGACACCTGGCGGTAGAAGATGCAGGCATCTGCGACGATCTCAGCATGAAAATGAGATCCGAGGCCTCACCTTGACAAAGCATGCTTATAGGACGCCCATGAGTCGAAAATGCCCGCGCGAATGGAGTTGCACCCTGTATGACCGCGTTGACATCCGTTCGAGCGCCGTATATGGACAGATGATTTGCCAGAGCGGACGGATCGACCCCCTCAGTTACACGCGCATCCTCGAAGAGGTTGACTGGGAGGAGTTCGGATTGCTTCACCAAGCCCAGCGCTCGATGTCGTGGGCTGATCCAGATGCGCGTCGGATCGAGGGCGTCGCGGACCTGCCTGAGCACCGCCCGTAGTGAACGGGAACTTACTGACACAACAACCGAGCAGTGCTCAAACCCCTCATCTACCATGACGCGACATGCTGCTGCGGCCCGTCCCTTGCGAAAGGCCGCCTCCTCATCGGCCGACTGGAGGTCAGTTCGGACAGCATCTTCGTGACGTACGTGGAAGATCGGCTTCGAGGGGTAACGAATGGGCTTCTGAATGCGATCCCTCTGAGACGTCTTGGCTGCCGACATCGTGATGGGCGTCTCCATCTTCGTCACGAGGTCAACGTTTTATTTCCCATTGCAAGATGGAGACGCCTAAAGTGTGGCCCACGGCCGGGAGCTTTCCGTCTTCGGGGTTCGGAAATCGGTAACCCCGACCATGGGGGCGTTCGCGTATCCGAACGCCGACGTTCGGACGCTTTCATGTCTTCCAAATGCAACGAGGGCTGCGCGCATGATGGGTCATTGGTCGAGAGGCCCTCCCCGACGATTCTTTACTCCAGCAAACATGTCTTCTTCTACGCAAACGAAGACATCGGTCGAGCTGCCTAAACTCCAGCTCTTCGGAAGTGAAGTGGCGAATGATTGCCCGGATCTCGCAAAGGTGAGGAACCACTGTCTCCCCTATATTGAACTGTGCAGCAGAAATACCTGAAAGAACGGCTGGCGGGAGCATTCAGGCTTTTCCACAAGCTCGGATACGATGAGACTATCGCGGGGCACATCTCGGTGAGCCTCTCGGTAAAGTGCCCAGCGTTGACTCCAGATGCGCGACCCCATCCACCCAGAGTAAGTTGGCGGGTCATGAATCGCACAATGACTGACAAGACAGTCGCTTTTGGTTGAACCCATACGGTGTCGCCTTTGACCACATCTGTGTCTCTGATCTGCTGTGCATCGACCATGAGGGAAAGGTGGTGGAGGGTGGCAAGCCCGGTGACGGGCAGATCTGTGAGTGAGCTGTTCGGCGCCAGCTCAATTGACAGACAATGCGGCCGGATTCGCGATACACGAGTCGATCCACCATGAACTACCCGAAGTACATGCGGTGGCGCATTCACACAGCATCTTTGGAAAGGCATTCAGCATGCTCGGCCGGAACGTGGGCAAGGCGGAAAACAGTGAGACGCCGCCACCCGTCCCGGACTGACGATTTCAGCGCAAGGCGCCGTCCCCGTGTACGGGCTCAGCCTGTATGGTAGCTTTGACGGCCCTGTCCTCGATGGCGAGGAAGGCCGACACATCTGCGAGGCAATGGGCCCTCACGGGAAGGGCGTCATCCTCCAGAATCATGGTATCCTGACTGCGTGTCAGTCGGTGGACTCGGTGGTCGTAATGTTCATGCGGCTGGAGCAGTTGTGCGAAACTCAGCTATTAGTGGATGCTGCTCGAGGAGAGCTCGACCTAGAGGGACAGGAAGCGGCTGTTGTCTTCCGGACCATTGGGGGCGAGGAGGAGGCCTGGCGACAGGCGCAGGCTCTGTATGAGGCACTGGACGAGGAGACCGGCGGTGACTACAAGCTGTAGCCTTCGTGCGCGCGTGCTCTATACGAGTAATGGATCTGAAATGCATCGGACGACACTCCTCACCATTTCACGCGCAGTGAACCACAGCCGGCGCAATCTTCTTAGCCCTTGAAACAGGGCGTTCTTGAGTCATGGGAATGATGGATCTTGTAGCTCTTTGTAGACACATCACTGCGCCGAGCGATTCGGGCATCCATGGTACGCACCAGGTGCTGACGCAGTGGCCAATGACAATAACAGTCCGGCGAGCATCAATTTGCCTTTTCAGTGGCAGCTGAAGTGCATGTTTGCCCATCCAACCGTGATGACGTTCACGGCCGTCACATACTGTTAACTGAGCTGGCGGGGAATGCGTCGATCTCGACTCTTGCTCGAGCTACTCTTATGCCTCTTTACTGACCAGGGAACAATAGCTGACTAGGTAACCTCCACTCTATTGTCCATGAAACCGCCACTGCACGGTCCTCATTGGTCATGCCGTAAAAACGCCACCATGGCTTCAGCTCGCGCCGGCTGACAGTCCCGGATTACATCCGTGAGTCTCGCACAGATCCACGCCCCCTCCTGCACGGTCCGATACGCTCCGCTTGGGGCTCGCATTCCTTCCCCAGGCGAGGGAGCAGAAGTGCTGAATGATCACGCCCCTTCCAGCCAACCCACTCCCGCCAAGGTACCTCGACCCAGTCACGGACACCTACCCAGGGGAGCACGCCAACAAGTCGTGGTTTGCGACCATTAGGGACCCTGGGTGGTCGCGCTCTTTCATACGCTGTCGCACATAAGCGGGCTGCCGCACATAAGCGGGCTGCTGGACAGTTCGATTATCCCCCTCGGCGTCAAGGTGGGTGTGGTGCTATGGAGAACTATGAGGCGGGAACACTCTTGCTGCGGTTGGAACCGTGTGTGTTGACGCCGGATACAGGCTTGCGAGGATCTCACGCGGGACGGCTATGAGAAGCTAGGTGCCATCGGGTAGGTTATCTCCATACTTGTTAATAGTAATCGACTCCCTTCTAACCCCATGTCCCACGAATCCGGCTCTTTGCGCCTGGTGTCAACGGCTTGACTGTCGGATTGGCCAAACTGACATCCCAGATACTGCCGCGGCGGGTTTCTCACCATCCACCTCATGTCCCGCGGTGACGCCTCCCCGCTTGCTTGCGGAGTCATCTGCCACCCAGGCCCCCCCGGGGGTAAGAAGTACTACGAGCCGATCACGTGTCCGACACAATGGCATCTCGCCGAGCACGACGTGCTGTTCACGGACAAGAAGATCGCCGATTGACGCCAAGGAGGACGTGTTTGCGGAGGTGACTGTGCATACAGGTGAGCCATATCACTCCTTGCGGGATCACTGAACGACATTATGGGAGGCTGGGCCATGTGATGAGCAAGACGGCAATCACTGAGGCTGATAGGCCCGGTCCACGGGTTCGCGGCGAGGCCTAATCTCGAGAAAGAGTCGGCTAGGAAGGCGTTTGACAAGGCGAACGGGGACGCTACGGCGTTCTTTCAAAAGTACCTCCTCGACGGGGCTTAACGGGCCCTGAGATGAGCTTCGCAGCTGTCGATAGACGCTTTGGACGATTCAATGGGTTCGAATCATTCCCTTAGTCTCGAGATTGTCGAAGATTCAAGGTTCATAGACGTGAGGTGAGAGACTGGTGCTTGTTGTGAGTATCCCATCAAAGGATATGCATCGCTCCATGTACAAAGCCACGCAGAGCGCCCTGTCTCAGCCTCGCCTTGCGCTTCGAAGAGATGTATACAATGTCGGATGGTTTGGGATCTAGCGTATCTCACGCATCCAGTACGAAGGACCCGGCGCTTAGGTACGTCGGTACGTGCGGTCTCGCTGCTCGCTCGATTTTGTAGAATCCTCTCGGTGCGCCCCTTCGATTAGCGCAATGCTGTTAACTGAACTGGCCGGGGATGCATCGATCTCGACTGCTGCTCGAGCTAACCTTATGCTCCCTACTGACCAGAGAACAATAGACAATATATGGCCTTGTACTCGAAAGCGCCACTGCACCGTCCTGCCAGGTAATGTCGTAAGGGACGCCAACGTCGCTTCAGCTCGAGCCTGCTGACATCTTCGGACTAGGAGCACAAAACCGATTCTGGCTCACCGTGCAGTGTACGAAAGGCTGACTGCCAGACGCAAGGGTTTCATGGCCTTTGCGAGTATCAGGGGCAGAGCAGCTGAATAGGCAGTCTTCTCCCCGGGTTCAAACCTCGTACGAACATAATGCCGCGGGTTCAGCACTTCAGGGTACCATAGGTCGTGCGCCCAGCTCATTTTCCACTCGGTGCTAAGGGAGGGCTGTTACCTCTTATAGCGGCGGAACGCATCGGCCCTCTGCCCTACACGTACTGTCCGTCCACTTAGTGTTGCTCCTTTTGTCGCTCAGCTTTGAGATAACCATGATGTTCTAGCTCCTGAAAGTACCCCATAATCTTGGGCGCGGAAGACCGATCCCCGCCAACTTTGCCGAGTCGGACGAAAGAGAAGACACCGTGTCTCTCCATTGTTCTGGCTGCTTCCTTCTCTTTGAAGCAAGCAGCCTTGAATCTGCTGTACGCATGTCGGTGCTTGGTTGCACCTCCGTGTTGTCCTCTCCCCCTACCTGTAAATATGTGGGGGTGATGCAACGTTCGTCTATAATGTAACCCCGTCACCCACTGACAAGACACCTCGACCACGTGTCCGTCCTCCCTCCTTCCCTCCGCCCCTCGGGGGGGGGGGGGGGGTGTTTCCAAAAACGGGGGCCAAAAACGAGGGCCAAAAACGGGCGCGAATCCCCCCCCCCCCTTTTCTCCCCTCGCGGCGGTGGAGGTTGGGCCCGGAAGGGTAAGCAGTCTTATCTATCGACCGTTTCCCTACCTTCGGAACTGCCTCTCGCTGTGTTGATGTGAGGGGACCCTTGTTTCCTGCCCTGGTTATAGCCAATAGCCGATCGTGGCCTGCTCAGAGGCTCAGTCCTAGGTGGAAGAGCGATAACAGGGCAGACGCGTGTTGAGAAGGAATCTACCCGGGAAACCAGGCGTGTCACGCCCACATGACGGGATATGCCTTGAAAGACAGCCCGTCTTTTCAGGACAAGAAGCAATCTCAGAGCGACCAGCGAGCCGCTTCGACCAGCTCCCCTCGACAGCTCTTCTCTAAACGCGCAGTAATATCGACTCTACCGTTCCCCGACTTATACTGCACCTCCCCACCTACAGTCTCCCCCAGGCTACCCAGATGCCGACCCATTCGTATGTTCCGGGTCATCCTCCTTCAGAACGAACGATCGTTCATATGAGCAGTCCCGGTACCCGCCCTCTCACGGCCACCGCAACCCTGGAGCACAGAAGGACGACGACGAGTTCGACGCCTCGCAACGAATCAAGATGCTTATGCGTCTGCCGTGGCGATGAATGGCGGCGGTCGCCAGGTCTCCCTCATTAGTCCGGATGATTCGCACCCACCAGAGTTTTACGAGGGGCAGGAAGCCACAGTCGTCCTAGTTCCACATGCAAACAACGTGGGGCCCGCCAACAAGCGGATCAAAAGTGTCCGATGCGAAACCGCCTATATCGACCGTTCAAAGGTATAAACGAAGAACACGAGAATATCCAGCGGTTTGTTGACAATGTCCGGGTGAGCGCGGTTTTGAAATATATAATGCACGCGATGTATAGGGAGCGTACCAATCGAGGACGCTGACTGAACCAGCTCCACGTCCTCTCACTTGCGGATCATTACTTCCCAGTTCCTGGACCGAGAAGGGATGCACTGCTCGAGGCGACGGGAAGATAACTCGGGAAGTTCGGATTTTCCCTCCGAAATGACCGAGAAGCGGCTTTTGAGGCCCAGACGGGACAGCGAGATTCGCTCAGCTTGAGCTTTCAGGGAGATTGGGGATACCAGGGACCAGCAGGACTAGCGTGGTGGGACCGAGAGTATTGTTAATTGTGACGAGGTTCGCGCGAGTCTTGTCATCAGCACACACCGCTACCTGCTCAACCAGTTCCTTGATGACGAGGCAATCACTTGCAGCACCGTGCCAAACTGTTACCCTTGCGCCCATTGCATCCCGCCACGCATACCTAGCCACTCCCGAGCGCACACTGTCCCCGCCTGCAGCTGCCGTGTCGATTTGGACGTCAACATCAAGACAGCTTACTCCGCCCATCAACGGATCTCAAGCCATCCACGTTGAATTTCACCGTAATGCCACCGAAGCTCGCCAAGGAGGAGGAGGATGAGTCAATCGAGGTGAATCGGAGGCTGTTCGAGACGGTGATTTCTCACTCCACACCACTTCTCACGGTGGTGAAGTGTCTGCATGAGATGGATGAACATGCAGGCAATCTCCGCGATTGAGCAAAAGTGTCCCGAAATGAAGATGTTCCAGCTCCAGACGGCATACAAGTGTGAATGCACAGCAGCTTCGCTGACGTCGACAGACTACGGGACTCATCTTGGAGGAAACAAACGCGCTCCCTTGTCGTAGATTCTCCGAGACATACCGGGCAAATTTTCTACTACGTCCAGGTGAGCCATACTGTAGTCAATTCGAGACTTGAAGAGCTTTGAGCAGGAGTGAGGACTAATCGATTGATTGTACATGGGAAGACATGCTGGCGGAACGGGCGAAGAAGAATGGGAGGAGATGGATCGTCACCCGCCCAAACTTCACGTGAGCAAAGTAGATCACTCCCCGAAATCCATCAGCATCCATCTGAACTGGGTTACAGGGCAACTTTATGTCCCCGGCGGTGACGATCGCTTTCTACGCGATTGCCCGCAACGTCCTTGGCGAGCCCCTGGTGTTTCCCGGAACAACGATCTCGTACAACCAGCCAAACGACCATTCGGTCGCACACAACAATGCTGCTTTCCAGGTTTTCCGGCGCTGAACGAAGAGGCGTATGACAAGGTATCTAACAAATACGATGGGGAGAGAGTGTGTCGTTCAGTGACCTGTGCCCCAAGATCCCTTCGTACGTGGGGATAAGGCTTGCCCTTGGCTAATGCGGGAGCCATGCGCTGATGAGCGGCTGTACATATAGATACTTTGACATCTCCCTCGCTTCTTCACAAGCCGATGAGCCCGACCGGCAGTATAAGCCCAGTGGCGAGGTGCTAACACTTCACCACTCCTCCGAGTGGATGAAGCGAAACCGATCCAAGCACCCCGAGATATCCAGGAATCTGGGCGTCGACCCGGAGGTGTGGGACTACGCCACATGCCTCAAACCTGACTCGAGCGCCCGGGATGATGACAAGGGCCTGTCTGATGAAGCGTTTGGCGACCTCGTGCCCTGCCGCGCGCCATGGCTTTCTCTGGAGACAGAGATCAGGGGTGGCCGAAGAAGTTGCCGCACGGCAGGTGGTATAATGGGCCTCACGTTCACAGGGTATGGTGCGCTGCTGTAGGGCGGTGGCGACCTGCAAAGTCCGTGAGGCACAGAGAGGGCAGGAATGTTATCGTGATGAGCCGGGCCCTGCCCAGCTGGGAGGACTCGATGGCGGCCTGGCCACTGCATCCCATAGGATGGGGTCCAGCTTGTCCCAGTGGTGGACCAGATCGTCCGGCTTGAGGGAACGCTGAAGGGGCGTCAGGTTCAGCTGCATGCGCACCCTCAGGGAAAGGAGCCGGTGCTGGAGGGGCAGGTTAATGAGCTTGCCAACCGTGGACGCCTCGTGGTCGATCTTCTCGTGGAGAAACCGCTCCCTTGCGCTGAACGCTGCCACGCAAGTTCCAAGCATCTTGAGGCCATTGGTCCGGTGTCCTCAAGGGCTAGCAACTTGTGCTTGGCCGGGTTGAGGCGGATGGATGGCAGCCGCTCTTCAAAGAAGGCCTGCGTCTGATCCAGGGACAAGTCATCCGGGCCGAGGATGTAGATGTCGTCGAGGTAGGCCAGGACGAGCCCGTCCTGGCCGATGGCAGAAGCGAGTCTCTGAGCCGCCGAGGGGGAAAATGAGCAGTCCCATCGTATCCCCCTGACTGACAGCCTGTGCCGGGGTGGTAATGTGTTTTCCCACCGAGCTAGCACGAGGCTGGATGTGGATCCATATGCCCATCTGTCAGCCCGGTAGAGGACAGGGGCGTACTGGCGGAGCCCCTCGGCTATGTCACCCCTGCGGACCGTGTTGAACGCGCTGCTAAAGTCGAGCGAGGTCACGTGGGTGTACAGCCTGGCCAGGGTAAAGTCAATATCTCGTTCGACTGGCCTTACCAGCGGGTCGACCCCTCCCTTGCTGCCGACACCAAACTGGTATGGCAGCAGGAAGTCATGTCGGTTGGAGTGCCGGATGATGGCCTTCGTCGCGAGCCCGTAGATCATGTCTCCAGAGGCGATAGGGCGGAGGCCACCGTCCGGCTTGCGCAGCGGTGTGAGCCTGCTAGCACACAGCAACTTGCTCTCTTCGTCTTTCGCTTGTCGGTCGCCGCAATATTCCACGTCATCGAGGGATAGTCGAGGGGCGACGCCTTACAAACCGTCGGCAGCTTTACTACCACTATCGGTCCATCAGCTTCCTCCCCATCGCGCGAACTCACTTATTTCCATTCAGAGACGCTTTGGACTGACCAAATGACAGGTTCCGGCGATCTTTTACCCACCGACGCGTTCCGGCGACTTTTTACCCTCCTGGGACCCGTACCGCTCGGCCTCAGACATGTACTCCTCTTCTCTGACGACACCCAGCCTCCCACCGGAATCCAGTGAGGAGTGAAAACATCATTCCTGCCGGTGGTAGGGAGAAAGCGTTCACCTTCGATATAGTCTCGTGGAGATAAGGAAGACGTGGACAACCAAGAAGAACAACGGGGAATGACAAGGAGACGAGTGAGGTCGAATGAGGTGCAGTACAAGTATAGGCGCCCGTGCAAGCGGCTCGGTGGCCTGGGCATCTTATCCTTCAAGACATGCGCCCCTCTCGCATTCGGAGCCGCCTATGAGGCTTCAGACATACTTCTAGCTCCCCTGCTTGACCAGGACACCGACACGAACAACCAAACAGTCCTCTCGCAGCGAGAACGGTGCCAGGAAGCTTTCCTAGCGGCCAGGGACTCACTCCTTGAGTCCTTGGACCCGCACATTGCTAAATCAGTCGTGGAAGCATCTTCCTTGCTTGGAAGGAAGTGGCTCTCGGTCATACCCTTCTCTCCGGCGCTCAGGCTCAGCGATTTCGAGGTATCGGCAGCTCTACACACACGGACTCTACTTCCAGGGGCAGCGACCCACTGCAGGCATTGTGGAGTGCCGAATCAGCTGGGACACGACGAGATATGTCTCAGGAGAGCACCCTGGACCGTGGCAAGGCATGAGCAGACCAAACGGACGATTGGAACGGCCCTAGCGACCCTGGAAAGGGTACAGGTTCACCTAGAACCCTTGATCACCGGTACACAGCGCAGGAACGACATGAGGATCACTGGATCGGCTTCTAGTGGACTCTCGAGCGAAGACATCGACATAACCATCGTTTCCCTTGCCTCCCAAGAGTCCCAGGCCGCCACGCTGCCACTGGCTGCCACTGAGGACAACTCTGTGGCCGAAAGGACAACCAAACTTGTTCAGAAACACCTCAACGCTGTGGCAAGGGAGAAACGAGGCCGACACCCGCCCACGGACCGACCATTCAGGCCTTTCGTCCTCTCTCTTGGCGGTACAATGGAAACGGATGCCAGGGACGCTCTCAAGCTTTGGAAATCAATCATGACAGGGGGGAGTTTTCTCCCTCCTCATCAGGCGGCTCGCCCTCGGCTTGCTGAGGGCCCGAGCGCCCTGCTTCAAGCCATAAGTAACCTAGACAAGTAGAACAGAGCTTCATAGCGCTACCAGACCCGAGAGGTAACCCCCTAAGATGGCATCTCAGACTTCGACATTGACAGCTTCCCATCAAGCCTATCCCACCCTCGGACCCTGAGGTCTACGACTGCAAGACTGGCCAGGAGCAGCGTGACCGTCCCACCACCAGCCTCATCTTTGCCCCAGCCCTCGCCCACCTACATGTCGGCGTCCCCTCAAAGGACTCCTCCGCTTCCATCCACTCCGCCGCCTGACTCCCCACTCGACCGCTTCCTCTCGCATGGGGACCTGCCCACTGTGCACAAGCCGCTGTCGGGACCAACAGCTGGTCCCTCAGACGGGCCGAACGGGTCTGCGGCTCCTGCCGGGTGCTTGTCTTGGAGGGCTGCCACCACCTGGTCATCCAAGGTTGCCACAGCTGCCGTCCCAGCAGCCTTGCAGCGCTGCCCAGCCGTCCCTTCTCCACATCCTTGACGGCTGTCGTAGTCCTGGGTGTCGTGCCATCACTCGGCTCGGGCATTGGCCAGTCGACTCGAGGGTACCGTCCCAGCCTGGCCTTCAGCCCTTGCTTGAGTCCCTGGCAAGTCCGGCCTTGGGCAGAGTGAGGATGTTGAAGAGAGTATCGTCACCCGGCTCAGCCAGGAAGGCTTCAGCAAGGCGCTCCACACATCTCGCAAACACCCCAAACTCGGGTGACATCCCTTCCGAGGAGGAGATCATGGCTGCCTTCAAGACCTTCAAGCCAGACACCTCGCCGGGCCTATCGGGATGGACGCACCACCTCCTTGCCACCGCTCTACGGGTGCCTGCCTTCCTCAAGGTGATCCACACACTCACCGGCCTCATCGTTGCGGGGACAGCTCCCGGACAGGCGATGCTGTGTGCTAGCAGGCTCACACCGCTGCGCAAGCCGGACGGTGGCCTCCGCCCTATCGCCTCTGGAGACATGATCTACGGGCTCGCGACGAAGGCCATCATCCGGCACTCCAACCGACATGACTTCCTGCTGCCATACCAGTTTGGTGTCGGCAGCAAGGGAGGGGTCGACCCGCTGGTAAGGCCAGTCGAACGAGCTCTGGAGGGCACCCTGGCCAGGCCGTACACCCACGTGACCTCGCTCGACTTTAGCAACGCGTTCAACACAGTCGACAGGAGGGACACAGCCGAGGGGCTCCGCCAGTATGCTCCTGTCCTCTACCGCGCCGGGAGATGGGCATACGGCTGCACTTCCAGCCTCGTACTCGGCTCACCTGAGGGGCGACACATTATCACCTCAGCGCAAGGTGTCAGACAGGGGGACCCAATGGGCCGCTCATGTGGGCCGCTCATGTTCTCGCTTGGGATACGCTCACTGCTCAGAGACCTGGCCTCCACCCTTGGTCCAGACCGACTCATCCTGGCCTACCTTGACGACATCTACATCCTCAGCCAGGACGATTGGGCACTGGAGCAGACGCTGGCTTTCTTTGACGAGAGGCAGCCATCCATCCGCCTCAACCCGACCAAGTGCAAGATGCTTGCGCTTGAGGATATCCGGACCGACGGCCATAAGCTAGGGACATGCGTTGGAGCACGATCGGCGAGGGAGCAGTTTCTCCAGGAGCAGATCGATCACGAGGCTGCTACCGTCACCAAGCTCATCAACCTGCCCCACCAGCATGCCCTGCTCGTCTTGCGGGTGTGTGTGCAACAGAACTTGCGGCACCTGCAGCGGTCCCTCAAGTCAGATGACCTCGTCCATCTCTGGGACAGATTGGATGCCCTCCTACGGGACGCAGTGATCCGGATCAGAGGCCTCCCTTGCCACACCGACCACTTGTTGGACGCCGCAGTCATCTATCTGCCTCAAGATGGGCGGTTTAGGCATCCTGTCCTACAAGACGGTCGCACCCCACGCTTACACCGCAGCGTCAGAGGCAGCGGACGCCACTCTAGCCCCCATCCTCACTCCCGAATCTCTTCCGGACAGCACCCAACTCATCACCCAACGCCAACGCTGCCAGGAGATCTTTTAGGGGAACAAGGAGGCGCTGCTTGGCTCGCTGACCCCAGAGCAGGCCAAGGCGGTTGTCGAGGCATCATAAATATTGGGTAGGGTCTGGCTCACCGCGATACCATTCGAGCCCTCTCTTCGCCTCACCGACTTTGAGGTCCCTGCTGCCCTCCATCTACCCTCTCTAGCTGGGGAGCGAGAGGCCCACTGCCCCAACTGCGGAGAGGCAACGTCTTTAGGAACCCCGAGGTCTGCCTTCAGAGGAAAACATGGCGTGTGACCCGGCACGAAGGAGCCAAGCGCATCATTGGACAGTGCCCTTGGCTCCACCCCCAGTACCCGAGTCAGACTCGAACCCCTCGACCACCAGACCAGCAGACGCAACGACATCCAGGTTATTACGCTGCTTGCGCCCCTAGGCCACCGGGCTTGTCAACCCCGAGTATGGTCTCACAGTTGTCTCCCTCGCTAGCAAAGAATCCCGCGATACCAGCCTCCCAGAGCAAGAAGACAACCCGTCGCGGCTGGTCAACCAGTACCTGGACTGTGTGGCCGTCCACAATGTCCGCCACCGCCCAACTAGCAACCTACCCTTTCACCCCATCATCTTCTCCCTCGGCGGCATGATGAACGGCAGCACTACCAAGTTCTTCGCCTCCTGGAAACGGGCAATGACAGGTGGGACATACAACCTGATTCTCAAACGGTTGAGCCTTTGCCTTATGCAGGCGAGGGTCCGCAGCTTTTGAGCTATAAGGCTTTTTTACCTCCGTATACCGTAGACCGGACAGACGCGCAATGCACCCCTTGACCCCGCAACCATTAGCATCTACGTAAATCGGCCGAGCACATCCGTCGATAATCTATGGCACAAAACTAGTCCAAAAGCGGTTGTCATAGGTAGGTGGTCAACCTCCCCGCCCCTTGTCAACCTCGTCAAGGGCGGGAGTGTTGTAGGGTATGAACCGGCGAGGTATGCATCGATCTCGACTACTACTCGAGCTACTCTTATGCTTCCCGCTTCCCACTCTTCTACAGAACAATGGGCAACTCTCTCATCCTCTTTACTGTTCATGAAACCGCCACGGCACGGTCCTGCTCGGTCATCCTGTAGTGGATGTCACCGTGGCTTGGCTCGAGCCTACTGATAACCGAGCACATAACCGAGTCGTCTCAACAGGGAGGACACCGCCTAATAGGGCCTTCCGGAAGTCGTCGGAGGACATCGTGGAACCTCGGTATCGCACCGTATCGACTGTGTCCCTTACTTTGTACTTTCTGGGCAGGTCTTCGTCCAGATATCGCAGTGTGCGAGTAGCGGTGGCATCGTCGCCAATCTGTACAAACTGTACGCCGACCTGGGAGCTGGGGACATTCTTCTTCTCGAGATCGCGAAAATTCGACGAGGTGGCGTTCCGGTTTGTCCCAATCGAACATTAAGAAGCCGAGAGTATTGAAGGCGACGTTTGAAGGTAAAACGAAGGGCCTACGTCAGCTGCCAAATTGTGACATCCGAGATCAGAACCCACCGCCGGCTGTGATTACAACCACATTGAGCCGTTTCGTGGACGCATAGCTTTCCCAGGGCGAGGCCTCCTCATGTAGTCTTTCAGATACTCGTACAATAGCGCGTCGAGTCCAGAGCCCATGCTGCCCGCATCAGCGGATCGTTTGGGAGACGAGGGTGGAAGGGCAATGAGCCTCACGGTGTTGGCGTCTTCTCGTCTGGTTGAACGCGCTTGAACAAGTCTTCAACGGCCTCTGCACTGTCGAGACGCCCACCGATTCTTCTGTGGTGGAGACAGTAAATGTCTACCCCGACTCCCGCAAATCGCTTCGTGATGCAGAATAAGTCGAAGACCGCCCGTTGAGCGTCCTCCCACCACCCGTTCTTCGTCGGAATCGTATCGTCCAGAACGAAGACCGTGTCATATGAAGGTAACATGCGCAGGACCTCCTTCTGATCAGGTTTGTCCGGGAACAGCTCGGACAGCCACTGATCGACGCTAACGGGTCGAGTCATTTGCGACGGCGTCCGGGACGTGGTCGAGAGGCTCGTGAGCTTGAAGCGTGACCGCTTTTCCGAATCTAGAAGGGGGCCGTGACCCGAACTTTCCGATATCGATGAGGAGGAAAAGTCGACCGAAGGAGGATGCGCCAACTGACCGCCTGTCCTCACAAAGGAGGTGCGCAGCGGAGAAGCGGATGACGTCGCGATTGAGGCACTCGTGCGCGGGGAGTCCGAGTTGGCGAGGCGGAGAGCCAACTGCCAAGCTCGATGGGCTCTAATTTTAGGATCGTCTGAGGTGGGACTCGGAAGCGCATTCTCGTTGGGGCAGCGTATTCCTTCTCTAGGAAGCTCCCGGCCAGGTCCATCTGGACCCCTGACCCTTCCACTTGCCTGCCGTGCGGTGGAAACAAGCAGATGCTCTTGAGGCGAGGCTGTGCTATTGGCCGCGGACCGATGCCTCAGAGAAGGAGGTGTGTTCCGGGCCCACGCCGAGATAACGCGAGGACCGGGTAACTGTGACGTCAGAATGTTTGAATGATATGATTCACCACGTCGGGCGTGTTCCTCAGAAACTCGTCTTCGTGAGAGTCGTCCGGAATGGGCGCTGAGCGCAGCTTGTTGCTTGGCAGAAGCGAGCGCAGCCAGGCCATCAGGGCCCTACGCGCATTAGAGAGTACCCTGAGTTGGCGGCGGGAGGGAAGCCTTACAATAGGCAGATCCAGGCCACCATGGCCCTGCGCGCTTTAGAGAGTATCAGTGCTGGTAGTGAGAGGGCAGACTTATAACCAGTTGGACGGCATCCCCAGTTTCACAGATTCAGTCTTCTAGAACGGGCGTTGTAGAGGTGGAGGCAAATGGTGCTACAGTCAGGTAGAGGTGGAGACAAATGGTGCTACAGTCAGGTAGAGGTACGCCTGCTAATTTAGCTGGGCGTCGATCAATCAGCAGGGAGATGGTGACGAAGAGAGTCTCACTGGGGACGAGGGTGGGGCAACTGAGCTCCGGAGCTCGTTGCACAGTGAGAAGTCCGAAGAGTGATGGAACCTCGGGATGGATCTTAGGCGTGAGGTGACGCCTCCGGCAAATGTCTGCGTTTTTTTTGCCGGCACATGAAGCAGAGAACTCGGCTCATATTCACGGCCTTATGCGCTCTACTGTCCGGGTTCGCGTCGTAACGGAGTTTGGTCGAGCTCGCTTCTTGCCGGTTTGGGAAAGGATCAGTTCACAGGTTGATACCCCCGCGCCTTATGCGCTCTTCCCACATAACGGCACCGCTCTCCCCTTCACCATCCGTGGTCTTGACCTCAGACTCCGTTCATATCATTCATGCAGTCTTGATCAGACAGGATCAGGCATGTTTTCATGGCGCTTCCCAGCCTACAGAATTCCTCATGAGTTTGTAAAAGAATTGTATGGTCGACATGTGCGCATCGATATGGATGCGCTCGTTGACGGTGTGATAGTTCAAGATAAGCTCCAGCGACGCTGGAACAAAGCGATAAATGTTTTTCGAAACGGCCCAGAAGTCTAAACGTCGGTTTAGTGTCAATCAATGATCCAGACAGGTGAACGAGAGCACTGACGTTGAGTGTCTGTGAGAGCTGTCATTGCGGATGGCACAACGATCGTTTCAGGGAAGAGATGCTTGATTGTGCCGCCCATCAACTCCCAAGCTGGGCCCTCTGACGGGGTCACTGGGGCCGGCTCGAGCTTCAACCCAAACGTGTTGAGGCGGATGATATTGTTGTCGACCCCCGGTAACTCGTCAAAGGCGGCAAAGCTCATGTTGAAAGATTCGGCGAGGGGCTTGAGCAAGCCGATCAGCTTGTCGATCGTGTCTTGCGTTGTCTCGAAGAAATCAATTCGGTAGTTGGTCATTGAGTTGACCGACTGAGAGATCAGTACGCGTGGGGGGCCCCGCCCCAAGAGGGACGTGCTCACCTCGGGCAAGGCGTTAAACTTGATACCCCCGTTTACCACGTCGACCGCCTGAGTCGTCTTCAGGAACGTGGATAAGATCCGATCCTGCCCGACTTCCTCTGCAAGCAGCGGCCAGCACTCTTCCCTGCGCACCATCCCCCGCAACCTGTCGTCCATGTTGCCGTGCTCGGCCGCGCATTCGAGGTAGCTCAGAAGGGGGTTACCGGCTGCGAGACGGGGCGCACTTGGATGATTCTCCAGCTCGACGAGCAGTCGGCTCATGATTCCAACTCCCGTGTGCTTAGGAGGACGAGAGCTATGTCCACCTTCCGTGAGGACTGATAGCGTGATCGTCAAACATCCCTTCTCCGCCACGCCAACGCGCGCGAAAGACGTGTCGTACTCGATGTCCACGCCAGTGAACCCTTCGTCCACGATGATCGAAACGCCATCTGAGCCATAGCGTCGCTCAATAAGTTTGGCGAGGTGCTTGGCCCCGCGCTCGCCACCGATCTCTTCGTCAAAGCCAAACGAAAACAGTATCGTGCTGTCGAAGGCAAATCAACGGGATGCCCAGACATTGGCGAAGAAAGACTTACCGCTCAGGCTTGAACTCTTGTTCTAATAGCCGTTCCGTTGCCGACATGAGTCCAACAAGCTGCAGCTCTAGCAGTGTCCCTTAGGTAAGAACTGATGCACCCACTGTACTCTTCATGTCCGTTGTTCCGCGACCCCATATCCACCCATCATCGTCGATGTATCCGCTGAACGGCGGGTGCGTCCATTGACGCACGGTAGAGGGGTTGACGGGAACCACTACGCCGGAGTCAGCTTTCAAAAGGCTTGCGAGCGATACCCACCGTCTTGATGCGCCATCAATACCTGTACGTTAGCTCTGACCTCGCGCAACGTATCATACTCACGATGGGTCGGAGGCCCGGCCGCGAGCCTGGCCAGGTGAACAACAGACCATGTGCATTGACCCGCTCGAACTCCAGCTTGCTATGACTGGGAAGCCGTCAGCGATGCAGTCATTCGTGTGCATGAATCACTGACAAGGCGGGGAACGTCTTCCTCAGATATGCTTCAAGGTCGTAGAAAACGTCGAATCGCGGATCAGAAGCGTTCATCGGCATATCATCAAAGCTTTCCGTTCTCTGTCCCGGCATTAGGTGCGCATCGTCTTCGGAGTTGTAACTCACGATCTGTATGGCCCCTTTCAGTCGCTCATACGAAAGCCGCACGAAGTCGAGGTCTCGGGACGGATCCTACACGTTTAACAACCCATACCAGACAAGGCTGAACACTAACCCATTCATCTCCGACGCTCCTGGCCGGCGGCTGAACGGCGCATACCACCGACGAAGTCTTCGGTAGATGTCGATGACCTGCATGTTCACAGAAGTGGTGCAAATCGGTGTTGCCATACAGGATAGAGCTCAGAGCTTCCTCGAGAAGATGGCTGGTTGAGCGGAAATCGATGACCGTGAACAGGGCGGCTCCAATAGCCGCAACGACCGCGAGTAACTTATACCCACTTGCTACCATTGAAGAGACCGTCAAGACCGTGCCAAGAATCGAGGGTAGATGATTGTGTGAGCAAACTTGGATTCACATTTACGGCTCTAGGCGATTTGGTCGTCTATTATGAGTGTGGACGACGTTACCGCTGTAGGGCGGTAGGGCGGTAGGCGGTAAGCTCCCGGAGCGCGATGCCGAGTTTGCCGTTTTGTGCCGCGTATGGGTACCATGCTAGCGGACCGGAGATGGGTCCACTCTGGCATTACCATACTTTGCTCGTGTGGAGAAAAAGTCAGCGGGCTCGCACCTTCTTTGAACAATATGCATGTGCCGGCTTCCCACCGTATTGAGTCACTCGCCGGCCGATAAGGCCAGGGATCAAAAATTACACCGGCTTTGCCTGCCGGGTCAGACAGGGATGCTGGTTGGCCCACTCGCTCAGGGTCATCGGTCGTCGACAGTCGATCGGACGTTGCTTGAGCCGAACACCGACGGCGTTCGACCATGTGGAGTCCGCTACAGTACGTTATCCCACTGACTTGACATATATATATACAAGTCGCAGATATACGGCGCAACGCCTAGGTCAGCAAACCCGATCTTTACGATTGGCTAACAACGTGAGCGCCCCTCTCGAGAACCCAATGGACGATGAGAAATCAGTTTCTCCCAATCTCACCACAGTGGAGGTCTCCAACCTCTGCATGTCAGAAGACGCCCTGATTGAGCAGTACGGGGCGGACCGTGTGCGCAAGCTTCTCCTGAAGGTGTGTGCTCCTGGCTTGGGCCTCGCTGACGAGCAGGTTGACTTTCACCTCATGCCTGCTTTGGTGTTCCTGTATCTCATCAGGTAAGAAGGACAGCATGGACAATGGCTGATAGTGATAGCTTTGTTGACCGGTAAGGCAGAGGTCGAGTAGAGGAGAGAACAGAAGCCTGACCCTAAACAGAGGGACTCTATCCAACGCGTCTATTCTCGGAATCAAGACAGACCTCCACATCGATACCACGCAGTACAATCTGCTCGCGACTGTGAGTCCCGACAAATGCCTCGAGTGCTGATCCAGGCAGGTGTTCCTGTTTACCTACTCCTTCCTGGACATCCCGTCGAACTGGGTGCTTCAGAAAATCCGCCCAAATATCTGGATCGCCGTCCTCTGCTTCGTATGGGGCGTTATCACCATTCTCAGCGGTCTTGTCCAAAACTACTCTGGCGCGATTGCGTGAGTGTCGACCTTGTCGCCGCCGTAACGGGGCTGAGTTCATAGGGCGCGTGTCTTCCTCGGCGTCGCCGAGGCGGGGTTTTTCGTGAGTCGTGATTATTGCTCGAGGGAACCGCTGCTCACTGGCATCAGCCAGCCGCCGTCTTCATCACCTCGGTATGGTACCCACGCAAACAGGTGCAATGGCGCGTTGCCATTTTCTACTGCATGGGCTCCCTGTCAGGCTCTTTCACTGGACTCATTGCGTACGGGGTGGCTCACATGGACGGTCGAGCTGGTCTTGCGTCGTGGCGTATGTCGAGAAATGTCTTCGAGGCTGACTTGGTCAGGCTGGATTTTCATTCTTGAGGGCCTCGTCACGGTCACCTTTGCGCCCTTCATCATCTGGATCCTGCCAAACTCGCCCTCCGATTCCAAATGGCTGTCGGACGATGAGAAGGAGCTGCTTTTTAATATCTGCGCGTCCGGGGGAGGATCGCCTCACGTGCCATTCCGCAAGGGGTACCTGTATGCCGCGTTCAAGGACATCAAGGTCTGGATGGTCGGTATGATGGGTGTCGGCACCGTCCTGCCGATGTACGGGTGGGTCTCGTCCTACAGCACTTCGCTAACACCAGCTTCTCATACACTCTACCCACGATCTTGACGCAACTCGGCTACACTGCGGAGCAGGCCCAGCTGATGACGGTGCCCATGTAAGTCGATGGAGAAGGCTGTTAAGCTAAGCCAAAAGCTATGCCGTCTCGGCCGTGACGACGCTCGTGACGGCGTGGATCTCTGATCGAATTGGACGCCGCGCCCCAGGCATCATGGTCTGCTTCGCGATCGCCTTTGTCGGCCTGTTAACCGAATTCCTCCTGCCCAAGACGACTGCCTTTGTTCACGCGCGATACGGCGCGCTATTCTTGATTCCCAGTGAGTCAACAATCCACTGTGCGATCGTTTGCTGACCATCCAGTCGGGGTCTATGGCGCGTATCCGGGGCAGCTGTCGTGGATCAGTGAGTCTACGAAAGAGGGACGGCGCTCATAATTAGCCAACAACACCGCCGGCAGGGGCAAGCGAGCCATGTCGTCTGCTCTTGAGCTCACCATGGCCAACGTTTCGGCTGCCATTGGGACTAACGTGAGTGATCAACACGTCACTTGCCTGACACCATAGATCTTCCTGGGTCGTGAGGCTCCCAACTACCCGACTGGCTTTGGGTTCAGCTTGGCCACTGTAGGCCTGGGCTTTGTACTGGCCGGACTGTTGTGGTGGATGCTGGCTCGAGAGAACGCTCGTCGTGAGAATCTGGACAAGGTGGTAGTCAATCGGCTGTCTTCCGTGGAGATCGAAGAGATGGGCGACAGCGCTCCCACCTTCCGATACATCCTCTGAGAGTCGATGTAATCGGAGACGAAGGTCCAAACGTCCTTGTTGTCCTTTTTTTTCGGGAGTGCGTTGGGGGTACCGTGGTTCCGCTGGTTGGTGTGCGGTGCAGACTCGCAACGCGTCGGGAAACAGGAACCATCGCTATCCGGCGGCTGAGCCGAAGTGGCCTGAAGAACCGACTCGAGCTCGACCCGAGCGCATGAGATCGTGACTTGGGTGCCCCGCGGCACCATGACCGGCTCACAGCGCTTCCGAAAATACCATGGGTATGCATGATCAAGATTGGGAGCAAGGTCCGAACAAAGGGGTCTCCGCTTCCTCCGCGACCCGGACGTGTCCAGATCTTGAGCGTCTCTTGAGACCTCCCTAACTGGTGCCGACGCTGGAAGGTGAGGACGCCCACCAGTGCTTGAAAGATCCGCCCAGAATTCCCGAAAGCCTATAATGAGACCCTATGTTCTGCCGTACGACGTTGTCGAGCGATTCCGCCCATTTATTCCTGATACTCCCATTAAGAATATTCTAATCAACTCTCCAGCCGGTGCCCAATGACAATCCCTCGGCCCCTAAGCCTATGCACCCCCTAACCACTTACCCCGCACTAATCCGCCCTCTAACGTCCCTCCCCGCGACCCGTTGAATCAGAGTTCTATCACCAGAGCTGTCCAGAACAATCGCCGCCCGACCCTAAGTCCCTTGACGTAAGACCGAAAGCACGCAGAAAGCTTCCGCCGACGGAAGGGGAAACCAGGTCATTCAAGCCCTCCCGGAAGCATTCCTGCAAGTTCCAGATCCCCGCAAGACCGTCGTCCCCCGTGAAATAGCATGGAGTGAGCCTGAGCAATTTCCTATGTCCGAGAATTGCACTTGCCCATGACCTAGATCCAGCCCAGTCCCTATTGGCAGCCACCGCTGATTCGATCAAGACGAGCAGGCAGGCAGGGAAGCCAGATCGGCAGCCCGGGCTCTTCGATAGTCTCAAGCTCTCGCCGCCGGGGGGGAGGATTCCTCCAGTTGGCTGAGTGAGAAAAGCGACCACAGCTAGCTCACTACCGCGAGACCGATCCCTGACGTATGTACAAGTGTAACCCGCCGTTGCATCGGCAGGAGGCTCATGTAAGCCCCGGTTCAAAAACACGTTCGATCGATCTCGAGGAAGAATTCCGCGGTCGCCCTTAAAATTGGCTCCGACCGAAAGATGACCAGACGACTTTCGAGATCCGCTCTACATTATCGGCAGGGCGGGAGGCGGAATGCCGGAGACGGGAGGGGCTGACCGCACGCTGATGGCGCAGCGGACTCTTGCGCTACGTCAAAAGCTGGGCAGGGATGCCGGTCACAGCACATAGCCTTTCGCATACAGTAGCATCTGGTCTCTTCCTCGAATCTTCCTCGTGCAAGCTTCACCATGACTTCGTTCAAGTCCACCATGCAGTTCGATCCGAGTGCGACCGTCACCACCAAAGGGCTGGGCATGCTGCCGAGCTCCGCCGAGAACCGAAACCTTCCGATCTCTCCTCCAGCGTCTGTCAAGGATGACGCCGAGCTTGGCAAGGAGCCCAGCGGGGTAAGCTGCGAAGACTGGAGTGGCAAGTACAGCTTCGCCCCGATCAAAGTAGGTGCAATCGTTGTGTCGAGGCGGTATTGCTCAAGGAGATATCTATCAGGAGCACCACGTGGCTCGCGCAATGACCAAGCGATATGGCGACGACTTGTACCGCACCGCAGTCTCCGACGTGATCATTGTCGGCTGCGGCTCCGCCGGCCTGAGCTGTGCCTACAGTATTGCCAAGGAAAGGCCGGACCTCAAAGTCACGATCCTGGAAGCAGGTGTGGCCCCCGGCGGGTGAGTCTGATCGCCGCTGCTTCGTCTTATCATGGCCGTAGGGGTGCCTGGCTGGGTGGCCAACTCATGTCCGCCATGGTCGTTCGGAAACCGGCGGACAACTTTTTGCGAGAGTTGGGTGTCCCGTTCGAGGACGAGGGCGACTACGTGGGTCTCGCATCTGAACATTGAACAGCATAGTGCGGAACTGAGTTCAATGACAGGTCGTTGTCAAACACGCGGCTCTCTTCACCTCGACCATCTTGTCCAAGGTCCTCTCTGTGGGTGGTCATAACCATACGGTCGCGTCAGCTGTAGCTTACGTTCTTGTTTCGCAGTTCCCGAACGTCAAGCGTGTGTAGCTCTCCCTGTTTGTCTCTTTGTCTGACTGTCGTTTGAATGCGCAGTGTACAACGCCACGGCTGTCGAGGATCTCATCACAGTCAAGGACCCGTTGAAGTCCGGGAACCTCCGGGTCGCCGGTGTCGTGTCCAACTGGTAAGTTCCGGTCGGACGGTATCAGATAAGCACCTTGACTGACGCGAGGCACACTCTTGCAGGACGCTCGTCACCCTTGCTCACGGTCTTCAAAGCTGTAAGAGCTCGTGTTGAACCCATGATCCGTCACTTACGCGGGCATCGCTGCAGGCATGGACCCCCAGACGATCACCGCGCCGGTGGTCTGCTCCTTTGCAGGCCACGAGTGAGTCCTGTCGCTGTATGTGGCTCTTCGAGTCTCTTTGACACATTGTCTCTCAACAGCGGCCCGTTCGGTGCGTTTTCGGTGAAACGCTTGGTGGCGACAGGGATGGTGGACAAGCTGGGTGACATGAGAGGTGTGAGTGTCTCTTCGGGGGCGGATATGAGATCGAAGTTTGATGGTCTCCTTCAGCTCAATATGCGCTGCGCCGAGGACTACATCGTGTTGGTACCAGCAGCCATGAGAGTTTCACGACGCTGTTGCTCATGCTTTCCCTTAGCAATGCCACTCGCGAGGTCGTGCCAGGCTTGATCGTCGGTGGCATGGAGTTGTCCGGTGAGTACGACTGGTACAATCGAGAGTCAGCTCACAGGACTCGCAGAGCTGGACGGCGCCAACCGCATGGGAGCCAGCTTCGGCGGCATGCTGGCTTCGGGCCAAAAGGTGAGAGGATCTTGAGAGATGAACCCAGAGCTGGCACTTCGGACAGCTAATACCGGTGGCAGGCTGCGAGAGAAGCCATCAAGCTGTATCAGTCCTACGACATTGTAGACGGCGAAGTCGCAGGTGGCAAGGTGACCGCTTGAGGTTGAAGGTTGATTGTCGTAAAAAGCTCAAACGAAATACTGTGCATCTGGAGGGTGGAATGGAACAGCAAAGTCGATTAGACGTTGAACGTAATCTGCTTGGACACGTAGACTTGCTCGCCCGCACTTGAAACGGCGCTGTTACGGGCGAGAGTCTAGCGATCACAGAAGGGCACTCGTCTGTCCTTGGCCACTCCACGGAGATGCCGTAGTGCCCATGAACCGTACTCGTATAGTACCAGGCGGCGCTACTAGATCGTGTCGTCAGTGAGCTATTTCACAGGTACTTCACAATGTATTGAGAGCACAAGCGCGATACTTGATTGGCTCTGATCTGATTTCGGGCATGTCGGATTCATGGTATGACCCCCCGACGGCTTGAATCAAATTACGCTTGGATGACCGTGGTCTATCAATCGTGACTGGCGTAGAGATGATGACAATGGGACAGAAGGGCACAGGTCTAGCCGCTACACGAAATCTGTACAGTGAACCCCTTCATATGCACAGCATCCCGCTCCGGCACTGCCACCTGTCTGCATATTTGGTTCTCCTTGTTGAGACGACTCGGTCCCGTGCTCGCTTGGCAGCCGACTTGAGCCAAGTCATGGTCGCTTCGGTCGCTTCTATTACGGCAGGTTCGTAGAAGAGTGGGAAGCGGTAAGCATAAGAGTGGCTCGAGTAGCAGTCGAGACCGATGCATACCTCGCCGGTTCGTACCCTACAACAAGTTCGTTACCCTCGGGTGCTATACTCATGTCTCCTCCTATCAGATAAATCTCGACTGCCCGGAAGACCTGAACCCCGTGTCCATGACTCTGGCGCCACCCTCGGGGGGAGCCCGGTCGACATCGAACGAGACCGCGAATCCCGGGATCCGGCTCGGCCTTCCAAATCCAAGGCGATGGCACTGCTCGACGCGTTGGAGGCCTGTGACTGCACCAGCCACATTCGTCATGCGGCTTCGCATCCGAAACCCCTGGTGATCTCTTGCGAGGGTTTGATCGGAGAGGAAGTGCATGTGGCAATGTCCTCCGCCAGCGAAATCAAAGGGATAATGGAACAATCAAGGGTTTTGCAGACACTCGACGAAAGATCTATGACACTGTCTTTTTCCACCAACCTCGCCTACTGGAGGCTTGGCGTTGCCTGTCGGGCTTTTGCCAACGTGAGTCTTTGCCCAGACAGGAACGGTTACCCCGGTCGGCTGATCAGGAGGTCATTGTTCCATGCCGTTTGAAACGCATGCCAGGAAGTCCCTTCCACACATCCAAATCGGAGTTTTGTGCAATGATGAACCGTTGACCACCCATTGTTTCTGAAACGCGTGTCAATGAGGTCGAAATCCCGTCGTTTCCTCTAGAGCGTTTGGGCTACTGATATTCTGCATCCATTTCGTCTGTTTTTCCAGGCAACATCGATGAATGTACACGGGCCGGTGGCAATGGATGACCCCATTCCATCCCTTAACTAAACTGGCGGGGAATGCATCGATCTCGACTGCTGCTCGAGCTCTTCTTATACTGCTCTCGGATCCAGAGAACAATAGACTGACTAACACACCAATGGTGTCAGCATGCTCAAGCAGTGGCAGTGTGCACAGCACCGCATGAGGACCGTGCGGCGGCGCACCTATGCGGCGCACTTAACAGTCTGCAGAAGTACAATAGAGCAGCTCGAGCAGGTCGAGATCGATGCATTCCCCCACCAGTTTAGTTAACAGCCCGGTACCAAATCCCAATAGGCCAATACCCCTCCCGTCCAGCTCACCTTTGCATGCATGCATCACCTGTGCCCATGGCCGGTAGACCTGGCAACATCTCCAGCTCAAGTATTCTTGTCGTTCCTCTTCTGGATCCATCGCGACCGAAGTGTATAGGCGGCTGTCTTGGGTCGTCTATCCCTGCTGAAGACCCCCTAGCGGTTCCCGTCCACCCTGAAGATGCCCGGGCCCGTCCCAAAGTCTGCAAAGTTCCACACCTGCTCCCCCTGTATCGCCTCGATACGATCAAACACCTTGTGGTACATCTCGTAGAAGCTCGATTGAAAGTCCTCGGACCAAGGAAACTGGTGGATCGATCGGAGACCGGTGACCGTGTCTGCCCCGTACTCGAGCATGAGCAACGGCTTACCAAAGATCGTTTGCCACCGCTGCAACTCTGTCTCCAGCCGGATCTCAGCAGTCGCCAGGTCCCCCGTTTCTTCGTACCAGCCACGGTATCGATTGAGTCCAATGACATCGAAGAGGTCGGCGATACGCTCCTGTTCCGGGGGGACCATCTGCAGATTGGTGTACGTGACAGGCCGGGTGGTGTCCAGCTGCCGGGTTAGGTGCACAAGAGGTTCGAAGTAGGCCCGCGCGCCCGCCTCACCCGAGTCAGGCTCGTTCGTGATGCACCACATGACAACCGAGGGGTGGTTCCTGTCTCTGTTGACGAGTTCGCGAATGGAGTTCTCGTGATTTTGCCGCGTGCGGTCGTTGGCAAAGTCGGGACCGAAGGTGACATTCTTGCCCGACCCAAAAATACCGCCTCCAATATTCAGGTTGAGACCGACAGCCGGAGTTTCGTCGATGACAACGACGCCGTGACGGTCAGCGTAGTCGAGAACTTCTTCGGCACAGGGGTAATGAGAGGTTCGGAATGAGTTCGCGCCGGTCCATTTCATCAGCTCGAAGTCGTGCATCATCCAGGCATCGTCATGACCTTTGCCCTTGACCGGTGTGTCTTCGTGTTTGCCGAATCCGGTGAAGTAGAACGGCTTGTCGTTGATGAGAATCTGCATCCCTGATATCTTGATCGTTCGTATACCGATCCGCAGGGAGTACTCGTCGACCAAGCGGGAAGCTTGGTATAACCTAACCCGAAGCGTGTAGAGATATGCTGCGCCCGGCTGCCATAGGGTGGCGTCGGGGACGTTTATGGTACCGGCGGGAAGTTTAACCGAGGAGGCGACAGTCATTCCCGCCTCGTCAATCAGGTCGATCACCGCCTTGCCCACTGGACCGACCGTAGCAATATCGTATCGGACCAATCCGGTCGATCCGGCGATGTCTGTCACGACGGTTATGTCGTCGACTCGTGTCGTCGGTGATGAACACAGGTAGACCGCTCTCGCCAGTCCAGAGTAGTTGAAGAAGTCGTGCCAATATCGAAGTTGGGTTTTTCCAAGATCATCGGTGACGAGTCGGCCTGGCGGGATCGTCTCGTTGCTGAGGATGTTACTGACCCCGACAGTGAGCCGAACGTCGTCCCCTGGAGAGACCAACGGTGTGAGATCGGCTTCGAATGGTGTGTATCCACCGACATGCCGCGTGACAAGTTTGTCGTTGACGTATACCGAGCCCTCGTGTGTAGCCGCGTCGAATCGTAAGAAGATGCGTTGATCTTCCCAACGCGAAGGAATGGTGACCATTCGTTGGTACCAGACAGAGCCGACGTGGTCGCGAAGAGATGGTACGAATAAATCATTGTACGATGCGGGCACCGGGCACTCGAGCTTGCCCGGCAATGGCGCGGTCCATGGCTGGTGAACTCCAGGCCCATCAGGCAAGAAGCGCCATAGACCGTTCAGACACTTGACCTCGCGGGTGGTGTTGTCGATGGGTCTGAGCATATCGGAGCGGCTGCTTGCTTTTGGTTGGGGCTGCTTGAAGGTCTTAAAGTCATCTGCATGTGCAAGTGACCGGGTCACGGACCGGCACCGGCGAGCGCGAACACTTGTGCATGATATATCCGTACATCCGAAACATCGCGACAGCGAGTCGCCTTTTTTCCGACGATCAGCCGATTTCCGTCGTCTGGATTGGAGATATCCCGTCGTAGTTACACGGATGACGGACCGGGGTTGGCAAAGCACGACACGGGAAAGAGATCTCGAAGGATGTACATCATGTATATCCGGTCAAAAGTGCCCAGCCAGGTCGGGTCCTTGCAGCCAACACGACGACGAACGATGAGAGACAACAAAGCGGAGAGTCGTAGCAAGACACCCTGAACCGGCACCCGTCCTACCGGTGGCACGGCTCAGGCCCGATGTTTTTCCGAAGAATACACGCTGCAGATCCCGTGGCTCCTGGAGGCCCTTGGGGCCGATGGGTACATAAGGAGGCTCAGATGTTCTCGATGATCTCTCCACATCAAGCACCATACCCCTCCTTCTCCAGATTAGCACCATGAGTCTCTCCGTCCCTCCGAAAACCACATTGTCCGAAGAGAAAGCCATAGTCGAGCCTATCGAGGGCAAGTCCAAGGTCGACGATGAGCCCACCCCGAAGGGGGCCGAGCAAGTCATCTCGGCTTATGCCGGTTGGCCTGCCTCCAAGGTCATCAGGAAATTCTGGCGGCTCTACCTTCGTGGTGTTCTAGTCACCTTTGCCGGCATGTAAGTGTACAGTGCCCCTGCTATGCTGACCCGGCAGCTATGTCGGTTACACCAACTCGATTCCCGGGTCAATCGTGGGCAACCCCGGTGAGATATCCGCAATCGGTTTGGGAGAGCACCCATTGACGTCGAGATAGGTTTTGTTAAGCAATTCGGAACCGTTATCAGTGCAGCCGGTGTTGTCAGTCTCGACGCGAATTATATCGGCCTCTGGGGCGCGCTCAAGTTTGTCGCCCAAGTTGTTACCCAGGCGATCTCGCCGATCACTGCGAACCGTTTCGGATTACGATTCAATCTCTGGATCCTCACTTTGTTAAAGCTCATCGTGCGTGTATATCCTGCAACCTTTGACTGTACATGTAATCGCTTACATCGATAGGCCATCATTGTAGAGATCGTCTCCACCACGTGGTGGCATTTCCTGATCGCGAGTATCTTTGCCGGTCTGTCATCAGGCTTTGTCGGTACCTCGGTCACGACCTACGCCTCTGAGATTGCAATGCCACAGATGCGTGGTGCGGCACTTTCCGCCTACGCCTTCAGCTTTGCTCTGGGCCAGCTCGCCGCCGCGATAGGTCTCCAGATAATCGCACTTGTGAGTGGAATGCTCTTCATCTGTCCACCTGACCTTGATCTAGACTACCCCCTACGAGTTCCGGAAAGCGTTCTATTCCCAGTTCGCAATTCTGGGTGTCTGGCTCGCGGTGCTAGTCTTCCTTCCAGAGTCTCCCGTCTGGCTCCACAAGCAGGGCAAGGTTGCCGAGGCGCATCGGTCTCGCCAACGACTTATTGGGAAAGTAGAAGGATACGACCAAGAGCGGGAATACAAAGTCATGGCCCAGGAGATTCAACACTCCGTGGCGCAAACCCAGCAGTCGAGCCAGTACAGTTGGGTTGCTTGCCTGAAGGGCACCAACCTCAGGCGCACACTGATTTCGACCATCCCTCTGTCGATGCAGGTAAGCGCCAGCTTGCTTGGGAATGCACACACAAGCTGATTTTGGCAGAACTTTGTCGGCGTCCCCCTGATGTTCAATGTCGTCTACTTCTTCTCGTTGATCGGCATGAGCAATGCCTTCACCGCCAACCTCATCATCACCTGTGTTCTCCTAGGAGGTGTACTGGTATCTTTCTACTTGGTGGACAAAGTTGGACGGCGACCATTGCTTCTCGGCGGAGGAGTCGTCATGTCCATCTGCGTGTTTTGTGTGGGAGCCCTTGGGACCCAGCGTCTCACGTCCGCCATGGGAGGTGGTATGATCGCCCTCGTCGCAATCTGGGTCGCCGCTTACTCGGTATCCTGTGCGCCGATTGGCTGGATCGCCCTGGTGGAGAACTCGACTCCCCAGCTTCGAACCCAAACCGCAGGTATTGCTGCGGTTTTACAGTCCTGCAGTGGTGTCATCTTTGTCAGTAAGATGTGGTGTCATTGCAGTCGTCGGTCGCTGACCTCGCAGACCTATACGGTGCCCCTCATGTTGTCATCCCAATACGCCGGATGGGGAGCCAAAATCGGCTTCTTCTTCGGCCCATTGGCCGCAATCTTCACCGGACTTGTCTACTTCGCTGTTCCGGAGACAAAGGGAAGATCGTACGCCGAGTTGGACGAGTTGTTTGAGCGCAAGATCCCGGCTTGGCGGTTCCAGGTGACCAGAACGTCGGCACAGGACGCGGTGGAGCGTGAGAGGGAGGGACTCCAAGATGTTGCCCAACTGCGCGTATGAGAAGTGGCAGGAGATGTGAAGGATCGGTCGAAGGGTGGCGGAGCAAAGTTGCGGTCAGTGGCTCGAGCTGTACCCATGCCTTCGTTAAATGCATGTCATGCCATGACACCTCTTGCATAGTGGCGTACGCCACGCCCGCCAGGGAGAACAATAGAGAACGTCGTGCATTCGACAAGGGTCCGCGTAGTCGAGTACGCTATATATTAGGCAGACTACGCCGTACCGGAACCCCTTGTCGAATGTATTAGTTTTACGTCTGTTTACTAAGCCTAGCTAGCAACCCGTTCTCTATCGTACTCGTGACAATGCACTTATCCGAAGGGCGGTGTTCGTCAATCATTTGATTGAAGTCTACAGGAAAGACAGCGCAGACATTCGTTGCGAGACAATGAGTGCAGAGTACAGTAGCTGAGCGATGCGTGGAAATCCTTGGACCGGCCCTTCAGTCCCAGGATAGACTAGACAGTCGATCATATTCGCGCCCTTCCGTGTTACGTTGCTGTTGCGGCAGGTGACGGACGGCAAGCGACGGACCCGACACGTTGCATGCACCAAGGATGTCTGACACGGAAATGATCCTACGAGGCTGTACCATCTTGAGAAAATCCTAGCAGAGCGTGTATGTCCAGGCCGCTCCATCTTTGACCCACGCCTGACATTACATCCATCCCGAACCCTGCGTCTCCGGAGAAGCCTGCAACCCCGGTCCCATCTTGAAGGATGCTCTCGCCATCGCTGGGCAGGCTGAGCAGGTACTTCAAGTCGAAATCCGCCTGTCCCTGGAAATAATCTTCAATGTTGAAGGCATCGTCGTTCAAAGCGCCCGTGTCCGCCACAGGGAGATAGTTCGCTGAGAACAGCGAATGAGGATCGAATGCGTCGGACTGCTCATCGACGCTCGTCTTCCGTCCCATCCCGCAAATCGTCTTGGCCAGGTAAGTGCCGAGCCGGGTCTCAGACATGTCGGATGACTCCAATATGTCGACTGACATCTTCCAGTAGTGTGTCAACACGGCATTGTCCACTTGGAGCATCGCCTGTATGGCCACGGGTGCCTTGGTGATCTGGATGAGAAACACCGCCGCCTGCGCCAGCGCTATCGTGAGGTACTGCGGAATGAGCGCACGAATATGCCATTGACTCACGTCTGTCGCAAAACTCAGCCCCAGATCCGTCTGACTTGATTCATGATGAGTTTGGATGGTGCTGGTAGCTGCATTCAGGGCCGCCCGAAGGCACTTGGCGATCTCCTCGTCTTCGTCGGCCCTACCCTTGAGGGCATACGAGTTCAGACAAAGGCGGAGATGATCGGCCTGCAACCTGGCAAGCCGCGCCGAGGGGCCGAGATGGAGCGCATACTGCGAACCTTCGATGTCAGCGATTATCTACGCTCGATCTCACCCGTCCAGACCCAGAGCCTCGACCAGTCTTCGATCCTCCCGTTGAGCTCTCGAAACATGTTCTTCATGCTAAGATCCATGCCTCTGAAGATCTCCGCCCGCCTAGGATCGGCATATACTGCCTTTTCCGGGTCCACTAGCATTTCAATCCAGTTGATAAGATCACGGCCGATTTGGGTGAGCTGCACGAGGCCGGCGATGTAGACGTCTCCATAGAGTGAGAGCGAAGCCGATGACTGTTAGAAGGTTCGGGGTCCTGACACCGTGCACCGCTCGGGTCGGCGCACGGGTCTTGGGTCTGTTTCAGGGTAGTGACACCGTGCGAGCATGGGAAAGAGCTGTACTCTGTGCATAGTACATAAACTGGTTTGGTTAGCGCTTCTTGCCCATGCAACTGCTGTTCGGATACAACTTACAATGACCCTGGCCATGGGACTGCTTGGTGAAGCCTCATCTGAAGGAACCCGGACTCGTCGACGGTCTCAAACTGGGTAGACTGCGGGCGACCGAATCCCAGCGACAGAAAGCCGTCAAAGGTAAACCAACACAGCCACGTACGCCACTGCGGCACGAACGACTGAAGCTTGCACCACTCCTCCGATCCCTGTTCGGTCGCCCGAGCCTTGGCTGCGGCCTGCGCGAGAGCTTTGTGCACACCCAGACGACGTGAAACCCTCGCAGCGTGGCCCGTGACAACCCAAGGGTCTGGACCGGACCTGCCGGCGCTTTGCAACCCCCAAGCGGCGAGCAGAAGGATGGCCTGCACGTCGGACAGTGCGTAGTGGCGGCGCAGGAGGGTTTGGCCTAGGTGAGCCTCCGCCAAATTGGCGAGACGTGCCGGGATGGACCCGTCCAAAGTCGGCCCGGTGGACTCGCGGCGAGCACGGTATTTGGAGTAGAAACGTGAAGCAGTGGAAATTACAGCCGAGAACAGCGGTGCCGACCCCCGGACTGATGCAAATGCATCTTGCTGAGTGATGTTGATGATCGGCAGAAAAGGATGACAGTGGTCCACAAAGCTGAAGCATGGTGAGAAAGTCCTGATGGTGAACTTACAATTGGAACAGAGTCTCGGCGAGAGTGGGATCCACAATACCCGTATTGATCGGGTCGTCGTGCTCCTGATAGACCCTAGTCTCATACCGAAATCTGGGGACCTCGTCGCGGCTGGCAGGCTCGGGGGAGTTGCGTCGCGACTACCCCAAGTGAGTCCATGCCTCGAAAGCGGGGCACTCACCGGGCGGATGAGACGTCGAAAGGGCGCTTCTTACAGACTTTCCGTCGGCCCAGTCTGCAGGACATCATTCTCCCTCCCGTTGGTATGAGCGCTCCCGTCTGCAAATCCGACCGATCCGGCCGATACCGTGCTCGCGGATCGGGGCCTCCATATTGAACAGGGCGGTGGATGCAGAAATTGAAGCAGAAACTTCATGCACAATCCCAACGCTCTGTAGCTGGGAAGCAGCGGCATTTGGGGCTGTGATCGGACCAAACACGCGGCTCCATGGCCTCCCTCCTCCCGGACCGGATGACGATCGGATCCCTGAGTCGGCTCCATCACTACTTTTGCAATGGCGGTTTCGGCTCGGCTTGGGTCCAGCCGACGCTGCCGATAACTCCATTTGAACCTCCACGTCGCTCTTCGGCGCCACTTTAAGGACCCGCAGGTTTCATGCATTCGTAGCCATGGGTCACCGAACCTGCGACTGTTCATATACGAGGTCGTCACTGGCTAGGGGATGTGCGAACCTATGCTCTCTCCACAGTTTGGCCAGGACACATTGAGTCGGCCCACTTGGCGACCCCACCTCCTAAGGTGGGGAAACCCACTCCCATCGTTCTAACCTGATACATGCAGAAGGTTGCAGGTCCTAGGGTGAGCCGCAGCACAGAGTGGGCGTACTCGATAGCAGTAAGTAAGACTGACCTATCCCGACTCGGTAAACCTCACGCGCAGAGGCACCCGACAGCACCGACAATGTGCGGACTGATCGGGCCCCAGCCGACAGCGTATCGGCTGTGCAGGGGCTCAGCCGACTTTCGGCCACCACCGCACTAATTTGTTCCGAACCATTCGGAGCTGCTGGCCCATTGCCGACCCACACCCCTTACCCCAACGTGAGGAATGTACGGGGCATGCGGGGTGTGGAGGATCCGAATGTGACATTGTTCGGCTTGTGTTGACCATGACAGAATCTTATAAAGGGACCGGTGGTCGCATGTTGCGTGCAAGCAGGTTCACTTTCTCACGCCATTGAACACTCCTTTGACCACATGCGCAACGAATTCAAACAGACTTTCGGGGATATCCCCAGTAGGTTTCTCGATGCGACGAGAGTTGGGCACCCTCGCTGACTGGTCAGACAACACCAACAAATCGTGGTGGAAAGATCCCTGCCTTCGGGCAAACGTAAGACACTGTGCAGGAGCTGGCCTGTGCTCCTATTATCTCGGATGTGAGTCCTTGCTTCGGTTGTTTATGGTCTTGCTAAAGCAGCACAGACGATCAGGGACTCCTGGGCGGTTTGCAGTCACTGCCTGCTTGGAATGCCTTCTTCAATACCCCGGCTAGTCTCCGGCTCGGGGTGTTCGCGGCGACCCTCTTCCTACCCGGCATCCCGGGCGTCTTCCTGGCAGAGGCCATCACTACCAGATTTGGCCGTCGGGTGCCCATCTGGATCGGGTGCATACTCGTCATCGTTGGATCCATAATAATGACGTGCTCCCAGAACGAGGGCATGTTCCTTGCGTGTGCGTAACACATCCACCGCGAGGGAACGGAGCTGACTGAATCAAGCGCGGGTGATCGTCGGCCTTGGCGGCGCAATCGCCAAGGTGTGTGCCCCCCCTGTGGTCCAACAACTCGCGCACCCTCGTCTCCGTTCCCCACTTTCGACGCTGTATTACACCTACATCTTTGCGGGGAGCATCCTCTCTGGGGTCTTCACCCGTGAGTCGATCGTCGTCTTCCTAACTCAGGAACTGACGGTAATAGTGGCCGGTCTGTACATGCCGGGCAACTGGGGTTGGCGTGTGGCATGCCTCATGCAGCTTGTCGGTCCGCTGAACGTCCTTGCTTTCATCTTCGACATGCCGGAGTCACCTCGTGTGAGCCTCATGACTCTCGGCTGGTACCCTTCTGACTATGTCAGTGGCTGGTCAAGCAAGGCAGACTTGACGAGGCCAAGGAAATAATGGCCCAGTACCACGCCAATGGTGATATCAACGACCCGCTTATTAACTGGGAGTTCGACGAGACTGTCACCGCTATCGAAGCGGAGAACAACGCTGCCAAGACGTCCTATGTGAGTACATCCACGAGATCAGATGACGCCGACTGATTTGCTCAGCTCGACTTCATACGTTTCAAGGCCAATCGCCGCCGTCTCATTGTTCTCATCTCCTGCGGTGCCGGTACCAACATGAATGGTGTCGGCATCGTGTCCTGGTTCCTCACCCCTGTTCTTCGAAGCGTTGGTATCACCCAGCCGGTTCGGCAACTCTCGCTCCAGCTCGGCTTGTCGATCTGGAACCTCGTGGTCAGCTATACCGTCGCTCTCCACGTCGACAAGGTCGGGCGTCGCCCTCTGTTCCTTAGCTCTCAAGTCGGCATGATGATCATGTTCGCCATCGTCTGCGCTTTATCCGCTGCGTTTCAAATGGGCAAGGGGAGTACCTACGGTGTTGCCGCAGTGCCGTTCCTCTACCTTTACTACGGTGTTTACAACCTCGCCTGGGTCCCATTGCCCTACGCATACGCCTCGGAAGTTCTGCCATACAACCTCCGCGCGAAAGGAATGGCCCTTTTCATCCTGGCCCAGAACTTCGGCAACGCGTTCAACCAGTTTGCCAATCCCGTGGCCCTGGCTGCCATTACCTGGAAATACTACCTTGTCTACATCGGTGTCGATACGCTGTATTTCTTCCTCATTTACTTCTGCTATCCCGAAACGTCGAAGATGGGGGTGGAGGAGGCGGCCCTCATCTTTGACCACGGTGGAGTCAAAGATGGTCGGGAGAAGGCTCTCGCTGCTATGCATGATCTCCGCGCGGCGAGGGAGAGGGCGGCCAGAGAGGAGCAGAAGATCGATGATGGTCAGGGTAAGGAAGGAGCTGTCAGCGAAATGATTGAGCGCGTTTAGCGGGGAAGATGAGATTGCGTGGAGTATGCAACAGCAAGGGTGAGAAGTTGGGGAGAGAAGAAAGCGCGGTGTGATGACCGGGATGATTCGCGGTCGTTACAAAAGTATACCATAGCAGTAGGGTACATGACTGGTGCGAGGGCGCAAATGCAAGTCTACGTGGTGGTCCCGCAATGCTGCCGTGCCCTCCAGATGCAGATTGTGTTCCCTCCCACAGGCTTGGTTGGGTCTCATGGACGAACAGCCCGACCTGAGCAAGTAGTGCAGACTTGGCTGACATCCTCATTTTGGAACTGCAATGTATACAACGGCCAAATGTACTCTAGCTGGGCAAGTCGTACTTGCTCCCCGCGGGCCGCGCGGAGAGAGGGAACTCCCTGGACCCCAGACGTCCACGCCAACTCACCAATCTGCATGGATCCACGTATCCTGCCGGATCTCCGGTCAGGACTCTGCAATGGTCCAAACCCCCATACCTCGTCCAGGCCAAGTGTAAGGGTCCGAAACCACAGAAATATGTGACGGACAATGCGACACCATTCGTACTGCGGTTTCCCCGGAGTAATCCGGTGGCGGATCAGAGCAGGGTGCATCCGGGTCTCTCCGGCTCATCTGGTCGTACTGGCATCCGTGAGTAGTCAAGCAATGCATACAGCCCATCTGCATGGAATTTCGCTGGTAAGACGGCCTTCCTCGTCTGGAGAACCAGTATCTTCGTCTGGGTGACCACGTCCTCTGGGCTGCCCGAGATGAAAGGTGGGTCTCACCGCGCGCTGGACATCCTGTTCCATCGCAAGTGTCAGGGGGCTACGTCGACCAACGAGGAACCCGTATGTCCGACTAACTAGAATAGCTAATCTCGAATAGTCTAAGCTAAGACCAAACGAAACGTAGCCTATTCAGAATGACTCGAGGACGCTAGAGCAGTCAACTCTTAAGCTCGGTCGAAGTAGCAGACACTTGTCTTAATCAAGTATTCAATAGAGGTCTATGAACACTATGACCACGGATAGACCACAACGCGGAGTTCTGGAAGCCCCTTTTCAGACCGTACTTGTTTCTTCTGTCTCGGTGAGATATGAGGGTGAGGTTCACGCTGTCAGAGAAATCATACAACTCGCGCGACAGAACGACTAACAATTGAGCTATAAGGCCTTCATACCACCGTAGCACTCCGTAGACCAGCCAGACACGCTATGCACCCCCTAAAACACCCACTCCCGCATGATGGGAAGATGCGGCGCGCGGCATCAACCACGCTGGGCTGGACACCGACTGCGCACAATGATAGCGACGCGTTGTCGTTGCTGTCGGCCCGGCACCTAGGACGGTCAGCATTCCCACGGGCCCGGGGATAAGTGTCGTTCCCGGGTAGCAGATGGTGCGCCCGGAGCCGGGGGTAACCAAGGTGGATGGCGAGCATGATCGATATGATGGCTCTGGACACGCGTCCATTGTCGCGTTCGGGATTTCGGACGTGTGGTGAACTCCGTTAGTGGCACCCTAGCGCTACCAAAACGGCTCCGAGGGTCGGACAGACGACCGCCTGCTTCGGCTTTCGCAGCTTGAATATCCCCTGGTTTTTCGCCTGGCGCGAATTGCCCGATTCCGGCCAAGGGGGGGTAGCTGTCACAACGCTGTAGCGCTGCAACACCAAGCGTTCAAGCTTGCGCGCAAGACAGTGCCAAACAAGCCGCTCACCAACGAGGCCTTCTGGCCTCTCGTCTCCTCTGCCAGCGGCATGTAGCACACGACGCCAAGGCGGAGATGACGACCTGGGCAACGCTGTTGGTCACGCCGGATGTTCCAGGCTCTTTCTCGCCCCCAATCTTGTCTTGGCAAGGGCCGAGCGAGACATCCAGAACGGCGCCGTTCCTGAAATAGACTTGGAGAGAGCAGCGGAGATAGGCAGCGGCGGGTCAGGAGCAAAGACCCGCTGCGCGCGGGAACGATAGGGTCTAGGCCAGCCAACCTCGGCGCCGACGGCCAAGATAGGCCACCGGACATCGAGAGCATGATGTCCTGGCTACGGGTGGCAACCAGTAGCGTCTATTGTAATATTCCCCTCCAGGGTCGCCGGTGTTGGCCCCCGGCGAACGCCTCCGGCGACCGCGTTGCGGAACCGAAAAGCACAGCGACCAGATATACCATCGATATCAAACGTCCAACTTGATACTCCACACTCTACACTATCACAACGCGCACAATGTTCGACAAACGACCCCGAAAGACATTTCGCGAGCTCATGTCCGCGGGACAGGTGTTCACCCCTTGCGTATGGGACTGCTACTCGGCCAAGGCGGCTGAAATGGCCGGATTCAAGGCCATACTTCTCAGCGGCGCGTCCCTCGGCTTCAGCATGTCAGGTGTTCCCGACATGGGCCTTCACAACCAGGAAGAGCTCATCTGGGCGACCGACCGGATCTCGGATTACTCTCCTCTCCCCCTGATCATCGACGCGGACGACTGCTTCGGCGACGTGGCGCAGGCGTACAGGACGTGCCGACGTTTGGCCAAGGCAGGTGCCGCCGCCATCCTTCTCGAGGACACGCCGAACGAGCGTGGTTACGCGCGCTTCGGGCGGGCGATGGAGGCTGCCACGCTTGCCGGCAAGCTCGATGGCAACATCGAACACCCTGTCGTCCCCCAGGACCTTTGGCTCGCAAAGATCAAGGCGGCATTGGACGCTTGCGAAGGTACCGACTGCGTCGTCATCGCCCGCACCGAATCCAAGCTCGAGTTGGGCCTCGATGACGCCATTGAGCGTTGTTTGCGCGCTCAAGCACTCGGCGCGGAGATGACCTACGTGCATGGACTTCGCACGCTCGAGGAGTGCCAGAAGGTCGCCAAGGCTCTTCCTGGATGGAAGATGTTCGGCGATGTCGCGGTCGTGGACGGCAAGCCATTCGTCGAGCTCGATGACATTGCGGCTTTGGGCTTCAACCTCGTCACCATGCATTACCTCGAGAAGGGGTCGATGTGGGGCATGATGGACTTCGGCGAAAAGGTCTTCAAATCCAGTAGCACCCGTTACTCGGACGAGCACACGATGGGCGGTCGGAGCAAGGAAGAGCAACGCCAGCTGCTGGAACGGGATATCGGCTGGCTTGAAGCGGAGGACGAATGGAAGAAGATTTGACGGGAGGGAGGCGGTAAGTTCTCGTCCTTGTCCGTCTCGCACAGACTTGATGCTGATCGTTCTCCAGGGGGCGGTCGGAGCAACGCGAGCTGCTGTGACGGGATTAGCTGGGAAGACGAGCGGAAGGAGGATGGATGTATAGCGACATATGGCGGGAGACGGTTAGTGCTGTTTCCTGTCCGCTTCGTATAGACCTAACGCTGATCGTCCGCCAGTCATTCGCATCGTGGTGAGGACAATCAATCCGTGATGCTGTCTGTTCGATCATGACTCGCGCTGGTCACACCGGCTCCGTCGCTGTCGTGGCTTGGATTTAGCCGATATCGTCTATGCATAGAGCTTGATACCGCTGTCGAGAGTCAAGGTTTTGAACAACATGCGGCTGTTTGAACATGGTGCTTTCAGGCTGTTTTACTCGGCCTGCCCGCTCTTCATTGCTCCGGCGATAGAGTCCAAGAACTCTCACGGAGGCTTGGAAGGATCGCATCGGTCCCACACCTACAGCAGCATGATAGGTATCGCTCTCTGACCGTCTGATTGCTCGCCGATAGTCAGTGACCAACAGTGACCAACGACACGGACATGACAATTCAGCATGCCGTGGCGTCTTGGCGATCACCAGACTACAGCGCTGCCCAAGGACATATGTACGTTCAGAGTTCGCCATGTGAGTTGACGTAGGCGCTTGGTAGTTGCCCTTTGTCCAATGCAATCATTCTAAGACGACGTCCTCCGAGATGACTTCGGCACCTAGCCCCTCTCGAACCATCTCTTCAATCCCTCCCCGAACGATTTCAGAGCTGCGTCGATGTTCGGCATGTCACCGGCAAACTGCGAAGAGTCAGCAACATCATCGTTTACGGAGACTGTCTGCTCACCGTGGCACGGAAAAAGTTCAGTCTGTCCGTCTGATCCACACCTGGTCTCTCGACGAGGAACAATCGTGCGGGCATCAACAGAACCTCTGCCTCATCGATGAGATATTGCCACAGCTCATCCATCAACTCGCTCGTATTCGTCGTGTAGTCCCCGTTTTCAGTCCCAACGAACGGTTTCCGGGTGGCTACTTTGCCAGCGGTTTGTGACTGAATCTCGTTGACAGAGACAATCTGGGTGCGACTGTATCGAGGATGAGACTTGATGTTGATGTCAAGGAATTGGAACATTCCGCCGCCGCAAGGCTTGGTGGAGACGAGGTCGGGATCGCAGTATTTGGCCATGCCATCGATGAAGTAATCTCTCCTCATCTGGTACTCGAGTCGAACGGCTAAGAAGAGACCGAACATTAGCGCATGGACGGGAAGTTGCTTTGGGAGGACTTGCCCCACATCCAACGCATGAATCCGGAGATACCCCAATGCTCGGGCGACAAGTAGCTAGTCAAAATCGCTTGGCCAACATTATTAGGGCTTTGTGTAGAGGCCTCTGTCGAATCAACGTCAGTCATGGACTATGAGATGTGACAGACGTACCCCCGAGCCTCATCAAACGCTCCGCGAACAAGGCATTGCACTGGATCCATCCGGTTCGGATTCCGGGTCCAAAAATTTTGCTAAACGTGTCGATCCTCACAACTCTTCCTTCGATGTCTCGACTGAGGTAGCTCTTGATACCAGCGTAATCGTTGAAGACTTTGGCGACCTCGTGTGAATGTTCTTCACCCAGGGGGATCTTGGCCATTTCTTCCCGAACCTCTGCCAAGATCGCTTCTCTCTTTGTGGCATCTGCCTCGTAACGGGTATACTGGAGCGCTAAACGGTTCTTGTCAGTCCCACTCCACCCAGACGACAACCAAAAACGTACCGAAGTATGGATCATCTTCCATTCTGAACGTCAGCACCCTCAGGAGACGAGAACTCACATGATAACGTCGTGCTTCGAACAGATCTCATAGATCTTGTCATATCGCTCCGCAGGCATGACCGAACCTGTCGGATTTTGCCCACAAGGAATGGTGTAAATCAAGTGTGGCTTCCTCCCTCTGGTCGACTCATCCCAGTTTGACAGAACCTCCTCGAGATCCTCGGGGACCATACCGTCGTCATCGGTCTTGACGGGAAAGAACTTTGCGCCTCTGCTTCGGCCATTGATCAGGGAGGTATCAAAGGAATAGTCCTCGGTCAGGACGGTGTCGACTCCCTAGGCTTTGTTAGCTCTGGATCATGACAGAGATTCTCAACTCACTGGCTCCACGAATAGCTGGAACACCTTCGAGATACCTGCGCAGATCGAATCAGTACAATACTCGTTCGCACCGCAAAGACCGGCCGCAAGGGGAACACTCGCCGTCCGTTCCACCACAGGTGACAAATAGACCCGCATCCTTGAAGACCCGCCCGTGGATACACTCGTTGAGCTCCTCCAACAACTCGATCAACTTGGGGAAGCCATTTGATAGACCGTACTGCAGGACATCGTTGAGATCGAATACGCCCGCCGGATCGTCTTCTGTTCCTGGACCTGTTTTCTTGAGATGGAAATCCTCAGTGTCGGCCGTTCCATTTTTCCAGCTCTCCAAAGAACCACTAGAGATGGACTCGACAGTTGGCATCGTGAATGTCGCATGCTTCATGGGGAATAGACTGTCTACATATGTCAACAAGCTGCTTCTAGACTGTCAAAGTTCACTCACGGTGAGGCACTCCCCCCGCTAGCGACCGGACTCCCTTCTTTTCCTTGAGCAACTTGCCCATGGCCTTCATGGCACTTGGTCGCTGTTCTTTGACGGCCTGCGCCAGGTGGTGTTGGAGATCGAGAGGCTCCGGCAGGGACGGTGCGGGCGACATGATGATGCGGGTATAGTCTGCGACCCGTGGCGATGAGCAGTGAACAATGGAATGGGTGATCCTACGTGCAGAAGAAACTTGGTCGACGATCGACGAGGGCACAACAGAACGTGACCGAAATTTCAGTTCGAGACTGCCGACGGCGCTTCTCGGGAGTGACTGCGGAGGTCGGAGACTGCCGAAGGTGTCCAATGTGGTCCTTCGCCGGTCGCCGCCGGGGAGCTTCGCGGCGGCGACCTTCGCGGCGGCGACCGGCGAAGAACTCTTGCCGTGAGCGTCGGCAAAGGGGGTTCAAAGGTGGAGCGGAGGAACGGCCTTCGGGAGAGAAGAACAACTCTTCGGGGTCGGGATCCGAGGCAGCTCCGAAGTGATCCCTGAACGTTTTCAAGGCGGAAACGCGCTACACATTGCTAGTCTCGGCCATTCCTCTTCTCAACCAATCACAGATATGATGGAAAAAGTGTCCCGGTTTGGACCCCTCGTTACATGCTTACGCCGGTGGCGTACTAAACATACCCCACCCCAACTCGCCGTCGCCCGAGATACGACCACTTGATAAGGACCGCCTATGTATTTAGGTCAGGAATTATCGATCTACATCTTCTTCCATCTCGTGAATCTCGTCTCCTCACACACCTAGCCCTCCTCAACCATGTCGGGTCACGTGGTTGACAACATCGACAATATCGACAACGTCGACAACATCGACAGCATCGAAGATGAGAAGAATGTCAAGGACCTCCAGCCCGTCGACGTGGAGGTCAATGATGCCCTCGGGGAGTCTGAAGACGTCAAGGTCGATGTCCACACCCATCTCTGTGAGTCGTCATTCCATTGTCGGTCATAAGAGCAGCCTAACGGCCGTCAGATGATGGTGTCCAACGCAAGATGAAGCAACGCCACATGCAGATGATTGGTCTTGCCGGAACTTTGGGAACTGGCCTATTCCTGGGCAGTGGTAAAACCATCCGCCAGGGTGGTCCATTGGGTGCTTTGCTGGCATACATGCAAACCGGGTCAATGTCTTACTGCATGTGTGAGTGTCTTCTTTTCCATCGCGCCTGACCTGGACATCGAGATCGTACGGCTGACGCTCATAGTGATGTCCCTTGGTGAGATGGCTGTTTTCGCGTACGTTGAACTTGTCGTCATCTGGGCATACGTTCGTGTCTGACCTTGCGACAGGCCCATCTCTGGAGGTTATGTCCACTATGCCGAGCGATGGCTCCACCCATCTGCCGGCTTCGCCCTCGGATGGCAAGCGGTCTTGTCTCACAGCATCTCTCTTCCCAACGAGCTCATCTCCGCCACTATCCTGATCGGATACTGGGACACGAGTGAGCTACATTCATCTTCATACACAGACATACACAGCCGTGGGCAGCCAGCTGATGTCGCTTCCCTAGCCATGACGAATGCTCAGACGGCTGGCTACCTCACAATGTTGATGATTCTCTGTGCTGGAATCAACTTCTTTGGTGCTCGTTGGTTCGGTGAAAGCGAGGTGAGTACATTATAGGCTGTTATACACAGCTAGGCGGCCCGCTGATACCAAGCTCAGTTCTGGTTCTCGTTGATTAAAATCTTGTTGATCACTGGCCTCATTCTTGCCGGCCTCATCGTTGACCTCGGAGGCAATCCGGCCCACGAACGTATTGGCTTCAGGTATTGGAAAAACCCTGGTCCATTCGTCGAGTACCTGTTCACTGGCGCCAAGGGTGAGCCCGTCAACAGATTGCTTGCCGACTCGAGAGAGGCTGACACCGCGTTTTCCCCCTTCAGGTCATTTCGCTGGATTTTTCATCGACCTTGTGCAGGCCGCTTATTCCTTCTTGGGCATGGAGTCGATCGCCATCGCAGCGGGCGAGGTGCAGAACCCTCGAGTCTCGGTTGCCCAGGCCGTCAAGCGAGGTGAGTGATGTCTGAAATATCATGCCACCCTTCACTCTGCCGTCGTGCCCTCGTCAGCTTAGTGTACTCGCTGATGCTTCTACACGATTTTAGTTTTCATCCGGATCTGTCTCTTCTATGTTGTCGGCATCCTCATCATCGGTATGCTCGTGCCCTCGAACGACCCACAATTGCTTGCGGCAACCGGTACGACCGCCGCGTCATCTCCGTTCGTCATTGCCTTCAGCCGGCTCGGTATTAAGGCCCTACCGTCTATCATCAACGCCTGTGTCCTCACCTCGGCCTTCTCTTCAGGCAACACCGGCGTCTACATCTCAAGCAGGATGTTGTACGGTCTCGCCCTCCGGGGTCAAGCTCCCAAGATCTTCGTGAAGACAACCCGTGGAGGTCTGCCCTTCGTTGCCTTGATCTTTGTCATCTGCTTCATGCCCTTGTGCTACATGACGCTCGCATCTGGAGCCGAGACTGTACTCAACTGGCTCACCCACTTGACCGCCCTGTGAGTGATCAATCCCAAGTTGTTTGGTGGAGAGGGAGCTGACGCAGGCAGTTCCGGAATCCTCGTTTGGTGCACCATCGCATGTACCTACATCCGATTCAAGAAGGGACTCGACGCTCAAGGAATCGACAGGACCAAGTTCATGTGAGTGTTATTCCGCCGCTTACGCGACATCAGCTCACACTGTTTGCAGCTACTGGAATCGATTCCAGCCATTCCCCGCAATCTGGACCATTTTCTGGTGCTGCATCGTGAGTATCCTCTGCGTCCTTGAACTGTGAAGGAAAGGGTGCTGAATGCTCGCAATAGGTTCTTCTTTTCAACGGCTGGACTGTCTTCACCAGAGGCAACTGGAATGTTTCCAACTTCCTCGTCGCCTATATCAACCTTCCCCTCTTCTTCGGTGCCATTTTCCTTCACTGGCTTAAACACGGGAGGAAGAACTTCGTTCCCCCCGCCGAGCTCGACATGGTTAGCAACATTCCCAGTGACAAGGATGTTAGCTACAAGGAGCCACCCCCCAAGAACTTCTTCACTAAGGTGGTCGCGTTCTTGTTCACCTAGGTGTGGTGGCAGGACGACACGAACAATGCCGATGGGCAAGAGGGACAGAGAGTTGATCAGGAGACTGACGTCTTGGGGACGTCGGTGACGTCGGAGTCACCTGAGTGCTTGTGGAGCGATAGATTAGTTATACATACGTTTAGTCCGACGTGGTTGTCCGCTATGGAAAGGAAAGTTTGCGCAATGAAAGAAAACCCATCATCACGGAGGTCCAGCAAATATCTCGCCGGCCACGTGAGAATCGCTCACCCTGAGAGACTGTCATGTAACAAGCTTATAGACAAGGCTATCGACTTTCTTGTGACTATTGCTGAGTAGAATCCCGATGACCGGGCTCTTCCCAGAGCGGCGAGAAGAGATACTGCAGGCAGGGAAGTTTGGAAGACCGCTTTTGCATCATCGTGTGCCAGTGGCCCACGGCCTTGCTCAGTCCGCTCGTCTCGCCCTGCTTATAGGTGTGACAGGCGTTGCCGATACCACGCACAGGTTTAGACAGCAAAGTCTGGAATAGAGGTTGTGCCTGCGCTGATTGCTTCCACATGTAGCAATGACCCAATCATCGGATGCAACGGCTCCACGGAAACCCACCTGAGTAAGATGGTCGTGCGAGTCATTTTGACGGGGCTACCGTCGAAAGGAAGCGGGTTGTCATTGTCTTTTGAAACAGCTCCCCTGCTGACCTTGGTGTGACCTGGTTTGGCATCGATGACTTCGCAACCTGGTGTGGGCTCCAGAATATCCGCAAGGACATTCATGACAGCATTTCTGCATCGCAGTCTGTTCCCTCCTCCCCCGTCTTATCAGCATACTGACCTTTTTGGGAGGGATTCGCAGAGGCAGTGACGACGATACCGCTCTTCATGATATTGTTGAATGGTATCATATCGTACGATTAGCCAATGTTATTGTCGCTGTAAACATGTTGTCCCTCCCACTTCTATGTGGGTATCGGACGCTGTGCAGGAAATAGCTTGGCAGTGCGCTCTATGTGCATATGCTCTATGACATTTTCAGAACGTCCTACCATGGCTTACCCCTCCTGACTCATTCCACGCTTGCTGCCTCTCTTCCTCCCTCTCTCTTCTGCCCTCCCCGCTCACCAGTTCCCTGCCAACCCGCCTAGTACCCCTTCTCGGGATCTACAATGTTCAATAACGGCTTGCCCTGCCTGACCTGCTCAGCCTGCTTGATCAAAAGGTCCGCGCCGAGATCAAAATACTTGGCGACAAACGAACTGGTATGAGGCGTGACAATGACTTTGGGATGGGTGAACAGGGAATGACCTTGGGGGAGAGGTTCGGGGTCAGTGACGTCTAAGACGACACCGGAGAGGCCGCCTTCTCGGTCGAGGGCCTCGAGGAGGTCACCTGATTGCGATCAGCAGGTCATTTCGTACACAGGCCCTGGAAACTCCGTTCGCAGGCAGAACGTGCTAGAAGTTAGACCAGCCGCAATGGTTCAGAGCTCACTAGTTTTGACCAGGTCGCCACGCCCAACATTCACAAGCACAGCGTCAGCAGGCAGGCGCGCTACGTCAACCCGATCAGTTGTGTCGATCGCTGCAACTTTGTCCAAGAGTGACTTACCGAGCCTCTCCTTGGTCATCAACCACTCCGTCTTTGGCGTCGAGGGGAGACTAGCCACTAAGATCTCTGACCGACTTAAAAACTCGTTGAAGGAGCTCTCATCCGAAGTCGAGTACATTTCAGACGGTATTGAGCCTTGAACGTCTCCTGTTCCCGGTATGACATACTGCAAGGTGGTAAGCGCTATCACAGCGGACAGGGGGGATCCAATGTGAGGGTGACAGAGGTGAGTGAGGCGGATAACAACTTACCCCAGTGTCCGTCCCCCTCTTGCCGCTGGAGTTTGCCGCAATAATCTCGCAGTTGAAGGCTTTCAACAGTCTCGCTGTCTCTCTGGCGATATGGCCGTAACCCTGAAATCTAGATGAGCGCCTGCAGCCTGTCTTGGGAGAAGCGGACAGGATCGGCTGCACGATGGTCGGATATACAAGACACGAGGAAGGAATTGGAGATGGAGTGAGGCGGTACACGCACAAGCAGGCCTACTGTCTTGCCGATGAGAGACCGGTGATTAGGCACGTTGTTGCTATCCCACCTGGCTTCTTGCCTGGCCGCGAGGATTTGCAGCGGCATCGACATGTAGACTACGCGTACACAGTTTGCTTAGCACCTCTGCCGCTCGACATTTGGTCAAACGTACCATTGATGACGTTTGCAACGATGTACTGGGGAATCGCGACGACGTGGATGCCTGGATGGAGCTCAGCATCGGCTGTAAGACCAGTGGACAAAGAGTCCGGTCCGACTCTCACCAGAGGCTGTGCACACTGTGATCTGCTTCCTGGCCTCGTTGGACGCCATGAGCCGACTCTCCAAGAATATGTTTGCGCCAGCTATCATGAGCATCGCTCGAAGTCAGCTCCAGCCGTTCCCTTTCGCGCCGAAGCCCATGCGACTGACCCGAAGACAGCTGGACCGCCTTGGTATTCGGCACCTGGTCCAACGAAGTCACGCCAGGAATTCCAATCCAGTTGGTATACCAGACATCGGCCTCTTTGAGTACATGATCAGGTATGACCAGATTTGGGTTGAGCCCATCTCCGATATTGTAGACTTTGGGAAAGACCTTCTCGAGTTCGGCGACTTTCTCCTTGCTTATGGTCGCGGTGATGACGACGGTAGTGAAGGAGTCGCGGGCCATGACGAGAGAACTTTCAGGCTGGTCGACACAGGCAGATATCGTTCAAAGTGAGGTTTGCCGGCACTGGAGCCGTAATTTGTTTTGCTCCTCCCCCCCCCCCCCYCCSCCCTTCTCTTTGTCTGTCCGAGGGCCGGAGGTAGAAGCTCGCCGGCGGCCACAGTGGATTGCCATTTTCCCTAACGTTGAACTCCGGTCATCTCCGACTCCCCCGGTCAGCATTTTTGATCCCCCATCCCTCTTGGACCTTCTGTGCGAGGTCAGATTGCTGAACGTTGATCGCTCCCAGGATCTCATCATGAGTATCGTGCCTTTTACGGGACCATGGGTATCCAGTGAGCTGGCTGCACGCAGCCGCCAGTCCGAGTATGAATTTCATATCGAGCCAGAGGAAGAATGGGCCAAGAGAAAGGACGCGGCAACTGAGATCTCGGAGAGGTTGCCGTGGTTCATATGTATGCATGAGAAACATGGTCTATGGGATACCCAGGGGGCAAGAGGCGCTCTATGAGAGAGCGGACATGGTCTGCATTCAAAGTAAGCGTTGGGTAATATTGAGGGGAAACTATTGAGTACGGGGACACCACTCACAATCAACCGGCCTCCATCGACCACGAGCACCGCGTTGTTCATGTACGAGCCCGCATCTGACCCAAGCATCAAGACCGGGCCCGCAATCTCCTCCGGGTTACCCGCCCGCCCTGCTGGAGAGACTTTGACAGCTTCGGACAAGACAGGCATAAGCACTTTGCCGTCACCCGTCATGGGTGAGGGGAAGATGCCAGGGCACACTGCGTTTACGCGAATCTTGAAGGGGATGAGTCGCGAGGCGAGAAGTGAAGTTAGGTGCAGGTCTGTGTGTTAGCCAGAAGTCTTTTCGGAAGAGACCCACTTCCGGCCTTGGTAGCCCCCAGAGTGATCGAGCTGCCTCGGCGTTGAAGTCCTAGTGCGGCGAGAGAGGCAATGTTGATGACGACGGGCAGGCTAGACTTGCGGAGTAAGGGGATCATGGCGATGGTGGTAAAGTAGACGCCGTTGACGTTAACCTTCGTCATGTCGACAAAGTCTTCCCTGAGATTGAAGGTCAGCTGAGGCCATCAGGTCTGCGAGTGGGACTCACTCCTCGATACCATTCCACAGCATGCTCTGGAGATTCTCGACTGATATATCAGCAACGTCTTGATATCAGCTCACCGTCGTCAACCTCGCACTGCTCTCGCCACGGCTTCAAGAGTCCAGCGCAGTTGATGAGCACGTCGACGACCGTGGTAATCTGGGCAATCTTCTCGGTCATCTGTGTCACGGCAGTTTTGGACGAGACGTCGCCTTGGACACTGGAGAGTAAGCGCCCACTCTGCGTATCACCTGCTCACGGGTAGACCTTGCCCGCATTGGCGGGAAGCGCGGCGTTGATCTCGCTTGCGGTCGTCTCGAGGACATCGCCGCGTCGTCCAGTGATGACGACCTTGGCGCCGTTGACGGCGTATGCCGAAGTCAACGTTCTGCCGATGCCTGCAAGGCGTCAACGATGGATGGGTTGTGTAGGCACTCACCAGTTCCACCGCCAGTAATGACGACCCACTTGTCGCGGACGGTGAAAAGATTGGTCACTTGGAAAGACGTCAGGTCGAGCGACATTTTTGCGTATGGGAGAGAGAGTGTGAGATGTGCGATAGTGAGTGGTCCGTTGTGGAAAGGTGATTTAAGAATGTGAGCTTCGCCACCGGCGAGCGAACCGTTGGACGGGATTGGATAAAAACGATAGACCGGGGTGCAGCGAGCCGTTGGCACCGCGTGCTCGGGTCGGGTGGCCAAGCTGGGGCACGCCGTCCAATTGAATTCGTTGAATTTTCAGGACTCCCTGGTTCCACGGCGAACGATCTCGGTCCTGGGGGGCAGGTCCGAGATCACGTGGGTCGCAAGTGACTGGCAGACTGCGTCCAACCATTTTGCCGCGCTCCCCCTCTATCACACCATTTTCTACCTCAAAACATGTCGCTCGAAGGCAAGATCTGCATTGTCACGGTGGGTCTGGTCGACCCCGACAAGAGTTGAAGGTATGCAGGGAGGTGCCTCGGGCATTGGTTTGTCCACGGTCAAGGCCTTTTTGGCAGAAGGTGCTCGTGGGGTTACGATCGTCGACTTGCACGAAGACGCTTTGTCCACCTTGAGGGCGGCGCTGCCCGCACAAGACGCTGAGCGGGTACTCTGCGTTGCTGGGGACGTCAGCGAAGAGGCGACTGCCGAGGCCTACGTGTCCCAGACGATCGATCGATGGGGTCAGCTCGACATCAGTGTTCAATGCGCAGGTATCTCCCAAAAGAGGCTGCCGCTCCTTGACACCGATGTCAGCGTCCTTGACCGGATTTGGAAGGTCAACGTTCGGGCCTGTGAGTGGTATGTCGATCACAGTGCTGACCAAAGTATACATTGGCGTGCAAAAGTCCATCAGAGCGATGCTTCACTCACCCTCAAAGGGGCAAGGATGCTCGGTTATCCTCATCAGCTCTCAGATCGGTCTAGACGGTGGGTGTAGGTCGTGTCAATCGCTAAACTTGTAGGAATGCAGGGGCTTGCGGCGTACAGCGCGTCCAAGTTTGCCGTGCGTGGCATGATGTCCTCGGTTGCGCAAGAAGTGGGCCCGTTGGGTATTCGAGTGAACGCGGTCTGCCCTGGACGTAAGTTGAGAGCCTTGAAAATGCTGACCTCAGCTATCGACACGCCTCTGGTCAGTCAGGTGTCACCAGAGGCCATGAAAGTGCACACCGAGAAGGCAAACCTGAAGCGGATGGGTCAGCCAGAGGAGATCGCGGCTGCGATAATGTTCCTGGCCGGTCCGTCGGGTTCGTATTGCAGCGGTACCACTTTAAAGGTAGACGGCGGGTGGAGCAAGTTCTGCTAGTTTTGTGATGCCAGTCGCGTAATGCAACCAGAGTCGAGCACTGTACATCTCGGATATCTATGATGCGTACAACCTGTAGTTAAGCCGCGGCCACGTCTGCTGTGAAAGCTTGTTTGGCCTTGGCCAATCGTTCATCGTCCGCGGCGTCTCTTACTCCTAGGCCCTCCACAGTTCGCGCTTTCACGGCCATGTACTTGTCAGAGTACCCTGAGAGCTCCTCAACCTCGCCTTGAACTCCCAATCGCTCGGCCTCACTGTTGAGCCAGCTGGCAATCTCCCTGACAAGCTTGGGCTCCACGACTTTGCCGTACACGTGAATGTTCCGATCCGACACCGCGGCGCGGCGTGCGGCATACGCCCGCTGCATCGCTGGGATCGACGGCAGCTGAGCCTGATTCGACCACACGCGGGTCACCTCGATTCCCTGGTATTCGAAAAAGCTGAAAGCTGATATGTTGGCGGGAACACCGAGCAAACACAGGGTCGGGTCAAGGATGTAGAAGAGATCCTGGTGCAGATTGAGCACCGTATATTGCGACTGAACGATTTTTGTCGACTCGGAGGTCCGTCGAGCCTGGTAGTCGCGCAAGAAGGGATACGAGTGGTAGTAGCCGGTAGCGAACAGTACGGAGTCCACCTCAATGACGCTGCCATCCAGCATTTCCACCTTTCCCACGGGGCCGCAGGGAGGTAGGAATCGCTTGACGGTGGGTACGATGGTGCACGTCGAAGCGAGGCGATCGCGGAAAACGGCCTTGACGATCTGTCTGTCAGCAAGATCCATACAATCCGCTTACCTTGGTGTCAGGCGAGTCATCCGTTTCGAAAGGACGTGCCGTCACGTAGACGTTATCTGCGTAGACGCTGATTTCTCGGGCCATATCTGATCCAGATGGTCCAGAGCCAACAACCAGGACATTGCGGCAACCTTTCCAGTCCTCGCCTCGTCGGAAGCTGAGAGCGTGCGAGAGTCGGTCCGGCCATTGTGCTTGCCACTCGGCGAGACCTAGGATGTCTGGTGTCGCTGGTGCGTTGTGATGACCGGTGGCGCAGACGACGGCATCATAGTCGTTGACCGAATAGGTGATGGTCACCGTGATCGAATCGGCGTCTCTAGTTGTATTGAATGTCTTGCTCCAAACGCGCCACCCGTTCTCCACCTCGTCGACTTTCTCCACGCGAGTGTTGTAGCTCGTGACCGAGTCGATGTCGTGGAGTGCCGCGTATGCTTCCAAGTACGCTTGGTGCTCAGAGTGAGGGTAGTACCACTCCTCCGGTCTCTCGGCGTCGCGTGACATGCCTTGGAAGCACATCAATGGCGAAGGGATGTTGTTTTTGAGCGTGACGTATGATGGACCAGGAGGGGCAAAGGACGTCGCCATTGCGTTTACCTGCGCATCGGCGTCTTGCCCTTTGAACACCGTTTTCGACACCGATGGGTAGACCGAGTCCTGGAGTTAGCTTGGTCACAAGGGCGGCTCACGAGATCAGGCTGGTAATCGACTTGACTCGGATCCAGGGCCGGAAGCTGCGGCGTTGCTGCCATGGCTTCTTGGTATTTCCATATCCCTCCCGGGTACGAATTGCGTTCGTAGAGTCGAACTTGCTTGCCAGCGTCTCGCAGGCGTCGGGCAATGGGCAGCTGACAGTCAGCGCTGGAGACTTTGTGACTTACTCCTGACGCACCAGCACCGATGACTGCCACGGTGCGGATCGGTCTGGGAAGCTCCCAGTACTGTGTCTCGATCGGAACGCGGTGAGGCATGTTGTCAAAGATTGTTGATGGTTTCGGCGGAAACTGAAGAGATGCTTGTTAATGGTTTCGGCGGAACCTGAAAAGATGCTATGATAAGGAATATTTCTTTAGACCGAATGAGCCCTCGGCCCTGGACGCCGGCGGCCAAGGCGACTTTGAGCTTGCCGTCGGCGAGTTTGACAGCGAGCCTGACATGTCGGATCAGAATAACATCATCCCCCATACCCTGTGGTCTTCATACTGTACGGTACATCCGCTCAGGAGCGAGCTGAGGTGATAGGCATCCATAACGGTAGAGTACAGGGCGTTGAGGGTAGGGCTGGTCGGGGTCGACCAAGGCTCTTTCCGTGACCCGGCTCGTCGGGCGTTGGGAAAGCAAGAGTGCCGCCGTCTGACAGCAACGCGTGCTACATGCAATAACGAATCAAACGCCGCAGTAAGCTTCTCGGTACCCCAGACCTCTGCGAAGATGTCCCGCGTCCCGCACCCTTGGTTCTGACTGTAGACCCACACAAACTGCGAGTGCGCAAACGAGGAGCTGGTGTCAGCGTCGGTATCGAGATACCCGCCGCGGAAGGGGAGGTTGAGTTGGATGGAACTGTCGAATAGAGTGAATTAGGTGGGCATGCACCTATGGAATGTACTCGTCGGTTGGTTAAGTGTCCGGCTAGTTACTGTACGTCGGTGGCACGTCTTCCCGGAATGGTCTTTCGATCCGAATCCGCATTTACACGCGTATCTACTATTGTAGCGATATCAGACCCGAGATGTAAACGCATAACCCCCTAGCTATTTCTGACGTCGGACAGACGGGTTCCTCATTGGTTGACGTGGCCTCCGTGACACTCTGATGCTCTGAGGGCCTCATGAGTTTTTTGCCTTTTGTAGGCGAGGGTTCGCTGCTTTGAGCTAACAGGCTTCCATACCACCGTACAAATCTGTAGACCCGACAGACACGCTATGCACCCCCTTACCCTCACATAACGCCGAACTTAGCAAAAGCTTCAACAACGCTCATCCCCCCTTTAACAGCCACCGCAAATCCGTCTTCCGCCTCAGCCTTTTGCAAGGCCAGTGCAATGCACTGCTCTTCGACCGCTCCCGGAATGACAAGAACACCTTCCTTGTCCGCGAAGATCATGTCTCCAGGGTTGATCTTGACTCCACCAATTTCGATCGGACATCTGTAGTCGATCACTTTGCCGCGAGGCCCTTGGTCCTAATGGTCATCAGCCCGCGTACGTTCTACCCCTACAATGGACTTGCCTGGCTATACAAGCCGACAGACCAGACAGGAAACCCCAGGCGCAGGATTTCGTCGGTATCACGGGAGTAGCCGTTGACGATGGCCCCTGCGGCTTTAAGGTAACTGGCGCGCGTGGACATGAGTCCACCCCAGAAAGCGAATGCGGGGGCGGCTCCAAAGGACGACGACGAGGCGATATAGATTTCATTGGGTTGCAAGCTGTCGAGAGCTTCCATCATTGGGCCAAACGAACGATTGCCGAGCGGCCTCTGGTGGTCCGCAGCGACGCCAGAAGACCTATACTCGGCTTCAAGCACCGGCATCGCACGTCCAACGATCTTCGAGCTGAGGTCGAGCGGTCGGAGCGTTGGGGGTAAGAATTGTGCTTGGTATCCCATGGTGTCCAAGACATCGCCAATGAGGGCCGTATTCAGCTTGGCTTTCAAAGTGTTGAAGAGGGCGGTGTCTCGCGACGACAGGTCCGACATGGCGTTACTGTTGGGAAGTTGGGGCAGAGTCCAAGTTGAGGTTGATTCACGGCGAATTGTTTGAATTTTGCCGTCTATGTATGGAACGAAGAGGAAGCGCATGAACGTTTCCGGCCCGTCAGATACCGCGGGCACTTGACGGGCAGGTCCTCGAGACTACACCTTCGGTGACTCGGACGTGTCGATGCTCCGAGTTCCGTCGACAATCGGAACTCCCGGAAAGCCGAGGATACCGAAGCGAAGAAACCCGCAGATTCAAAATCAATCCATCGCTTCAGCCTCGTCTACTTTTGCATCTCTCGTTTGTTCGGCTACAAAGGCCTTGTCGTCGTCGCTTTCATGCTGCCGTGCGTGCTCGGCGCCGGGTTGCTCTACGGCTTGGGTCGAACGGCAAATCACCGGGGCGGTTTGCTCTTCGGCTATTACTGTATCGCCTTTTTGTTCGGCTGCCTTCCTCTCATCTTTCCACGGCTTGCTGCCAACACCAGCGGTACGTTCTCAATTGTTTCCAGACGGGCTCTATCTAATTGCTGCTCTCAGGGCATACCAAAAAAGCACTCGCCATATCGCTGTGTAATGCCGGCAGTGCTGTTGGGAACATCGTCGGACCGCTCCTGTTCAACACCAACCAGGCGCCCGAGTACCATACAGGACACACTACGGTACTGGGTATCTTCATTGCGTGCCGCATTCTCTCCCTGTGAGTCATGTCGCCATCCATGCACCGCAGGATGTGTGGCTGATCCAAAGCAGTGCTCTCACCTTGGCATTCTGGATGATGAATAAAGGCTCTGCAAATGGTCGCCGTCGTCTTGTGCTGGGTCCTCACCTCGTACTTTGGCCGCCGTGCTCTTTACCTCTTTGGTGTTGGATTCAACGCGCTGTTCCTCCTTGGCATCGGCATCGCCGCTTCCGTGCCGAGGACCAACGCGTCCGCCTGGGTACAGGCGGTATTCATGATACTCGTCTATGCCCAGTACGGCCTACCATTGGACGGATCACCTACCCCGTCATCGCCGAGACGTCGTCGGTTCGTCCTCGCGCCATTTGCCCTTTTGCCCTTACTTTTCTGTGGTTCGGGAGCTCGAGGAAGTCATGCAGGCTCCGACGTGATCTTCTCGCACGTGCAATGCTCAAGGCGAACCCAGGGGACATGCTGGGAAGCACCCTGGTTGGTCGGTTCGACTGTACTCAGTAAGGGTACTCGTACGGATACGTCCTGCACCAAGCTTCCGCCCGAGTCAGCAGTTTCGCCTTCGCCAGGGATTTGCTGTTGCCGCGGGTGCCCATCCCTGAAGAAGTGTACCGAGATCCAGGTCGCGCTAGCTCGAAATGACCCCATGTTTGACAAGCACTCGTACCGTTCAGACGGGCTAGAGCGGCGTGTTAACCGACTTCTGCCAAGGTACCGGAAATCACTATTCATTCCCGCTCACGATGGGTACGTACATACCGGATTCTTGCATTCGTAAAATGAAACAGGTGGGGTCTCCACCTCCTCCCGCGATTCTCCCGGCCTCAATTGGCACCGAAACGGTTGTACCTCTCGATACTCGCGCTAATACGAAGAAGGCTGCATACATTCGCACGTTCCCAGCTCAACGTGCTTCGTTAGTCTTTCGGATGTGACCGCGATGTCGATGCCAGCCCAAACTCCGCCCAGAATGAAAAGGACGGGAGATCTCCATCTTTCACCAATACTGTACCCAGTCCCCCGTTCAACAAACCACGCCATGGCTTCGAGTGACCACCCCGAGGTTCAGAATGTCGAGTTCAAGGGCTTTGACGACACTGTCGAGTTCGAAAAAGGCCGCGTCCTCGCGGTGAGTGACGAGTCTCGCGCTGTCACGATCGAGGAGCACAAGCTTGGCCTTTTCGAGGCGGTCTCGACGTACCCCAAAATTGTGATATGGTGCATGTTCCTCTGTCTCCCTATTATTGGCATTCAGTACGACCAAACCGTCATGGGAGCGTACTACGCCCTGCCGGCCTTCCAACAGCGATACGGAAACTACGTCGGAGGCAAGTGGGTCATCCCGGCGCAATGGCAATCTGCGATATCCATGGCCGGGTACCTAGGGCAAGTCATTGGAGCGCTCGGAGTGGCGGCCTGGCCCTTGGACCGGTTTGGGCCTCGCCGTACTCTCACCGTCGCCGTCGCCGCGGTCTTTGGCTGCATCTTCATCCAGTTTTTCTCGCAAACCATCGAGGTGCTCTACGTTGGCGAACTGCTTCAAGGCCTCGTCTCTGGTTCATTCATCGTCATCTGCGTCTCGTACGCGTCCGAGCTCTCGCCCCTTCCCCTCCGCGGTATCCTCTCGTCATACGCCAACCTATGCGCGGTCACCGGCCAGTTCATCGGCACCGGCGTGACGTTTGCCTTCCAATCGCGGCTCGACCAATGGGCGTACCGAATCCCGTTCGCCATCCAGTGGTGGTGGTGCATCATTTACTTCATTTTCATCTGGTTTGCCCCAGAGTCGCCGTACTGGCTGGTGCGCAAGGATCGCGAAGACGAGGCAGTGGCCGTGCTCACTCGACTCTCGGGCCGGCACGACTCCCAGCAGGACGCATTGAACCGCGTGGCGATGATGCGCGTGACGAACCAGATGGAGAAGGAGGTGTCGTCGAGTACAACCTTTGCGGAGTGCTTCCGCGGGGCAAATCTGCGCCGCACAGAGATCTGTGTCGTCGCCTACATCATTCAAGTGTGGGGTGGCGCCGCCCTGATGGGCTACTCGACCCTCTTTTTCGAGCTGGCGGGGCTGCCAAGCAAGAATGCCTTTGCGCTCAGTCTCGGAAGCAAAGGCTTTGCTTTCGCCGGGACGATCCTCTCCTGGTTTATCCTGTGGCGGGTCGGCAGACGCACCTTGTACTGCTGGGGCCAGGTCGCGTTGACCTGTTTCCTCTTCGTCATCGGCATCCTCGACGTCATGCCAAACTACCCGTCCCATCCGGGGCTTCAGTATTCCCAAGCCGTCATGCTCATGCTCTTTGCCTTCGTCTACGACTTCTCCATCGGACCGGTCGAATATGTGCTCCTCGGCGAGATCTCCTCCACACGGCTGCGTGGCAAGACCATTGCTGTGGCCCTTGCTATCAAGGCTGTTTTTGGTATCGCCAACTCGGTGTCTATGCCTTACATGATGAACTCCGACCACGCAAACATGCGGGGTAAAGCTGGGTTCCTATTCGGTGGTCTCAACCTGCTCTTTGCGGCTTGGGCGTTCTTGCGAATCCCGGAGACCAAGGGTAGGACTTTTGAGGAGATTGACATGCTGTTCGAGCGGGGCGTCAAGGCGAAAGACTTTAGCAAGTATGTGTCGGACGCGGATGTGCACCAAGGGTAGTCGTGTCAAATATACGGTGACGCGATTGTGGCGTAGCAACTGGCGGACAACGCCTAGCGCTGCGATGCAGATTATGATGCATGCACACGATGTGACTCCATGTCACTTTGCTTCACGACCGAACCACCCAAATCGGATTTGTCAAACCGAGCATATCATCCTGTTCACTTCGTACCTCCAGTCGGACATATCGAGCTCTCACGAGGAGCTCGACCTGGGTCTCCGATGTCCTGTGGATAGTGCCCGCTTCCGTGATAACCCTCAACTCGCAACTTGGGAACCCAGTGAGCCTCACCCTTGCCGCCACCTCGCCGGCCGCCGCGAGCCATCCGCCTATTGCTGCTCTCTCCGAGTCGGATCGAAGCTCGAATTCTATCTCGTAATGCGGATGCTGGGTGATGTAGGCCGTTCCTCTTCGCAGACCTTGGATGATCGAGTAGACCGAGACCTCCTCGGCAAGCACCCTCGTACATGGCTCGGCGATCTCGAACCGTGGTTCGTGAATATCGCTCCCTCCTGTTGCGACGAAGACCGTCCCGGCTCGCAGCAGCTCATCCCACTTCGCCACCGCTTTGATGTTCGACTGGTCTTCTGGGTGCCTCTTCCACGGCCCGTTCCAAACCTCGATGCCGTCCATGTGCTCGTGAAAGGAATACGTCCAGCCGCAGCATTTGCACTCCGCAAATGGGTGGTTGATTATAGCAAAGCCGTCAGACTTGTGCACCGCTTCCACGGCAGCGATCAGACTCGCATCCATGTTGGTGCCGTCGACTGAAGGGTCGATGTACTGATCGGGGAGCAGGCCAAGAGCGTTCCAGTGACCTCCAATCGTGGTGACTTCGATGCCCCGGCCAACGAGAAACCCCCTTGGGACGTGATCGCCCCATATCAGATTTGAGCTGAACGTATTGTGCTCGGTGGAAAAGATGAAGTCGAGTCCGCGTTTGTTGGCTTTCTCCACCAGCTGGTCCGGCGTGAACTGGCCATCCGAGTAGACGGTGTGCATGTGGAAGTCCCCCTTGAGCCATCGGGGCAAGTGTCTCTGACCGGGACGCCGTACCGTAGAGCCGGAGAAGTCTGCTCGGACAGGGGCGGGGGCGCTTTGGAATACAGGTAGCGGCCGATCATCCAAATTGATCTCTACCCGATACGACGACGGCGATGCCGCGGGAACGATGGTGTATATGCCGAGCAGCACGTACCACTCTCCCGGCGGAAGGAGACCTGCAATGTAGCCCGGGGTGGCGTGATCATTGGCCACCGTGACTTGGGTCTTGGACCCACCCGAGTAGCCGCGAAACTGCTTCCTCACTCCGAGAAGACCTAGGTCGATCGCGTTGCCTTCAGCGCGGCCGGTGTAAGTGTACGCGATGCTGATTGAAGTGGTGCCGACTGGGACCTCGAACGGGATCAGTCTCTGGGTGAGATCATCCGCAGACGATGCAGTGCCATCGCGAACGACTTTGCGAGAGTCTTGCGAGAGCATTGCGGATAGATCCGGTTCGCGATTGATGCGGGCGGTCTCTCACCTTTTTAAGCCCATCGTCGTGAGGCCAGCTGCACCGAACGCACACACATGTGTCGGATTCGACCTCCCTACAGGCACCTCTCGGACACGATCGGCGCTTCGGCCGCGACCAAAACCCCGAGGCGAAAAACTGTTACCCCTTGGGGAATCCTGCACCGGCGGCTTACAGATCAAATGGGAAGCAGCAGTAGAAGAGTGACACGTCACGGCAAGAGGTTCATCGTCTCCCTTCGGATTATCCGATCGTCGGCTCGGCTGGACCGGATATGAGATGGTGCGTCATGACGCTTCTGTCTTTATCGTCAAAGAAAGGTCGAATTGCCATGTTCATTTCCACCCGAACCCGATCGCAAGTTTCGAGAGTCTGGGAACAACATGGCAGCACCGAACAACCGAGACGCGGCCATCACTCTCAACTCGGGCGTGCAGGTGAGTCAGTTGCAATCAAGTGTTGGATCTGATGGATGGATATGCGCTGATCCTGGACCACAGATTCCACAGCTGGGCTTTGGCGTGTATCGCTCACCACCCGAAATCACCTCCCGATCTGTTCTCTCTGCGCTCGACGCGGGGTATAGGCACATCGACTCGGCCCAGTGGTACTTGTGAGTGGTGCTTCGTTCTAGACAAGTCCGCTGAAGCAGCATACCAGCAACGAAGAGCAGGTTGGCTCGGCAACCCAATCGTCATCATACCCCCGCCCATCGGTCTTCCTCACGACCAAGCTTGGCCATGCGGACCGCATTATCGAGCGGCTCGAGGAGAGTGTCGCCAAGATCGACCCCCGGCCGGACGGATACGTCGACCTGTTCTTGATACACGCGCCGACGGCGGGGCCTGAGAAGAGGCGTGAGCAATGGAAGGCTCTGGAGGCTTTGGTGGATCGGGGCAAGGCGAAGGCGATTGGGGTATCAAACTAGTGCGTTCTGAGTGCGAGGATAATATCAGCGGCACCCATGTCGTCTGCGTTGGGGTGTCCGCTCACACGCACTCGCTCCAGTGGGCTGAAGCATCTGCAGGAGATGGAGGAGTATTCCCAGATCCCCCCCGCGGTCAATCAGATCGAGGTGCGTCTGGTCCCCCATACAAGCTTGAGCTCACTGACGAGGGACTGCAGCTTCACCCTTGGTGTCAGGTTGGTGAAAGTGCTGTAGCTGATCGGCGGTCACCGCTCACCAGTCACAGCAACCTGCAATTGTGTCATACTGTCAGGCCCGCAACATTGCCCTCGAGGCGTACTCGCCCCTAGTTCAAGGCAAGAAGGCTTCCGATGCGACCCTGACCAAGATCGCGAAAGAAACGGGGAAGACATGGGCCCAGGTCCTGATTCGTTGGAGCTTGCAACGAGGGTGAGATGGTAGCCTGTTCGACATGCGCCGTCGCGTTCTGATCCCCCAAGGTTCATCCCACTCCCAAAGTCCGACAGCAGAGATCGCATCTCAGCCAACATCGACGTGTTTGACTTCCAGCTCACTGAAGGTCAAATGATGGCTTTGAACGCGCTCGACAGGGATGAGCATGTCTGCCTCAATCCGACAGAGTGCCCTTGAATCGTGGCCCGCAAATGCGACTCTGCACATATATTCATGCAGAGCATTAATGACCAGGATCCAGCAGGTGCTTATGCCCCAGCCAAGCCCGACTCCACCTGGCAAGGTCAACGGACGGGCAGCGCTGCTGATGACGACCCGGCTTTACGCCTCGAAGATTCGCCCCGTGCTGACGTTCAGCTGTGAACGGTCAGCAGACATCACATCAAGTGATCGCTTCGCAGTCTGATGTACCACACCAACTCACCCTCGTCCACTTCTTGCCCTCCCACCATCGCGACACCAGCACCTTGGGCCACCACAGATGCCATAGAACGAGGAAAGGCAGCCAGTCATCTGCCACCAATGTCGGATCCACGCGAAGCCTCATTGGATCCTCGTTGGGCCTAAGATCATGACGAGTGCGATACTCCAGCAGGCACGCTGGTAGCGAAGGGTGGAGCGTCGCCAGTAGGTGGTGTGAAGGGATGAGCAAGGGCAGGTAGCGCATGATGAGGTCGTTGTAGAACCACGATCGGGGCAGGGTATCGCGAGGTGGCCGTAGGGCGTGTGGAGGCGCCGAATCTGGATCGTCCAAGTAACACTGGGCGATCTCGTCCAAAGGGAGGAGGATGACAGCAGTGTGGACACGGGCGTTGCACTCCAGTGGGTAGAGCTCCCCATCCTTGCTCGAAAGGATGAGGTCAAACGAAAAGTGACCGGTGAGTAGGCGCGTCTTCCCAGACGGCGCGAGGTCATCCGCAAGTCGGGCCAGGAGTTGTCGTGTCCACGCTTCGGCCCGCTGGCCAATGACCTCGGTGGTGACATTGTCATACGTCATGAGCATGTCGTTGGAGGGACATGTCACAAACGAAGTCACCTGGCCGTCGACGACGGAGGCGTGGGTACAGTACTCTGGACGGTCGATGCGCGTCAGCACTGCCGGTGCTTGTGACCATCGGCTTACCCTGCCCCGCTATGAACTCCTGAAACACATAAGGACACTCGTCCGTGATCCTCGTGGCCAATCCTTCCAGCGCTGCCCTTGTCCGAGACAGCTTGTCATCGTCGGCCTCGAGCGGGAACAGCGTCATATCCCCCCTGTTCTCGTCCAAGCCCATGCACTTCAACACGAACTTCGGCTCTCTTGACCCTTGGCTCCGCAAGTATTCCACGGCTTGGTTTACACTCTTGACCATGCGGCCACTCGGCGCCGTCATACCCAGTCGCGCCACAAGACCCATGAACCGGTCCTTGTCGTGTAGATCCAGCATTGTCTCCGAGTCCTGGATAAACGTACGGCACGTGCCGCCGGTTGCGTCGAACATGTAATCGGCAGCACGAGCATCCTCGACGGACGACCCGGCGCCCGACACCGGGATGAAAAGCGTCGCCGCGTGGTACTGAGCGATCGAGAGGAGTCTGTTGGAGTAGTCGGTGTAGGCGGTGGCCGGGGGAGGCACAAGGTAGAAAGCATCGACCGAAGCGGAGAATCGCATCGGGCAAAGCTCGCCCCATCTGTTCCCGATCAGCGTTGGCACAGAGAGTAAACGGAGACCTACCCCTCCTCCCCGACGCCGATGACAGTCCACCCGGCCCGCTTGAACGCGCGAGCGAGTCTATGCAGATCAGCTATAGATGGCATTTCCCTGGCGAAAACCCTCACTACTCACGTGAGACCTTTCGACATCCTCCCCCCCGTGATGATAACGCAGCGCCGGTCCACTCCTTGTCGCTCCGCGGAATCATCGTCCTCAACGGCGATCTTTCGAGGAGTTCCACCGCGGATACTGTCCCCCAAAACGCATGCCGCGATGGCGACAAGGGACACAGGGAGCAGCACTATCGACAAGGATGGGAGGATCACGCTCGACAAGAAGTTCTGCAAACGGGATGGCACAGCGCGTACCATGTTTGACAAGCACTCTCTTGGGAGGTCAAGAGAGAACTGAGTTGGCCAGGTTGCATCCATTCGCCCTTGATCCTCAATCTGCCATCGGTATCCAGTGTCCGGAAACACGATGTCAAGCACACGTGATCGCTGCCTCGGTGCGATGTTTTCGATGCGATCCCATGTTCGATCGACGTCATGTAGAGAAGGAACAAACCAACATCGACATCTGATCGATTTCCCGGTTCCGGATTGCCGGTGCCCGATCGCGATGGTCACGACAGCGGGTGTTGTCGATCACGAACTGCGCCAAGTCCAGTCACCAATGCAGCGCTGGCACCTGGGCCTAGGAGTTACAAGGGGGGTACAGGGAAGATCGCAAGAAGTACCCGCCTCTGGAATCACCCCGCCAGCAAACAACCCTCTTGAAAAACCAGTGCTCAATGCTAGGAACCAGTGATTCCGGTTGCTGCTGACAGAATGCGAAATGACGTTCAGCCCCGGCACTAGTGCCGGGGCTGACCAACTAGTGCCGGGGCTGACCAGGTGCATCGACTGCCAGGACGCGGTGAAGCAACTTGTTTCATTCAAGCTGCGACTTCTTTCATTTATGCTACGACTTCATCCATTCATGATACATTGATGAATTCGGCAAACCCCTACCCGCAGCTTCCCGTGTACACCATTTCTGACCGATTTCGCACAAGTAAGCCCCTGTCTAGTAAACTGGGGTCGTCCCAGTGACCTGAGCGCGTGTTCGTCAGCCGCTACTCGAGTTCACGCTTAATGCACTTACGCCGTTCGTCACGATGCCAGTCGAATCGACTGGAACACCGCCGGCCTTGACAGCAGCCATCTTGGGCGCCTCCCCGTTGATGCCCTTCCTCTTGAGACTGCTGGCCGGAGCCTTGACATCCGCGTGGCCATTGGCCATCTTGGGCGCCTCCCCGTTGATGCCCTTCCTCTTGAGACTGCTGGCCGGAGCCTTGACATCCGCGTGGCCATTGGCACCGTTGACTTTCTCGGCGTTGCCCTTTGCGTACGCTTCAGGCTCGGCACCGAGGTCTCCGGCGTCGACATACGCCTCAAGTCCGTCTCCCGAGCCGAAGCGAGACTTGACAAAGTTTTTGTGGACACGCAGCACCGATCGCAGCTCGTCGAGGGGGACGTCGTTGAGGAAGACGCACTTGCCAAACTCCCCGTCGGGAACGGCAAAGCGCTGCTTGCCGTCGCGGGTTTTCCTGGAAGCGGCGTGAGCTCCGAGTGATGGTGTTATCCCACAAACTCACTTGATCGCTTCGGTGGCCACAGACAGCAGGTCTTCAGTGAAAAGCTCGTGGTCCATCGACAAGCCCACGGAAGACACGAGCTTGAACCACTCGTCTCGCTGAGCGTCGTTGATGAGTCCGCGGGAGTGAGCGAGGGTAATGGAGTACGCCATGTCGATCTGTGAAAGCTTTGTGAGTAGACCGGCTACGCTGCAGCCGTATGCAGTAACTCACAGTAATCGCATGCCCATGGCGCAGTGGGACCCTCGGCGTCAATTCAAGAGTCGGCGACCAAGTGTGACCGAAGGCAATGACCCGGTCAAGGCCAAGCTCGTGCAGATTGGGAGACTCGAGCTGCTCAGTCAGATTGGCCAACCATAAAGTTACCATAAAGTTCCTGCGCACTCACCTGCAGCATGGTCTCGATGCCCTTGTGACAGATCTCCTGGCCAGGCGCTCGTACTCCTTCGCCGCCCTCTCTGAAGCCAAACCCAGTCTCAACAAGCTGCTTGCCGTGCTTGACGAGCAGCTCCCAGACGGCCTTGTCGCCCACGGACGCGATCTTGACGAGTTCAGCAAAGCCGTTGCGGACCTGTGGGCGGTCATCAGCGACACGGAGGAGTGGTTGGATGTCGCCACTCACCTGTCCGATTGGGAGGGTTTTGAGGAAAGAGAAGTCGAGGAAGGTGTGCAGAGGAGCATGATATGCCCCAAGTCTTCGTGGATCAGCATTCTGCCCCAGCTGTCCCCCGTACCGGACCCACCTGTTCTTGAGCTTCCTGTGGTTGATGCCCACTTTGATGCTAACGCTGGCGTCGATAAGACCGATGAGAGTCGTCGGGACGCGGATGAAATTGCTTGTCCGGCGATATGAGGCGCAAGCGTAGCCCGACACGTCGGTGACCAAGCCTCCACCGATGACCAGGGTGGGCTCCGTACGAACGATTCCGAATGAATCCATGGCGTCGACGATGGACAGCATGGTCTGGGAGGGTGAGAAGGACAGCGATCAGAGCTCGCCATCGGACACTCACGTCCATGGTTTTGTTGATCTCTCCACCGTTGATGATCTTCCACGTGATCGGGATGTTGTAATGGGCAAAGTACTTCTCGACCTGCTCATGATAGATTGGATGAACAACTGATGCAGTCAGCACTGTCCAAACGGCCGTCCGTTGAACCTCGCACTCACTCGTGTCGATGACTATGAGGACCCTGCCCCATCGCTCATAGATGTCGGCAAGTCGCGAATGGTCGACATCAAAGACGGGTGAAGTGTAGTGGAAGTTATACTTGAGAGCCTCATTCCCCTCAACGACGATCGAACCCCGCCTGTCCTTGGTTACGGAGGCGGTGAGATCGGACATGGTGCTGAGATAGTTCCGTCGCTACGACTGAAAGGTCGACCAGCTACTGTAGATGGATTCAATGGAGGTTGCTGTCCATTGTGAACATCCAAACTTCTGGAGATATATATCACCCTGCGTCCCCGATCGCGCCGGTCCAGGATCGCGAACACACCCCATCCATCGAATGAGGATCGCCGAATCGGTCCATGGCATGGGCTGACGGCGCTTCCACTCAGTCTACCGCACACACCATCGCGATGCTTGGGTGATCGTGTCACCTAGTAGTTCCAACTTGCAGTCCGATCGAACTGGAACAAGGGCATCACCCGCAGATTAGGCGATCGATCGAATGGTGGTGACGGGTGTGTGACGCGAGGAGGACTTTCCGCCCGTGTACGAGCTAAGCGAAATCCTGACATGCACGTTTGCTTTGAGCACCGACCATAAGCAGGCTGCGATGCTGCAGAACTGAAAGTGTGTACATGATCGGTGGTGTCACTGCGGTGACACCGTTGTGCTACATGACCCCATATCTAATCACCACGTTCCCGTTACGTCAGGGGGTGCTCGTGACATCGTCCACCTTGCCATCGACGCTGAATCGATCGGGAGTTTGATAACCGAGGCAAAAGCGCTGCACTGGTCTGGAAAAGTCAGATCGAACCGTTTGCTGGACGATGATGAGATGATATGCACAGTTTCGGCCCGGATCGGCGATTCCTCGCAGCGACTGTCGGGACGGTGGGGGTGAAGAGCACTCACTGCGGTTACCCATGATCCTTCCCTTGGGAAGCTCTTCTTCAAAACTCAAAGCACGGCCTTACGACTCACTTGACAGTCAGGCAGAGACGACTTCCAAAAGCATGCCCATCGCAACGCCCACCGAGACCAGTTTCAGAGCCGCGCCTGCGCCGCCGCCAAAGTATCACGGTGAGTCGCTCGCTGGCCTGCCCCTAATGCTGGACGTGCGTTGAATCTGGCGCAGAGCCGGTACAAGGCACTGTCTTCCATGTGAGTTGCGTTTATGCACAGAGATACTGGACGTTTGCCCCGCTGACCCGAGAGCCAGGGAGATGGCCGCGAAGAGGACCTTCTCAAACACCTCCGCTCACTGCCTTCCTTGTCCCGAACCGAGACCTCCGGCTTGTCACTGCGCGACCGTTCGCAGCGGGTTCTCGATGCCATACACGAGTTTGGAAAGGGCGAGAACCGGTATCTCATGAGTGTTGGCGAGACAAAAGGCAGACAGGTGGAGGAACTGGTGAGGTCCAAGAAGCCAAAGGTGAGTCGTATACTTGGAATCTCATGAAAGACTGGGCATATGGGCACTGACGCATCTCCACTTACAGCTCATTCTTGAGCTTGGATCATATGTGGGATATTCGGGAATCTCCTTCTCCAGAGTAAGCAGCAGTCGGCATTGCTCCGTGAGTAATGCGACGGGCTGAGCACATACACAGCATCTCCCCGAGCTCCATCCTTCCCTCACTTTCCCGCCCGACTGGAAGGCAGCCGAAACCAGCCAGAGCCGAGCTGGGTACATCTCATTGGAAAAGAGCGAGGTATACGCCGAGACTGCTGCGGGTGCTGTGGAGCTGGCGGGCTTGGACAAAGTGGTCAAGGTGAGGGACGTGTTCCAGACCCCAGCTGGGTTACGTGACTCCGGCTTACACGAGCAGATCGTCGTCGGTAGCTCCACGACCAGCATCAAGTCACTCAGAAAGACCCTCGATATGCCCCGGCCGATGAAGTTTGACATGGTGTTCCTGGACCACCTCAAGCCGCTGTACACGATCGACCTCAAGGTGTTGGAAGAGGAGGGGCTAGTTGGTCCGGTGCGTGGTCCCTGGTGCGCTTTTGGAACGAGCCTGAGGTTGCCTTTCTCCAGGGGACCGTGCTGGTGGCTGACAATGTCGTCAAACCCGGCAACCCGGCATACCTCTCCTGGGTGCGGGCCACTCCAACTCAGAAACGACAAGCTCTCAAGCTTGGACCCATGTCCACTCAGCCTGCGCCCACGCCGAACCCGTCTCTAGACGATGGATGGCTCACTGCCTTCCGCGACGGACCGATCGATGAAACTCGATGGGTACCTCCAGAGGCCGAAGGGATCACGTCGAAGGGCGACCCGTCCCTGATATATGAAAGTCAAATGCTGGATGGCTGGGATCCTTACACGGGCGAAAAGGACGCCTGCGAGGTGTCGACTTGTGTTGGTAAGGAGGAGTAGGACAAGGAAAGAAGAGGGTTGTCGAGCAGGAGCAGCTGAAAGCCTCTATGCATGACTTCATCTCGCCGCTGCAGGCTGTTCCAGGAAACCCGTCTGGCGCCAGGCATCAACCATCTTCCTGATGTGCGCCTCGCCAATCAGCTTCAGGTTCCGAAAAGACATCGACGCCAGCCTAGCATTCGTGGTGTCTACGACCAGCTTGGGCTGAGAGTCCGCCTCGGTTCCGTACTATATTCAGAATGAGCGCCAGTACAGGTGGAACGCCAGTACAGGTGGAAGGGATAGGTAACTCACAGCGGACCTCCAAATAGGCAGCATCTGTCTGCTGGGATCCTCCTCCGGGCTCGCTTCGACTTTATGTAACCAGACATTGGGTCGAATTCGCTCGAATCTCTCAGCAGCCGACTGCAAACCGTCTAGGACGGAGCTCCAATTGATGCCGAGTGGATGTACGATGTGATGTATGAAGGAGGTGCTGTTGTCCCCCAGAACAATGTCGACACTGGAACGGCAATGTCAGTGGAACACGTCCGCGACGGTAAGTAGTTCACCCACATCGCATTGGCGGCTAGGTCCACCGGTAGCCAGGAGGGTGTCTGCGCGGGATCAGCATCGTCCGCCCTTCGGCGTGCGGGAGAATCGAAACGTACAGCGTTGAGAAGCGGTAAACACCCCGTTGTTTGACCGGTGCGTATCAACAACGGCCATCCCTCCTTTTCGTTCCAGTGACCCGTCAACGTATCTCCACACAGCTGGCCGATTCGCAAAACATGCACTCGATCGTGTAGCACAGGAGACTCGGATGCCGAGCGGCAGATCGCCTCGGTGACCCACTTCGACTGAGAGTAACCAATCGGTGACGCCGTTGACGGGTCGAGTGATGGAGCCTCAAGGATGCGTCCGTCAGAAGGGGGTTTCGCCAGAACCGAGGCGAGAGAGGAGCAAAAGTACAGGCGACTTTCTGGCGAAGCGGCAGCCAGCATGTCGAGGAGATTTCGTGTGCCTAAGTAGCATAAGTGTTTTTGATGGCGCGATCGACACGAGGTGAGGCTTACCCTTGATACTGCTTTCAAAGGAGACAAGACTACTGGCAAAGTGTACCGGCCAGGCGGCCTGGAGGCGATCAGATGTGAAGTACGAGCTCTTCGCCGATGGTGACTCACATGTATGATGACATCCACCTTCTCCGCTAGCTCGGCATAGACCTCGCTGGTGAGGCCAATCTGAGGGGCGCTCAACTCGGCGCTGTACACCCGGACCTTGTCGCGATGAATCTCGATGCCCCTTCCGCCCACCACCCTCTCCACTCGAAGTCTTCCCTCGTGGTCGTTGTCGGCCCGTACGAGGCAGACGACCCTCTCCACGATATCGGACGGTAGGTTTGAGAGCTGTTCGAGGAGGAAGGAACCCAGTGAACCAGTGGCGCCGGTCATGACCTGCACGAGCGAGAGGATCTGGTGAGCACACGAGCGTTAATCACGCTGGACACTCACAACTGTCCACCCCCGTTCCCTTTTACGTGTTGGGCAATCATTGTTCTGAGGGGTGTTGAAGGTTCCATATCGAGTCACCAAGTCCTCCATCGGGTCGTGACCACTGAGACCCCCATCTTCGGGGGGATCCTCCCGGCCCTCTTGCAGGTCATGTATGTACGTCGCAAGTCTGTACGTGGCTCGTCAATGTGTGCTCCGGCCGTCCCACTTACTGCGCGATCGTCGGCTGCTCAAAGACAATGTTGGCTGGTAATGAATGACCACCCGTGTTCAGCTGCTGTAGGGTGTGAGTAGTTCTGTATCTCCCAGACACTGCATATGAAGCTCACCTTGAGCATTGCGGATCTTACTCTGATCGCCATGAGAGAATTGACTCCCCAGCTGAACAGGTCGGCCGTGCGGTCCAGCGGTCCTGCTCTCCTCCCCGTGCCCGCGATTGACTCAATCAGTGAAGTGACGATCCTCTCGGTCTCTGGAAGTGTTCGTTTCGGAGCCGCGGTGGCCTCGCTTGATTTTTCATCGTACACTCGTTCGATCTCCGCCCGGAAGACCTCGTAGGCCAACCCCCTCTGGATCGTTCCCTTGCTGCTTTTCGGAAGCCTTTCCGCCTTCTGGGCATCGGTCACGACCAGGCACATCTCCTCTGCGACCTGCGCGAATGAGGGAGAGGACAGATTTGCTTTTACAATCAATGGTGATAGCTGTGCCACAAGATCGGTCGGTGCTGGCAGCGAACGGGGGAAGAGCAGAACGCCAAGATGAGATCGGTCCGCTCCGACGACCAGAGCATCGGAGAGCAAGGGCGACGAGCGGATGATCATCTCGATCGGCCCAGGGGATACCTTCTCGCCATTGCTCTAGGAGCACCTTAGATCTAGACCGTTACAAGACTGCTCGAATGGGGCGCACCATTACAACCACGTCGTCCCCTCTTCCTACATACCGCCAGACATCCCTCTTCGTCGGGTGTGGCTCATACAGGTCGCCTGTCGCGTAGCTCTCGTCGCCTCTATTCGACTTGGTCTGGGGAGTCGGGTGAATACAGGTCTCGTATAGCGGCGTTGATGTAGTGGCTGTAACACATACCTTGCTGCTCCGCCGGCTCGTCACCACCATCTCAAACCTGTCGCCCTGCTCCTCGACTGGTTCAAACACCAAGGCGTCGGCATACGGCGAGTCGTTCCGGAGCCAATCCCAGTCCACCTCGGCCTCGTAATCCCGGTGCGAGCTTAGTAGAACTGCAGCTGGTGTCAGGCCCAAGGTTTGTCAGAGGATCTCATGAGTCCTCCCCACTCACATCCGCACTCGCTGCTACCCAAGCGGCTGACCAGCCTCACTCCGTTCTTCACCATCCGATCCCCCACGCCGCTGTCGAGCGGAGCCCCTCCTGTGCTCACAAAGTCCATGGTCTTGAGCATGGCTAATCCCGGGCCATTCGGATCCTCCGCGATGACAGTGAGAATGTAGGGGACGCTCAAGAACGCTCGTACCCGGAACTTCTCTATTCGTTCCAACACTTGCTGGTCCGTCATGCTCACTCCCGGCAGAACAGGAGGGGGATCCTGACACGAATTGACGGCGGCAACGACGTTGGCGGATGTGATCGGCATGTCAGAGGTCGGGTAAAAGTACACCACGCTCCTCGCCATCCACGCTCGTAATAGATCTGAGATGCCGCCGTGGAAGAGTGGTGTGGTGGTGAATGCTGCCGCTTCCGCAGTCGGTTCCGAGGGGGCCAACGACGTTGACCCCCTTGCCAGGTATGTCGGGACCGCTCTGCGAGGCAAAGCGGCCACGGATCGGAGATGGGTATGGGGGATCGGCTTGGGTGTCCCGCTGGTACCGGATGTGTGGAAGACGTGTGATATTGCACCCGGGCTGAGTGAAACGGGCTTGGAAACTGTCGATTCGATAGTAGGTGCGACAACGGCGGGTCGCGACGGGAGCTCTGTGATAGTTGCAGTCGAGTCCACGCTACCCACGGAGGCCGCTAGATCCCTGTACTTTGGGTGGAATAAGAGGTGGGTGGATGCGGTCTGTCGGAGAAGCCCCTCGATCGCTGAGGGCGAGCACTGAGGTCTGGTATGGGATACGACCGGATCAGCCCTGCGTTCACTGTTGATGCTAAGAACAGGACTCACGCGATGAGGACTACTCCGTAGCCCATTCTCATCAATGCTATCCATGCTAGGAGGAAGTCCAGTCCCGTCGGACAAAGTAGGGACACAACTGCGCCACTATGTTCCTGCACCTTGACGCCTTCCCCTGCGAGACTCTTTACGAGCTGAGCCGAGAGTGATAACAACTCTGGGAAGGCTGCACAGCGTCATGATCACGGAAGCTCCACATTGCTGCATACTCACAATACCGATCGCACACCCATCGATCTGCCTCTGATAACGACACGAATCCGACAACCTTCTCATCTCCCAGCTCGTCCGCTCCCTGGTCGATGAGCTGGATGATCGAGCGGATATCGTGCGGAGAGCGATCGTTCTGGCTCTGGGAATGGCCGGCCGTGGACACGAGGTAAGAGAGCGGCATCGATGCAAACCTCGCAGGAGCAGGAGCATCGAGAAGGAAAGACGATGTTACCAAGTCGAAACGTTCAGCGATTCATCTTGCGGCCAAAACATGCCTAAGTGAACCGATATTGTCGCATCGGCTTCCCCGCCGGGATCGGAGGAATCGTAGGATGACGTATCGGCTCATCCGGCTCAAGTTCGGCTGGCTAGCAATGTTCGGGTTTAGACTGCCAATACCCGTCTTTACAAGCCGCCAAACGGCTCCAGCAGGCCTACTGTACAACCAAACAGTCCCAAGTTTTGGAGGAGGAAAAGGGCGTCGTTGAAATTACAACGTAGAAAGGGGGTCTTGACGCCACGCGCAGATGACGCACGAGGACGAAGGACGAAGGCGGAAGCGATACGCCATGAAACCATGTACGACGAGTACGTCTACATATGCGTTTAGTACAAGACCCAGCACCTGTCATGTTCATTCGACCTGCACAACACATCAAACGAAAGTCTCCCTCCTGACCGGCTACCAGAGCCCCCGCTTCTCGATGCTGTCAAACATGCATTCCCTTGGCTCCGCGCTCGCATCGCGAGTATAATGTGTGGATAATCACTCACCAGACAGGCTGCAGGCGGAGAAAAGGAGGAAAACGTATCCTTCGCTCCCAGGTCTACCTTTCCCAAGTAGCTCTTGCAGCGGGATGAACGTGACGCCCTATCATCAGCTTGTCGGATACCATTCTAGTGCTTACCATTACAAAGTTCCCAAGCCAGTTCAGGCTTACGCCCAAGGTTCCACTCACATTCCTCGCGCGCCGAGGCATCACCTCTGACGGAACCAACCACGTAATCGGTCCCAAACCACATGCGAAGGCAGCAATGAAGACAGCCATGGAGACAGCCGAAACGCTGCCACTCGAGCGCACAATTCCGGCGGTGAGGCAAACGCCAGCCCCAGACATCACAAGTGTCGGGTAGGCCAGGAGGTTTTTCGGTCCGAACCGCTGAAGAATGTTCAGTCGGAGCCTGCAGTAGGCAACTGAAACATGGGGACTAACCTTGACGAATAGCGCGGAGATGAGGGTGATCAGGACTTTCATTACGATAAGGAGGAAGGCGACTGCGCGAGCCTCCTGATCAAACACGGGCGTGAGGATCCGGGTGGTGAAGTACATGACTGGAGAAATTCCGCACAGCTGCTGAAAGAGCATGACCGCAACGACGACATGCACTGCCCGAGGTGTCAGTCACAGAACGGGATCTTCGGTTGGCAGACTCACGCCCACGACGTATCTCTGGATCTGAGCTGGTGACAAGCTCACGAATACTCATGACGTCTTCCTGGGCTGTTCGGATCAGAGCTGCCTAAGGATCCTCTCAATGCACTCACAGGGCAGGAGCGGGTGCACCTCCACACTTTCGGCGTTTGCTCCCTGCATTGGTGACGTAGTACGCGCCATGAAGAAACTGCCGAGAAGTTGAACCAAGGCAACCCCTCCAGCCAGCCAAAAGACATTTCGCCATAACATCGCTTCATCCCAGAAGAATGATAGTGCTTGACCGAGACAGATGCCGGCGACGATGAACAGTTGAGTGAGAGTACCCAGTGCCGATCGCAGCGATTTCGGGGGCAGCTCCGCCAGGTGAAGAGGAACCACCGCGATCGAAAGGCCGCACCCAAATCCAACCAGGATCCGCCCACATATCATTACTCGGACGTAATTGGCGAGGCCGATGAAAACCAGTCCTATCAATGTGGAGGAAGATGCGACGCGGAGGGATCCGACCCTGCCAAGTCGGCCAGTGATATGGCCAGCTGACATGGACCCAGCTAGACCACCGAGGGTGAAGATAGCAACCGTTAAGCCATACTCGGCGGGCTGCGACTCGATCAGCGCACCAGTCTATCGAGGGACGAGTCGACTTGCCGTCATGTCGAGGCATGGTCTCAACCTCTGTCCAGGCAGGATCGCCAATGACAGCCCTGAATGAGTTCCGCCCCGCTGTTCGCAGACCAGACCGTCTTGAATGCCGTTTAGCGCTGAGACCGCCATGCCATACTGAAAGACATGAAGGGCTGCCCATATGGCGGCGAGGCAAAGGCGAAAGGTTGCTCCCACCGACAGCGGCGACATGGCTGTCAAGACGTCAAGGTCGAAATGACAAAAGGCTGATCTGAGTGATCAGGTCTTGTGCAGGTACAACCGCTGGAAGGCGAGTGAGTATACTTCACGCCTGACTCCAAAGACCGAACAAACGGCGCCACCAAGTCTGCAAATGTGCCTCGCCGGTCGCCGGCCGGAAGCGCCCACCGGCAGGCGGCAGCCGGACCGAATGGCTAAGTGGCCGGACAGGGGCCCGCTTTTGGCCTTTGAAATCTCGCGTGGGTTTTACAGAGGACCGGAGGTTGAGGTCGGCCCAGAGAGACCATCGCAGGATATGCACCATCAGGCAGGAACTCGCTGCCATCCCTATGCAGATGGTCGCGTCGCTTTTGACGTTTACGGTCGCTCGGCGCCGAGGATCGGCGTTGGTGGGCGGCCGATTTTCCGGGCACCGTCGCAGCTAAAGAAGTCTGTCGAAATATGCTGTATGTATCGACCATTGGACGACGTCCCCTTTCAATCTTGCTTCATCTCTCTCGCGGACGCAATGGCTTACTCGCCCTCAGACGAGAGGCAACCGCTCATCTCAAAGCATGGAGGTCCAACACCATTGCCAAAGGCCCAACTCGGCCTCCTGTTCTTCATTCGCGCAACATATCCGATTTGCTGCTACGTCATCTTCCCATTCATCAACGAGATGTTATTGGACGTCGGGGGCGTCAGGGACCCAGTCCAGGCGGGTTATCGGGCTGGTTTGGTGGGTGACGTCCCCGCCCCCCGTTTGTTGACACTAATTGACGCAGGTAGAATCACTCTTCTCGTTGGCGCAGCTGGTCACCATCTTCCATTGGGGAGCTTTGAGCGATCGGATCGGACGGAAGCCGACCTTGCTACTTGTAGGCGCACTCGCACTGGGGCCAGCGCTGGTCGCGAACGGCCACAAGGTTCTATCGCTGACCTGACTACTAGGGATGTGCAGGGTAAACACTTTCTGCCCTTGCATTTGGCTTCAGCAACAGTTTCGTTACGATGTGCGCGGCCAGGATCTTGACCGGACTGATGAACGGGAATGTCGCGGTGCTGAAATGCGCTCTGTGAGTGGCTGCCCACCTAAACGAAGCCCAACACAGCACCCTCAGTGCCGAGCTCACCGACTCGACCAACCAAGCAAAGGCGGTCTCTCTGTTCCCCATCTGCCTCAATGGCGGTATGATAGCGGCTGCTGTCCTTGGCGGCTCACTGGCCAACACTCGAGGCTGGGCGATCGCGCGCGTGATCCCGGTCTTCGAAACGTTTCCTTATCTGCTGCCAATGGTGCTGGCATCATTGTTCCCGCTCATTAGTGGAACACTTGCGTTCTGCTTTCTTAAGGAGACGCTTCCGCCAAAGGCGTCACTGGTTGTCGACGAGCTCGAGGAAGTGGCCATTGAACAGGGCGTCGCCAATCATCAAGCTCCCAAACAGTCGAAGGCTCTGGTACGCGATCTCGAGACACGCCACATCATTTTGGTGGTCGGCGCTTTCGCCATCATGTCCCTGACCGTAATTGCCCTCGGAGCTCTGCTCCCACTTTTCTGCTTTACCACTATCGAGCAGGGAGGTCTCGGCATGGGCTCACAATCCATCGGCGCTGTGATCTCCTCCAGGAGCGTCGTCGTATTAGCCATTCAGGGTATTTTGCTTCCCATGGCTAGCGAGCCGGCTTGACATCGTGAGACTGCACCGGTGGGCAATGTCGTTCTGGGTACCCACCTTTGCACTACTGCCAATGGTCAATCTCGCCGCCCGTGCACAGCAACCTATCCTTGTCTGGACAGGGCTGGGCCTCTTCATGATCGTCGGCTCCTTCGCGGGAATGTGCCAAGGTGAGTCTGCGACACGTTCTCGAAGGCGCCATATCGTGACTGATGCCATACCGAGTCAGTCTGCAACATTCTCATGACCAACAACGCCGCGCCGCGCCCCGAGCTTCTTGGGACTCTGAACGGCTTGTCACAAATGGTAGCCTCGGTAGTGGGGGTTGTGGGTCCAGGTGGCGCCAATTCGCTCATCGCATTCGGCGTAACAAATCACATACTGGGCGGGAATCTCGTATGGTGCATAGGAGTGGTCGTCAGCTTGATCGGGGCAACGGTAGCATGGGCAATCGAGCCCGAACACAGACACAGGAACCTAGACTGAATCGTTCAAAGACGTAGACGCATGCATCATACCATCTGACACCACTGCGGGTTTCTTGAATTGTGAGGTTGGGCGCCCGGAGGCTAACAGAAAACGTCCGGGACGTCGGATTAAGCGGAGTCTCGTCCAATTCAGCCTTGTCAGGCGCGTCTTGCCCCTCTTGTTCCCTTCGACTCGCACATCTCACCTTTCAGCTGTTCGCCGGGAGGAGCCCGTAACGCTGCCGCGCGATGAGCCAGCGAGAACCACACTCGCCAGAAGAGTCGGTGGACGTGGATGACGGAAGCGGACAGAGGCAACCCGTGATTCGTGCGTGATCTCGCCCTCCGATGCGCCTTTCAACCGGGTCTGACAACCACCTACAGGTGCCTGTGTAAGCATCTCGGAGACGCGTAGATGCGGAGACGCAGAGACTGGAGGTCTGATATGTCAAGGATGCTTGTCACAGGATGAAGATGAAATGTGTCGGCAAGAAGGACCCCCCGTGTAATCGATGTCGACATGCCGGACAGCCTTGCACTTTCGACGGACCGCGCAAGGGCAAGACTACCAGGCTCGAAGGGTGAGTTGCTGGACTCCCATGGCACGGCACATGAACAGTAGCTGATACAGCAAGCCGTATAAGCATCGTAGAGGCCCGGATGGAGAATATGCAAGGGGCTATCGAAGAGTTACTGAGGCTGCAGAGGGCGGCGATACCAGATGCTGCAGGGCGGGTTCGGGGTGCTGAGGATGAAGGTACGCTGCCTCTCACATGTCGCAACGGCTCCGCTGACGCATACCGGCGGCACAGGCAACTCGCATGTAGCATCGGGCGTTGTCACCAGATCCCCTCTCGCCGACCACACGCAGACCCTTCAGAGCGCCCAAACTATCCAGTCCCTCCAGTCCCTGATTGATCAGACTACCCCCGACCATCGAATATCCTCTCCTGTAAGACCACTCATCTCGCAATCCTGGTCAGCGACCCGGGGGCCTCAACCAGTCGGCCCACCAGCTACCGATCCTGCTCGTCAACTGCCGGATGCGCCTGCGTCCAGGACACGAGACATGAATGTCATCCTTCTGAACACGGCGGACGACGAGGACGACGAGGAGGAGGATCCAGTCGGACTCGACTCTTCGTCCCTCGGGCCGTGGGACAGCATGTTCAATCACGCTGAAACTGCCCGTCTGCGGCAAGACGATCATCTGGGAACAGGGAGACGGTCTGCCATGGTGCACGCAGAGGCTGCTGGTTCTGGAGGTGGAAGAAAGCGGAAGCGGAAAAGCTTCACGTTAGAGGACCTACCTGATTTTGAGGATCAGAACGAGGTTACGAGGCAGTTACCGAAGATGAGGGGGCACCAGTCGCGCAGGTTTGAGGATCCGGTGGACTTGGGGTGGTGCACAGCAGCGCGAGGAAAGGAGTTATACGACTCGTGAGTTTGTACTTGGGCCAGACATGTCCGTACGCTGTCTCCAGCTGACATCAAGTTGATTCATGACACACTGTCTGGTGTTCATGCCATGCTTTGACCCGGCATTCGACACCTTTGAATCGTACGTGACGCTGTCCTGCCGGTTTGTGACTTGCCGTCGTCCCGGGTGCTACCACGAGCTACCTCCACTGACGCCCACGACAGAATGCGCAGTCGATCGCCTTTCTGCGTCACCACTCTCATCTACGTCGCCTCGAAGCTTGAAGACCCTGCAAACACACCGAGCGACCTGCAGAGACTATACCAAGAGCATGCCGAGAAGATCGGGATGAGCACGCTGTTTAGTCCCATCTCAACATTGGAAGTCGTCCAGGCCATGGGTGAGTGGCTTTTCGCGCCCTGCTGCTCTGTGCCAACAGGACCTGTAGTCGCGCTTTCCAGCTGGGGCGACACCTCGTGGCGACCTGGTGGACATGCCGTTAGGATGGCAATGGACATGGGCTTGTACCGCTGTCTCCCCTCACTCGTGCAGACCGGCATGGGCAAAGGGAAGTCCTCTGAGGATCTGAAGGAGGACCGATCATTGGTGACCGGTGCGAGGTGTTGGCTTACCGTACGTCATTCCACTTTACTGTGCCGTGTAGAGCAAGCTGATGACCGCCGTCAGCTATGTAAAATGGAGTTTGAGATGGCTTTCAACCTGGGCCGACCGGCGCTCTTCGGGGGCGAGGAGTCGATACGCCTCGCAAGGGAGTTTCTCAAGCATCCGCTCAGTATCATCAACGATTCACGACTAGTGGCAGCCTGCGAACTCTTAGCGAAGCGATGTCAGTGTCCCCTGTCCCGGTCATCCACCTATTGACTGACCATTGCAGTGGTTCTTCATCAGCCTTTCGCCTTTGTGCCACATGCCCTGGTCGGAAACGATATCGTCCAGACACTCAGAGATTCAGAGGCTGCGGCCGTGGAATGGTACAACTACTGGGACGCGTACTACGAGAGGCTCGGGGTCGGAAAGGGACATATCCTGCGCGAAACTCGCAAGTTGCGCTATTCTCTTGCCCTGAAACTCTGCTGACCCACAAGTGATCACCCAACGGGCTGGGGCTGTGTGCGTTCTCCATCTTGGCATTGGATCCTGTTGACCGGACAGGATGTACCTCAACTCGAAAATCCTCTACGGCGTGAGAAGCCAGAAAGACGTGGCTAGCCTTTCCAAGGCGCAACTTGAACGTCTTGTCGTGGCGATCCGCGCCGCGGAAACTCTGATAGGGATGGGGCTGCGCAGCCAGGAATACGTTTCCAGGTTCCGATACGGTGAGATGTCTTCGATTATCCAGGGTGAGCGATTGCTTATACACTCCCAGCGAACTCGTTTTCGCACGTCGGCATGGGATACACGGCTCGATTCATCATCAGGATGGCCAGCTTGATCCCGAGTGAGATCAATCTGCGACAAGTGGCGAAGGACGTGGAGGCGCTCGCGAATGTGCTTACTCAAGGTGGGTCAAGGTCATCCCTTCTTCGTCCGCGGTGGTCTTTGGTTCCGCGCATGTCCTCTTTGCTATGCCTGATTCGCAAAGTGCCGGGTTTCCAATTCGCGCATGTCCTACTCGATGCCCTGAAACGGGCCCGACGCGAGAAGGTACTCCCACCGCCCACTCAACCCCCGAGCCCTTCCAACGGCAGGCATGATCCGCTCGAGCAAAACCCTCAGGCTGCGTCGCCAGCGGGCACATTCGACCCTTTGCATGGCTTGCCGCCTTTCGACTACAGCCTGGACACCGGTGGGCCCAATGCAATGTTTGACTTCAGCTTTGCCGACCAGCTATTGGGCAACTTGGATCCCGCGGCACAGGGCTTGACCGGTCGACCGTCGAACGTGTGTAGTGGTCTGCGCAATGACTCATCATCCTGGGCCCGGATCATCAGCTGATGTAACAGTACGATACGTCCTATATCGATTTCAATGCTGCGTCGCAGACGACCCTGAACGTGGATGATTGGTTCCCTTTCCCGCCACTTGGTGCGTTCGCCAGACTACGTTTCTACGCGCACCCAGCGCATGTCCTGCAAACTCACGCCGTTACCATGAGCCTCTGTCTAGGATAATCGGCTAATGGCTCAGATCCCGACTTGACATCCCATACGTTCCCCGTTAGCTCATCGATCAATGTTGACACCGCACCAGCATTGGGGACGGACGGCGCGGGCTCAGACATGCTCAACGGACAATGGCGGTAACGGCTTTGCCGGATGTCATCTGATTTGGCCTGTTGATCAACTGCAAGGTCGTGAGGCAGGTCGAGGAATTGCAGATGCCGAACACCCGTTGGAATGATGTCCTCGGCCTAGATTGCTGTTCCGCATCACAAAATGAGAGCATGGGCCAAGGGCGACTCCGTGTCGCAGCAATGACAACTGCCTCTGCATCTGCGATGTCCACAAGAGTTGTCTTCGTCCGACTGGACGGAGGATCTTGATTCACAGTTGTTTGATTCCGAGGGCTGGCTAGGCGTCGCTCTGAACCGATCCGTATAGGGCTATCCTTTCAGCCACTCTGCTATGCAGCGGATGAAAGAATAGGATACGCGAAAGTTTGGCTAGTTGAGGTACGTCTACGACTGGCTTTACGGAAGGAGGTGAAGACTCGTATCCCAACATATCTCAGACGGGTCCGCGCATCCCTCTATCGCGTCGATATAGAGTGCGGCGGGGCGGTATGCATGTTCTTTCGCCGCCTCCCTCCTCCTCCTTCTCCTCCTCCTCTTCCCTCTCGTATACACAGCGCTAGCGCTGACAGCCCCGAGTACTCTACGTGCCAGTAGGGAGAAAGCCGAGTTGCTTCTACTACAGCACCAGCGGCCAGCGGGACCGGCCGGTCAACGGAACCGACTCCGGCGCCGGCGGCCGGGAACTCCCCCGACTATATAGGTTCTCCGCGTCGGCCGTCTTTGGACGTGACCAGACAGATTGACCGCCATCGCGATGAAGTCGCTCGCATATCTGCTCGTAGCTAGCTCAGCTTTCGCAGCTTTCGTGCCCACCCCGCAAGCCATCCTCCAGGAGGTCGACGAGTTCCTACATCCAAATCGACAGTTGGAGATTCATCACGGCTACTACGACGAGCAGTCCGGCAGGCATCGCAAGCTCTGTGTCCTGCATCCCCTCGGAGAGGGTCAATTCGACGACGACAACTTTCAACAAGCTCACCGGGAGTGCGGACAAGGTGGAATCATCCGACTCCCGGACGCCAACTAGTCAGTGTCGGTTTCCTGTGCCAGACGACCATGGTGCTGATGCAAGGCTACAGCACGATTGGCAACCCTCTGACAACCCATCTCAACGATGCGGTGCTCGACGTTCACGGGTGGATATCATTCTCAACGGACATCGACAACTGGGTGGCCAAGCGAGTTCCACTGGGTTTCCAGAACCTTGCTATCGGATGGAATATCGTCGGAGAGGACTATGTCCTGGATGGACATGGAACTGGAGGGATCTTCGGGAATGGGCAAGCGTGGTACAACTGGGCCAAGAACGAGAGCAACAAGTACGGACGGTACGTGGACTCCTCGAAATTCCTCGAAATTTAAAGTGCCGCTGGGCCCTATCGCACAGGTGGACTGACCTCAAAGCAGGCCAATGTCGTTCTCCATCACCAACTCCACCAACGTTTCAATCCTCAACTGGTCGGTCGTCCAACCGCAATTCTGGGCTTCAATCGTTGTCAACTCCACCAACGTGCTCTATCACAACTACTACGTCAATGCGACCAACTTCAACCCCGACGGATGGAACGACACACTGAGCTGGATCCAGAACACGGACGGCGCCGATACCTACCGGTCTCGCAATGTCACCTTTGGTGGGTTTCATCCGGTCTGTTTCAATCACCCACTCCCCATGGCTCTCAAGTGCACCCAGTCGATCGCGAGATGCACTGCCCGGTCGTCCCCGCCCTTGTTCCCCTTAACAAGTTACATCCGACCGATGCGCTGACAGGGAAAAGATGGCATGGTCTTCCAGGGCGGCGACGATTGCTTGGCCTTCAAGCCGAACTCATCCTCGATCACTGTCCGAAACGTCACCTGCTACGGAGGTACAGGGATTGCTTTTGGATCCATCGGACAATACAAGGGAGTCGCCGACTACATCAAGGACGTCTGGATCGAGGATGTCAAATTGTATCCGGGCCAGCACATCATGCAAAACGGAGTGTACTTTAAAAGTTGGATGGGGTTGGAGCTGGGCAAGCCGCCCAACGGTGGGGGTGGCGGGGATGGGTGGTCCGAGAACATCACGGTGAAGGATGTCTACATGGAGCAAAACAGAAGGCCGATCGCTCTCCAGTCAGAGTGAGTTCTAGCGCCCTCAAGTCCATGAGGGTAAGCTAATGCCGTCCAGCTTGACGTATCTGTACGATCACGCCCACATTGGCAGAAACACCGGCCTGTTCAACTGGCACGGGATCCTCTTTGAGAACATCACCGGCACAGCGGAGCGAAACCGTGTCGTCAACCTGGACTGTTCGAAGAAGACTCCCTGTTACGACATCGTCTTCCGGGGTGTAAATGTCAAACCCGGCAAGACGGATGACCCGTCGATCAACTTTGTTTGCAACAATGTGATCATGGATGCGGAAGAGGGCTTGCAGCAATGTCATCCCAGCAACAGCACGCGCGAGTCGGAGCCCGCCGGCACGGCGCCGACACCAGAATGAATCCTGGACCGTCTATCCAATCAATCATAGAGGTATTATGTACAAGCTATGCTACTCATCCACATCTATCGCCTCCCATCCGCTTCTCAAGCTGCTACTGCCGATGGTGCGAAGGCCGCCTCGTCGGCACTCCACGCCTCGCCGCAAGGCCCGCCGAGAGCGGCGGCACCGATTCGCGTCTCCCCAGAATTTCGGGGATCAATCAGCGGCATGTACCACTCGGCCACCTCTTTGCTGGTCCTCGGAACGTAATGGAAGATCAACGAACGCCTGAATCGGTCGGTTGTCGTGTTGGGAAGCGATCCGTGGACCATGCTGCCGTGGAAGAAGAGCACGTCGCCGGCCTTGAGCTCTGACTGCACGCGAGTCATGCCTTCGGGTATGCGGACGGTGTTCTTAGAGAAGGAAACGGTGGGGTCCGAGTCTTCGTGGCAGAGAACCTCCTGTTTGTGAGATCCGGGGACGAGGATGAGACCTCCGTTCGCCGCGTCGGTGTCGTCGATGGCCACCCAGGCCGCGAGACAGGTCTCTGGATGAGCTTTGAGAAACCAGTTGTCCTGGTGCATCGCCTGGCCACGAGCAGAGGGAGGCTTGAAGTAGAACATAGTTTGGGCACCGTACACGTCACCGATCAGGCTCTCCGCCATTTTGACGAGCCGCTGGTCGATGAGATATCGGTGAGCCGTGCGACCCGCCTCGGTCTCTGGGTGTCGGTGCGGATGAATGAAGCGTGGGTACTCGGCGAGAATGTCATCGGAAGCGACATTGTCGTTGTGGCCGAGCTCGATCGAGCTCTCCACCTGGTCGGTGAAGACTTGACGGATGTGGTCGATCTCGTTCGGGGTGAAGAGCTGGCGGATACAAACCACGCCGTCCCTGACGTATTGCGACGGAGCCGCGTCTGGCTTGGCAACGAGGTCGGAGAAGATCATGACGGTGACGTGAGTAAGGATTGCAGAGAGGCTAGAGGTGCTGGATTGCTTCGGCGCGTGGGCTCAAGGACGTCGTTGGAGCTTGGAGGTGAACTTCACGGAGAGCCAACCGAAGTCTGGGCTTTTCAATCGGCCTTCGCCCGCTATTGTAAACATGCACGTATGATCAGTCGGAGCCGAATCGCCGCGGTGCCAGCACTGCTGGCGCCTGGCGGCGATGCTGCTGCGGCCCAGCTACATTAAGTCCGCTTCGACTAACTCCGTGGCGGAGGTGGCGTCACGACCCACCCCGCGTGCTCCATCCTGCGGCGTCGGTGCTCCTGCGCGGGGGGCTCGGCCCGGGTCATCGCTTTCGGAGCATCGGTATCGAGGTCTCGGGCTTCGGAGCCGAGGATTGCTACTGTATGTATTCTTGTCAGAGGAAGAGCTTGTGCCTTGTGCAGTGCATTCTCGTCGGACCCAACTTTGAACGCCTGCATTTGCTTCTCCAAAACACATATTGAACCTATTATGCTGGATTGTGCAACGCTATTATACTGGGCTTTGCTTTGTCGATGTCCCACAACACACCGTCCCCTGGGATGTCAGAGGTAGATCAGGACCGCTGAACTAGCCTCGATAGTGACGCTGCCGTCCGCGGCGACATTCTCGTACTGTTCCGTGCCATTGACCGTGCCGCTGTATGTCTCCCAGTTCTGTCCGCCCCAGGTGATACCGCCTAGTCTGTCAGCTGGCATCCAAACACCAATATCATGTACGCACTCAGGCCGTCAAGTGAAGGAACCGAAAGTCGCTTGAGCCTCGCATTCTTCCCGGCGATCTGGGGGATGCCAACCTTTATGGCGGGCCTGGAAGATGTCGTGTTGCTGTCATCAGCATAAGCGGCTCCGCCACAACCTACGCTTGAAGCCACGGGACAGAGTCGATGAGCACGATGCGTCTCAAGGTCTTGTCTTCATAGACTGAGTATGCAGCAAGGTTGACGTTGTCCGTATACAGCTCGCTCATCCACTACGACGACCGTTAAGCTATGCTCGTGAACAGACTATCGGCGGGAGTAAACCCACGGTCTTGCCAGATGTGCCGATGGCATCGGCGACTACGACGAAGCCGTTGTATGAGGGCAGGATGTGACGCTTCGCAGTGGGGTCATAGTCGGTGATGTTCAAGCTACCCACGTTGTCGATGGGGACGAATGCTATCGGCTCTCAGTCAGAGGGTATAGGAGTGGTTCCCTGGACTCGCTTACCGCTATAATTGTAGCCCACGCCTTGGTGGAAATGCAGCTCGTCAATCCCAAGAGTGGCCGCTTGCAGAGCGTAGTCGATCAGCCAAAGCGCCGCCGCGTTGGCGTTTGACACGCCAGCAACGCCGTGCGAGAATCCGGTGTTGGTCTCGCCGAGGTAGAATCGAAGCCCGCTGGCGTGTGATGCATCGGCGCTGGCGGTGTATTGCGAGAGATTGCCTCGTACGCCGGCCTTGTTGATCAGGTTGCTCGGCGTCAGACTCTGTACGAGGTTGAGGTTCTGGTAGTGATGTTCGGACATTGAATTGGCGCGCCTGGTGTCATCAGCCCTGCAGTACAGTGAGCATGGATGAGCTCTTTGACGTACTTGCCCAGATCGGTTGACAGCAAGCCAGAGGAAAACAACTCTACAGCACGCCAGTACGCAGCGAAAGACCCAATTTGAAATTTCATCGAATGGTCGTCCAAGTCAGACGAGATTTGGTCGACCCAAGAGGCGCTATGGTAGCTCGACAGGGATTCCTACGCATCTAAGTAAAGCAGTGCTCACTATTGGTCTGCATACTGCAGCAAGGTCCAGTTGGCTGGGCGCCCGTTGTTGGCCCAAGAGTCCGGCTCGTTGCCGAATTCGAGTGACTGCAGATGCACATGCGATAGACGAGAGTCCTGCACGAGTCGGCCCGCGTTCCTAGGACAGGCTGTAAACCGTCTCGACGCACCTGAAAAGCGTCCTGGATGGCCTGGACCTGGGCTTTCGCCTCACTGACATTGTTCTTCAACAGGTCGACGCCCCAGATGAATTGTGTCCCCGACGGGAAGTTGCCCGACGTGAGATAGAACTCCTTGCCCACAGCCACGTAGTTGGCCTCTGGGAAGAGCTGCTTGGTAGAGGTGTAGTTGGCTGGCACGGCGGGGAACACATCCTCATACACCTCGACCGATGGGGTGATCACCGTTCTGTCCTGCGTTCCACCTCCGACGCTGCTCATGAGCACGGGTCGTGCAGAATGCATGCATCAGCTTCTGCGTTCACATACCGGATCGTCACAGCTGCGCCGGTGCGCTGCTTGAGATTGTCGAGCAGAGCGTGTGTATATTCGTTCGGGTGAGAGAGGTTCCCCGCCCAGTCCGGGAACCGGTCAAGCTCGATCGACAACCCGGCTGAAGTGGGATTGACATAGCGGGCATAATCTGGCCGATCAAAAGTCACTCGCAGTGTCGACGTGGTAACGTTCTGCGCAAGCGCTGCCCAGACCAGAGTAGAAGCTAGGGCGAGAGCACCCAACATGCTGGTCAGTCGGTGTCAATGTGACAGAGCAATGAGCTTCATGAGACGGTTTTCATGACTCGCTGATTGTACTTGTACAAAAGAAGAGAGTGTTTCCACGGATCACCCACTCGGCCGGCCCCGCGTCGGGCCGGCACCCGTAGCGGAGTTGTGGGTGATCATCTGACCTCATGTCGTCGGAATTGGGCACAACTAGTTCGAATTTGGCGATGCCAAGACGGCAGCATGGCGTCTGATCGGGCCCGACGGTAGAATGCAACACCGAAGACCCTACAGAAGGAACCTCTGCATCTTGTCCGAATGGTATCTACCGAGTTAAACACAACCAGCGACTCTACACGAACACATCAGTCCTGTACCTCTCCTGGGCCAGGCTGTCCATCTTCTCGCCGGCCTCCTCCTCGCTGCATCCCTTCGCCTCCATGATGATCTTGATGAGCGTCTTCTTGAGATCGAGGGCCATCCGGGACCCGCTCGCGCAAGTGTAGAACATCGCGCCAGCCTTGTACAGTGCACGAAGCTCTTCGCGCTCGGCCCATACCCTGTCCTGAACGTACTTCGCGTCGATCACTTTGACTGGGGCAGGAAGCTCGACGCTCTTGGCTCGAGAGAAGACCGGGCGCAGATCGAGTGACCCATGGGACGCCCACGTAAGTAGTTGTTCCGCATGCATCATGTCGGTTCGGTCCCGGCAGCCATAGTACAGTATCGTCGCGCCGACCTGTCTGCCACCGGATTTGAGCATGGCACGCTCAGCGGCAAAGCCCATGAAGGGGGCCAGCCCGGTCCCAGCGGCGAAGAGGACGACCGGAGTCGCCGGATCTGTCGGCAGGTGGAAGTTGACGGATGACTTGATGTCGCATCGGAGCGACTGTCCCGCGACGAGCGAGGAGAGGTAGTTGGATGCGGCGCCCAGACCATGCGCGGGGTCCGAGGGAGACGAGTGGATGTCGTAGGTCAGAGTGACGAGAGAAGGGTCGGCCAGCGGCGTGGAGGAGATTCTGTGGTGGGTCAGCGGTGTTGCGACGCGAGTCGTCTGCAAGAGAGGACGCACGAGTACTGCCTGATCTTCATCTTGTGAAGGCTCTCCAGGAAGAATCCTAGATCATGCTTGTGCTCCGGGATCTTTTCCAGAACGTCGAGCAGGCTCAGCCGCCTGGATACGATCTCATCGTTGTTCTCATCCGCCAGCGCTTGCGCCACCTTGGCGTCCTCTCCTTTACAATGCGCAGCCAGCTCTGTGAGGGTGCGTTTGCTCACTTGCTGTCCGAGCTCGATGTACGACTCAAGCAGGTCGCCGGCGCGGACTGGAGTGTCACGGGGCAGGTGTGGGCAGGCGGCGCCCGACTGCAGGGTAAGCACGCTGTCAGGCTTGAGCCCAAGGCGGACCAATGCACGAGAGACGGTTGCAGGTGGGTTCTTGGGCAAGACAGCGAGGTAGTCCCCAGCGCGGTATGGGCACCCTTCGGCCAGTCGGATGGTCGTGTGCACCTTCTTCCTGCGATCGGCCTCGGCTTCGACCAGGGTGGCTTGGGAGACGACAGTGCCTAGCTCCTCAACACCGGCAGAAAGCAGCGCTGCGGTCGGGTTCACCGAGGAAGGGACTACTTGCACGCTCAGCGGTTGTGTAGCCGCGCTATTCGAGCCACCGAGAGCCTCCCACAGTTTCGATTTGAACGTCTCGATGTCGTCGACGATGTCCCCGCCGGCATCAGCAAGGGACAACGGCAAGAAGCGCTGAGCGCCGAGCTCCTCAAGTCGGCTATCGATGAGCTTCGGTACCTTGTGGAAGGTCCGAGGCCAGTCGTGATGACCCGCGCCGAACACTGCGTACCGAACACCCTTGAGAGCGGTTTTGTCTTGCTGCTTGGTGATTGCCTCGACGAACAGTCGGCCGTTGCCCGGTGGCAGGCCCTCGTAAGATGGGGTACAAATCACGACTCGTTCCTCAGTTGGGAGCTTGCCGTCCTTCGCGAAAGTGTCGAGTGCCGCCGCCGTGGTGCCATAGCCGCGCTGCACTCCCTCGGAAGCAAGCTCACTGGCAAGAGTCTCGCAAGTCGCAGAGTTTGACCCGTACAAGAAGACGAGCTTGTCCTTTGCTTCGCTCGCGGGCGCCCCCGTGCCGTTGACGAGGGCAGCTCTGGCTACGGCCGGAGCAGCAGAGGCGGAGGTCCCTCCCGAAGTAAGTAGCTCCCCAATGAGACTCTGATTTCGACCCTGCCTCGGCTTGGCAACCATGCGGAACCCGTCGGGCTGGATGGTAATGCCCATTTTGATCTTGAGGTCGTACCCCTTGTCGGCGAAGTCGAGATCGAACCGGTGCAGGACCACGGCGAGTGCGAGCAGCCCCTCCTGCATGGCGAATAGCTGGCCGATACATGCTCGCGCCCCGTTGCCGAACGGCTTCCACGAGTCGGGCGGGAAGACTGTGCCTTCGAGCCAACGTTCTGGGCGGAACACCTCCGCATCCGGTCCCCAGGCCTTGGGGTCGCGGTGCAAGCAGTGGGGAACCACCCCGATGGGTTGTCCCTTCTTCAAGAAGTAACCCCCGGGGAGCTCGACATCCTCCTTGGGCGCTCGGGTCCAGAACGTGGCGGTAGTCTGAAGGCGGAGAGCCTCTTTCAGCACCGCGTCGAGGTACGGGAGCTTGGTAGGGTTGATCGCGGCTAGGTTGCCCCCAGCGTCCTTCACCGCGGCGTCGGCCTCTTCCCTGGCCTTGCACATGATCGCCGGGTTCTTCAACAGATAGTACACGGTGAAGGCGAGCGTCCCGCTCGCGGTCTCGTGGCCGGCGATCAAGAAGGTGACCATTTGGTAGCGGATGTTGTCGTCCGGCAGCCTCGCGCCGGTCTCGGGATCCTTGTCATTGATCATCCGGTTGAGCAGGTCCCCGGCTTCCGGGTCAGGCGACTTGCGTCGCGCCGCCACGATCTCGTCGCAGGTCCGGTGCAGCAGGGCAATGTTGGACTTGTACTCGGCCTCCTCGCGATACATGAGCTTGTTCACCACACCAGGTCGGCGCGATCGGGTGTACGCGTCCCCGAGCAGCTTGGTCATGGCGGTGAGGAAGTCGTGCGGATTCTCGCGGTTGAAAGAGTTGAAGCGGTATTTGAAGGCGGTCAAGCCGATGGTATCCTGAGCTGTCTTTAGCAGGTGCCGTGGCAGAGAGGGAACACATCACTCACAAAGGTCAGACGGGTGAACTGCTCGGCGGGCTCGAAAGGCTGCCCGGTGTGGTGTTCCCAGTACATCACCATCTGCGCCAGCACGTCCATCATCATCGGTTGCATTTGCCGGATCGCCATGGGGCGGAAGGCAGGGACGAGTATGCGGTGAGCCAGCGCCCAGTTCGGCTCATGGTTGAAGGCGGTAAACAGAGAGTCGCCCGCGAAATCTCGAACGTGCTCGAGCGGCCCGGCGACGACCTTTTCGAATTTGGCCTCGTCGCACACGGCGTGAATCATCTCTTGCGAAGACACGATGACCATGACTTGGCCCGGCACCCGGAGCTGGTAGATCGGCCCATGGACTTTGGCCAGCTTGATCAGCGAGCGCAGAGGCACCTTGGGGTCGAGGTCTGGCACGTTGCCGAGGAGGAATGTCTCCTTGGGCTGAGGGATGGGCTTCCCCCTGTCCTTTCGGACGCTCCCGTTGATGCTGGAGCCGTTGATCGAGGACATGATGTCGCGTCGCTCCTCCAGGCGGTTCGAGACTAGAAAGGATGTTGTAGTGTCGAGAGATCACCATGAGGTTTCCACGTCCGCAGGTCACTCTCATACCTGGTCACACCCAACCTGCCAGTCTACTGTCTTGTCTAGATGCCCCAGCGCCAGCGCGTTCGCGAACTGTGCTCGGCTCCCGAACAACCATTGCTGGACAATTGCTGGTCGTTGTGGGAACCGAACAGGCGGGAAGCCAACCAGGCCCGATGCTGGTACACTTCCTATGGACCGAACTCAGGCACATGTGCATCCCCTAAGTGCAGACGGTCAGACGGTCAACCACGCCCGCTCCAATCTGCTGCAGGCCGTTTGCCGTTTGGCCACCGAAACCCTGTCGATCTCTCGGCATCTACTGCATAGGCACACGCCACGGCGTCTTGGAGCGACGGAGCGACGCTCGGGGACTCCCGCCACAGCCCAGGATCTCCGCCACGCCGTGAGCTTATCCAGCGGCTAATGAGATCCCCTAACCCATTTCAAACGGGATTTGTAAGCAAGATGTCCCATCGATATCGTGAGGCATGGAAGGGACGTGATGAAGAGTACCAGTACATACTCGTAACGTATCTTCTTCTACCCAATGTATATCAGAACGGTACCCGGATCCACCGTGTCACCTTCCGAGACTGCTAGGCTCAGTACACTCTTGCCGCCCATCCCTTCGCCCGCTGGAACCATGATAGAGGTCTTCATCGCCTCCAGCTCGATGACCGCGGTGTCATCCGTGGCGATCACATCCGCTGGTTGCACGAGGATCTTGTAAACGCTCGCAGAGAGCGGGCTGGATATGGCCAGACCGTGGGTGCTGCTCGTGGCGTCAACGGTATGTTTCCCAGCGGTACCTTTCGCCGCGTTGAACTTTGCGAACAGTGCTTCTTCCCTGCTTGTTCAGCTGCCGCATCAGCCTGATTACTCACTCCTTGCCGACCACCGAGCTGGCTTCGAGTTGTTGGCTTTTGAACGCCACGGTCTCTTCTCTAGTGTCTTCCAGCATCTTCAAGTAGTCTCTCATCTTGAACGTTGCTTTTCGCCTCTCTGGCTGCCAAGAGCCTGCTTTGTATGCCCGTTCAGTCTGCAATGTTAGGTCGATCTCTTCTCACTCCATGATCGCTTACTTTGACAAGATCGTCTTCCGACACTGGGAAAAACTCGATCTGATCGAAATTGTCGACAATTGAATGATTCTCGGCCCAAGCTTTCCAGGTGGAGAGAGTCCGGCCCAACAATTGATAACCGCCCGCCGAAGCAATGGGGTATATCCCGCAAGTCAGAGCCATCATCGAGAAAAACTCACGAGCCGACGACCCCTGCGAGACCAATGGCGCCTTCTGGCGTTCTCGTTCGAGATGGGTTGTACTTTTGAGCCAGGAGCCTCCGCCGGGGATCAAGCTGTATGTCAGCTGACGCGCGTCGTCGGGAGTGCTCAATAACGCTGCGTGGCGTACTGGCTGCACAAGTGTCAATCACTGCTCTAGCTCTCGAAAGGCCCGGCGTTAAACTCACGACGATGAACGGCAACATCACGAAGAAGCCTCGTGCCATGACCAGCCAGGGAGTCATCGTCAAGGCATCAAACACCATCTGTTTGTCTCCCCCGTTGTTCCTCCCCACGTAATGCTGTTGCACAAATCAGCACGAAACTGTACCCCAGGTTGTCATCGCAGCAGCCACACCCACGGTGTTGTTCGGCAGATACACCGCCTCGTCCCTGCTCGTGCGCATGTAGTAGTCCACAGCCTCTTGACACCACTTGTCATCGACCACAACGGGAAGTCGAATGACATGGATGTCTAGCTCGACGTCTTCCGCTCCAGTCAAGCCTGCGTCCGTCTCGATCATGATCTTCGACAGCGCGGTCATGCTGATCACCCGCGGGTCGAACTGGACGAGACACGAGCGGATACACGTGTTGAAATCGATCACACCGCGGATTTCTGCTGCCCGCATGGCCCGCTCCCAAAGCTCCACTTGGACGCGGTTTTGGATATCCAGCCCCATGGGGCCGACCTCGTAAAGCACGTACCGGTCTCCTGCTTGTCGGAAGGTTCGCTCAAGTGACCCGGTGCTTTGGTGCAGCACTGACGTTGACGCAGGCGAATTCCTGAAGCTGGTGCTGCACGACGGTGGTATCGATGCCGACGACAATATGGAGGAGAGCCACTGCTCGTGGGCAACTTCCAACTCTGCCGCGGTCTCGATTGATATACACACGAAACGGACCGTATCTCCTGGCCGGATTTGACCAAGTTTCCAATGACTGCCAGTGGCCACGGTCTGCCATTAACCAAGGCTCATGCCCGGCCATGACTCACCAGAACGCAGGCAAAGCCACCCATGTCAGGAGCATCAACGCCGAACAGAACGGGCGTATCGCCGTTCAAGTTGAGGGCGCCGAACGGATAGCCTGGTGGGTCAGCGACGTTGCTTCACCTCCGCCTCACCTTGATGACTTCCACCTTCCCCGCCATCTGACCTCGCCCACTGGATACGTGGGCCGTCGAGGCGGAGACCTGATCGGTTGGATGCTGGCGTGACTTGCCATTCGGTATCGAGTAGCGTGTTCATGCCCTCTGGCGCGATGAATGCAGGGTCCCATTGGGCGCCCAAACATACCTCGATCTCCCAGGCGGATGAGAAGATCGGCACAGCGGCAGGAGGGACCCTCAAGACGGGCCCCTCTTCGTTGGGGGATATCTCCAGGAGATCCCCGGCCAGGAGCGGCCGACCTTGATGACCACCAAGCTTCGCCGCGTCAAATGTGGACTTGCTGCCCATAAAGGCGGCTACGTTGGGGAAACCACCCTTGACGGCTAAGTAAGATCGGAGACCGTGGGCGAGCTGTACCGGGATGAGCGGTCTCTCGAGGACAGCGATGACCTACCGCCGTGCCGATGTGTAGGATCTGGCCTTTCTTCACTTTCAACGTCGACCATTGAGATACCTCGTTTCCGTCAAGTTTCGTCATCATCGCTGCACCAGTGACTGCAACGACAGCGTCCGTGTGGAAGAGCAGCTTGGGCCCCATCATGGTTATCTCCAGCGCCTCGGTGGAGGGAGTGTTGCCAACCAGGATGTTGGCCGCTTGGAACGACAACATGTCGGCCGGACCACCTCGTGGGATCCCAAGACCGACGTTCCGGCCGGGAAGGTCCTGGACAGTGGTCGCCAATCCTGGAGACAGAACTTCGATCGCGGAGGGGCTGTACTCGAACGCGTCGAGGAAGGTCGTGTGCAAGGTACCAGATCGGAAGGCTGGTTTTTGTCAACGCGGGTTCTCGTCGACTCCGGCTCACCTTCGGTGGCCAGGATCCTCCGGCAGTAATCCATGTTGTTTGTTGGCCCCACGATCTTGGACTTGCTCAGGACCGTGGTCAAGCGGGCGATTGCCACCTCTCGCGTCTCACCGTGCACGATGACTTTTGCAATCATGGGATCGTAGTGCGGCGTGACCGTCGTGCCCGTCTGGGCGATCAGTGCGCGCACATATTCCAGGACATACCTCGACCCAGGTGTCGATGCGTCCCCCCGGGCCGACATCGGCCCATTCTACGTGGTGAAGCTGGCCGGGACTGGGTTTGAAGCCAGCCTTGGGATTCTCGCAGTACACGCGAGCCTCGATGGCGTGGCCGTGAAAGCTCAGGAGGGTTGCTTGATCAAGGGCGTCGACGTCGAGCGAGCCGGAGGGAGACATCCCCTGGCGTAGCATGAGCTCGACCAGGTCGAGGCCCGGGTGCACAGCTTCCGTGATCCCATGCTCGACTCTGAGTTGTCAGCAATGCGATGGACATCGCAGTCAACACCCACTGGATTCGAGCGTTGAGCTCGAGGAAGTAGAATTCGAGATCCGGAGAGTCCATGTCAAGCACAAACTCCACAGTTCCGGCCGAGCGGTACTGCATGAGCTGACCCAAACGCACAGCTGCCTGGCACATTCTCTCGCGTACACCTATGCTTGAGCTAGGTGCGATACAATCCACTCACTCATCCCCGCCTCGGTCGAGAACAAGACGCAAGGCGATTCCTCGATGACCTTCTGATGCCTTCGCTGGACCGAGCACTCTCGTTCCCCTGCATGCACCACATGCCCCGTGCCGTTCCCAAAGATCTGCACCTCGATGTGTCTCGCGCGCGTGATGAACTTCTCCAAGAACACGGCTGATTCCTTGAACAAAGCCTGAGAGGACATGAGTCTCAGTTCGTCTCAGCGGCACTGTCGCGGCACTCACTGCACCCTTGTCCCTCGTTGCTTGGAAGTTTGCCTCCAACGCCGCTTCGTCTTTGAGTCAGCCGTGCTCACTGACGCCGATCTCACCTTTGCAGACCTGCATGCCCAGACCCCCTCCACCCCCCGAGGCTTTGACCATGACAGGGTAGCCTATCGTCTTCGCCAGTCGAACGGCTTCTTCAAGGTCATTCACCACCCCGTCGGAACCTGGGACCACAGGCACACCGGCCTTGATTGCTATCGTCCGAGCTTCATGCTTGAGACCCATGGACTTGATCTGATAGGGTGTTGGACCGAGAAAGACCAGCCCATTGTCCTCGCACGCTGCTGCGAACGCCTGGGCATGATCAGGGCGGTTGACGGTGCACGATGCCCGCGACGATCGCTGCAAGACTCACCGCGTTCTCGGACAGAAACCCATAGCCTGGTGCGACCATGGTCGCATTGCTCTTTTTGGCGATAGCGACGATCGCATCGATGTCCAGGTATCCACGTGGATCGGTTCCGTCACCGATGCAGTGCGCCTCGTCTGCCTGGGACACATGAGGGCTGGCCGCGTCGGCGAGGGTGAAGAGGGCCACGGTGGGGATGCCCAGCTTGACCGCGGAGCGGATGATGCGCAGGGCGATCTCGCCGCGGTTGGCGATCAGTAGCTTGGGCTGCATCGGGTCGCCTGTATCAGACTGAGACGGTCTTCTCAAAGGATTGATGTTGTTGCCTAGGTTGTACGAAGAAAGCGTTTTGGTTCAGATTGCAGTGTTCATGGGTGCAACTCTGGGTGAAGCTGGTCTTGGTCGAGAGATCGTCACCGGGGGGTTCGGCACGATCAGCACGCCCTCTCGAGAAGGAGTACGAGTACTGTCACTACTGCAAAGGCCTGGCCGATTAGCAATTGTCGAAATCACCTGGGTCCGGTAGCGGTTCCTCGGAGATACACCATCCTCAAGGCGCTCCAAGCTACCGACCCGGCGGTCATTTGCCCGAAATGTCCACATGCCATGACATGTCAGCTTCCCTTCCCTGAGAACAGAGTCCGCCCGACGCCCCGGCGCCTATCGCTCGCTCACTGCTTCGGCGCTAGCCGCATGAGCGAATACATATGCTGACCCACTCCATACTGGACAGTTGAGTGTATCTGTTCTCCATGTCCTCTGGGCGTCTGTTTCGTTTGGCGCGCACCATGGCCAGCACCAACGGGATCACTCGCAATGGTCCGCGGATATCGATCAATTGTGATATGGGCGAGGTCCGTAGCATTCAGCCCCGAGCGATGTTCATTGGGGAGCAGCTGATCGCGAGCAGGGCTACGCGAGGTGGAAGCTGGGCCCGGACGATGAGCTGATGCCATTGATTGACTACGGTGAGGCGTGGGAGATGTGTACGGGCACTATGCACCGTGACTGACTGAAGTAGCCAATGTCGCCTGTGGTTTCCACGCCGGCGATCACTCGATCATGCTGAAAAGCGTCCGGTCCGCTCTCCGACATCGCGTGAGAATAGGCGCGCACCCGGGGCTGGACGACATCAAGGGCTTTGGTCGACGACGGGTCGATGTCACCGAGGACGAGGTGTACTCGCTGGCACTGTGAGCAACAGCGTGCGCGGCGAGCCACGGCCAGTCGCTGATGTCATGTTAGATACCAGCTCGGAGCACTCAAGACGATGGTCGAGGCCGAAGGCGGCAAGCTCTCCCACGTCAAGGTGGGAGCGCTGCTCACCGTCCTTCGTTATCCGCCCCCGCTGATCATTCAGGTGCATGGCGCTCTCTACTTCATGCTGCGAGACGACCCCGCCCTGCTGCGAGCCTTCCTGCGTGCTCACCTCTCACTCTCACCGTCGGACCCCATACCTTTCTTCGGTCTCGCGGGGACTGCCCATGAAGCCATATGCAAGGAGATGGGCATCCCATTCGTCCCCGAACTGTTCGTCGACATCGACTACAACAGCGAAGGAAGGCTGTTGAGCGTTCCCGAGAGCAAAGTCCCGACCGAACAAGGCATAAAGGACAAGATGGCGAGGATCCTAAACGACAGGGAGAGTGAGTCCGTTCGAGTGGGCCCGGGATCTGACCAGTCATACAGCCTTTGACATCGACTTGAAGCCACTGAAACTGGCTTTCTTGGACGGTTCGTACTCCATATGCCTCCATTCCGACATGCCAACGGCCTTGGCGAACGTGAAGGCGTAGGTCTACTCCCAGAGTGGTGTCACGAGCTTCGCTGACGACGCAGGGCACGCGAGATGGTTGACCGGTTCAGAGCAGAGGCGCAGGGGCGTGGGGCGTGAGCTGTTTAGGTTGGCCCCGCCGTGCTCGCCGGGTTCGCGGAGAGCTGTGTGTTGAGGTCTGTGAATGTGTTCAGGACCTGAGGCACGGGGGTGTGGAGGCCTGGTGAGCCTGGCTCCATGTCGTCCTGTACGCGGCCTAAGGCAAGGCTTGTGGGAGGGAATACAGTGTGGAGCGAACCAAGATGTGACCGAAGCGCAACAATGCCACTACGGGTCAGGTGGCTTGATTTGATAAGAGTGAGTGAGTGCATAGTCTACATGTGATCGGTCATGATATGCATACATGCAACAGGGGCCTAGAGCGCAGCACCTGACTGGGTCGTCTCATCATAAACACGTACGGTACATCACTCAAAGAGAACGGGCGGCAGCGCAATGTGTATCTCCCGGAACGAGGAAAGGGTCCACGTTGTCGAATGTGATCGTGATCAGGTCGTGACTCGTTAAGCTGCTGGTGGTTGACGGTGCTGCGGGAACCAGTTGGTGAGCCGCGGCGATGTGTCCAGCCAAGAGCCCGCTAGACATCACGAAGCAGTCCTGCTTGGGCTTGGGCTTGGACCGCACGTAGGCATGGGGCAAGGCGTCGAGGCGGACGTCGTTGTTCTCGCTGCGGCGATGGGTCCAGTGGCCCGACATCATGTCGAAGCGGTAGTGGGGCAGGAAGGCGTGTCCGTGGTTGGCGACAAAGTCAACTGCGTCGAGCAAGTATCGGAAGACAGTCTCGGAGATGAAGTAGTTGAAGTTGAGCCTGACCCAGCCCGGTGACAAGCCCTTGTAGCCGGCAGATATCGCGTCCACCAACTTCCTCGAGTCGTCTTCGCCGATGCCGAGTAGCGCATGGCCGTAGGGCCCAGCACACGAGCATCCCCCGCGGCTCTGTATGCCAAAGAGGTCGTTCAGCAGCGTGGAGACAAAGCCGTGGTGCAGGATCCCTCCCGAGTACCGTATCATGAAACTGACGATAGAGAGGCGATCGGCGTCCAGGTTGCCCAGGATACGTATCTGAGGGCTCTTTCGCCATCGCGTGATGGCCCGGCGGACGAAGTCGGACTCCAGTCGCTCGATGTTGGATGCCCCGACCCGGTCCTTGAGCTGAAACACTAAACCCGCGCGAATAGTCTCGATGATGGCTGGTGTGCCCCCCTCTTCCCTTTCGACGATGTTGGAGGTGTAATGGTGCGACGTGGGTGAAACAAAGTCGATGGTGCCACCTCCTGGATTGCATGGGACCCTGCGTTTGAACAGGTGACGCTTGGCGACGAGGAGGCCGGGTGTACCGGGACCTCCAATGAACTTGTGCGGTGACAGGAAGATGGTGTCCTTGTTCCGCAGCATGGAATCCTTGTCCCCATCGGGGTTCATGTCGATGGGTAGGTACGGACCTGCGGCGGCATAGTCCCAGAACGCCAACGCGCCGTGGCGATGCAGCAGGGTGGTGATGCCGTCCACGTCGGAGATGAGACCCGTCACGTTGGAAGCCGCCGAGAACGACCCGATCCGCAGTGGCCGGCTGGCGTACGTGGCGAGCTTGGACGCGAGATCCGCCTGGTCGATCCGCCCTTCCTTGTCCGCGCCAATGGGCACCACCTGCGCGATCGACTCTCGCCACGGCAGCTCATTCGAGTGGTGCTCGTACGGTCCAATGAACACCACGGGGCGATCTTTCTCGAGTACGTCCGTTGGCGACCGACTCTCACCCTCCCATGTCACCTCCCCCCGGAGACCGAGCACGTCCACGATCCTGTTGATGGCTGCTGTCGACCCCGAGCCGCATGCGATGACCACGTCCTCGTCTGTGCAGCCTAGTGACGAGTGGATGATGCGCCGTGCCCCCTCTCGCAGACGCAGTGTCTGACGCCCTGTGAGGGACGACTCGGAGTGGGTATTGGCGTACAGCGGCATCACCTCCTGACGGATGTAGTCCTCGATGAAACCTAGGCATCGGCCCGACGCCGTGTAGTCGGCGTAGACGACGTGCCGAGGGCCATAGGGCCCTTCAAATCTGCGTCCCTCGCCTATGACGTTGGACCGGATCAGTCGGAGGAGAGACTCTGTCGACGTAGAGGTAGACGTGGGGGCGAGAGGATCAATATGAGCGGAGGAGCCGCATGATAGACCCTTCAGGCCAAGTCTGCGTAAGATCGACTCCAGACGATATCGCCTGCCGCCGGAGCCGGAGGGTTGCTGGGAGGAAAGTGCAGGGAGAACGTCGTGGTGGCGAGGATGTCCATTCGACGCGTGGTCTCGCACGTTCCGGTAGACGTTGTCTACCTCGACCTTGAAGTAGTCGAGTGACTTCGACGAGTCGTGTGAACTGGCCGACGTGTCAGGACTTCCTGGGCTGACGGCAGCCCCCGTAGCAGACGGCATGGATCAAGCTGGAAGGTGGAGGAGACGATTCAGAACGACCAGCGCTATCGAGCGGCAAAGGTCGTCAACATGCGCCCGCGTTCCACAACCATGCTGCCCAACGCACCCCATACCCCTGCGGGCAGGGGTCATAGTTGGCCGCCTCGATGCGCCAAAGTGATGCTGTGCGGTGTGCGTGCGCGAGGAACCAACGCGGCGCCGGCGGCGTCGTGGGTGGCGACGAGGGCCTCGACCCGGTGCTCGGCTCTGAACCGAGTAACTTTCGGTGGCGCACCTGTATGCCTCGACGATCACGTTCCGTCCGCGTCCACACGCAACATGCTCACATGCTCACATGCTCACTGGGTTCACTGCACTGACGCACCCCCCGCTGCGAAGCTGCGGATCGACATGATCCCGGCTTCCATAGAATAAACGCGGCCCAATGCGACAAACGGAACTTCGGTGCGTGTCAAGTGACCTTTGCCTGTGACTTGCGGTCTCAGCGCCTTGTCCCGTGGTGCACTGCATCAAGTCCCAACGATGTCTTTAGTTTTGGCCACCCGTGCGATGCACGGGCTGTGAAAGCACCTGAGGTTTGATGCATAGGAACAAACGGAGCGCAGCCCTAACGCTCTGCTACCTGGAGGTTCTGGGAGGGCACGTCGTGTCCAAACGACTCCCTGCCCTCGCTCCGCCCAACGACACTATGGGTCTGTCGCTCACCGCTCTGCGACCAGGTGCTGAGTCGCTGTGTACTGCCCGCCAGCCGGCAGGACCTTCCAATCACGTATGTACCCAGGCTCGATGCAGGCGAAACGACTCTGCACCTCGTCAGTAGATTCGAAGCGACCTTACTGGCTTCAACCCACCCCATCTCCCTTTTCCATGTCGGACCAGACGCTTGTGCCGGCCTTCTCCTGCGGGTTCCATACGACGCAGCTGCGCGTTTCAGCTGGTGTCGCGCCCAGAACATGTCATGAACTCACTCGCTGAGGCCCTCACACGTGATCGTCACTCGACTCTTCCCGTCATCCAAGCCCAGCTGCAGCGGTGCGGGGACATCTTGGAAAACTCTGCGCGTTGTCAGACCAACGATGCGACACACAAGCCTCAGCACCGCACTCACTTGCCCGTCTCAACCTTCGTTGGGACGTCTCCCCCCGCCCACACCTCTCTGGATCCGCCCTTCATGTTATCCACGTACCCCTGGCCGGCTGCGAACCCCGAGAGGGCCACCTTCTGGCTGTCCTCCACGGCAAAGTAGTTGTGGTATAGCGTCTTGAACTTGAACGCCTCGTTGCCAGCGTTGCAGATGGTCAGGCTCGTGGTGAGGGAGTCGGCCGTCAGGTTGACGCGATACTGCAACGACAGGGTGCGAGGGAAGGGCTCTGGGATTGCCGTACCACTTAGGCTGAAGACCGCGGACACGGAGTCGCTCCCACCCGACGTTGACGACGGATCGTAGGTCCACACCGAATCCCGAGCGAAGCCGTGCGTTGTCTTTACCGTGGAGTGCGCTGAGAGCGAGAGGTCCTCGGCTGATGGAGAAGCGCCAAAGTTTGGCTGCGACTCTCAGCGGGGTAGCGGGTGGCGCATCGCCGTGACTCACGAATGCGATTGGAATGCCGCCGCGGATCTGAAGCGTCAGCCGCACCGTCTGCAGGGGACTGACGTACCGGCTCCGATCCGTCGAGCTTGGAGAGACGACTCATGTAGAGTCTCTCCTTCCCATCTGACGTCTTCCACGAGGTGACATGGGCGCCATAAAGGCTGGGCTGCGTGAGCGAGACTCTTGCAATGGGCTCAGACAACTGACTATACCTCGGCGGCTGCTCCCTGAACGCGTCAGTCCGCACCTCCCTGGGGCACCTACCGATTGATGGACGAGTTTAACCGTCTTGGGGTTGACCTCTACAGACATGGTTGCAGGTGTTCTGGATGCGGCTCACGATCAAGTCGGCGCCCTGTGTATTGTACTTGTAGCCATGAACATGCAATCAATCCCAGCAGCATGTCTCTGTCACGTCGCGTGGCCGGACCGAATCTCCACCCGGCCCGACGGCCCGGACAGCGACTCGGGTCTTGGGTCTTGGCTCTGTTCTTTATTCCACAATTACACTCATGCATGCATGCCTACGAAAATCACACCTGGACACTAGATACCCCCGATGGTGATGAGCTGGCGCCCGTCGTCAGCGAAGTGCACGCTCGAGCGAAGCACAAAACGGTGCTCACTTTCTCAATCATGTACTCATCGATGCCGCTCTTGCCTCCCTCGCGGCCGAAGCCGCTCTGCTTGACCCCTCCGAATGGTACACAGGTCTGCGCGATGACACCCGTGTTGACGGCCACCATGCCCACTTGCAGCTTCTCCGCGACCCGGTATGTCCTCGAGACATCTTTTGTGTAAAAGTACCCGGCCAGACCGACCTCGCTGTCATTGGCTCGGACCACGACGTCGTCCTCGTCCTCGAATTTGAACAGCGCCGCCAGAGGCCCGAACGTCTCCTCGGAGGCAATGGCGCATTCCTTCGGCACGTCAACGAGAACCGTGGGCTGGAAGAAGCAGCTGTCGTCGTCTCGCTGTATCCGCGAACCCCCGACCAACACCTTTGCCCCGCGGGAGACGGCATCGTTAACGTGGCGCTCCACCTTGGCGACCCACCGGTCGTTGACAAGTGGCCCAATGTTGGTACCCTCGGCCATGGGATTGCCGACCTTGAAAGCCTCGACCTTTTTGGCCAGTCGCGATGCAAACTCCGCGTAGACCTTGGCATGGACAAAGACCCGGTTCTGGGGCGTTCAGCCGGGCTCTACCCCCCCGTCTAGAGCAGGCGTCACTTACTGCACAAACACAAGTCTGTCCGCCGGCCCGGAACTTGCTGGCGATGACACCCTCGATGGCGAGATCGAGATCAGCGTCGTCGAAGACAATGAATCTGACAAATCATCAGTGCCCGGTCCCAGTGTACTTTGTAGTCGACGTACGCTGCATTCCCCCCGAGTTCAAACGACAGCTTCTTGAGTGTTCCACTGCTCTGCTTCATGAGTAGACGACCGACTGGGGTCGATCCCGTGAAAGAGATCTTGGACACGTTGACACTGTGTCGTGAGTATGGCTCGACCCGATCTCGGTTCACCCTACTTACTTCTCGCACAGCTCCAGACCGCACGCCGCCTCCCTCTCCCCCTTCTCGACCGTCACGCAATTGACAACGCCCGGCGGGATGCCGACCCGCTCGGCCAACGCACACATGGCGAGCGCCGAGAGAGGGGTCTCTGCCGGCGCCTTGATGACCACGGTGCAGCCCGCAGCGAGAGCTGGGGCCATCTTTCGAGTGATCATGGCGTTGGGGAAGTTCCTGCTCGTCAGACTCGCTCTCCTCGGTGACTTCTATCTCACCATGGTGTGATCAAGCCGCACACGCCGACAGGCTGCTTGATGACGGTGTTACGGGTGTTAGGGAAAGGAGACGGGACGGTGTGTCCGTATGCCCTGTGCCCGTCAGTGAAGCTCTTAGTCATTGGCCGAGAGTGGTGTGGGTTGGTTACGGGTCATCTCACCTAACCGCCTCCGCGGCGAACCAGCTCACAAATCCGGCACCATATGCAATCTCGCCCTTGGCCTCCGCGAACGGCTTGCCATTCTCCGCGGTAAGGATGAGTGCTAGGTCATTGACATTCTCCTCCATTGCCTGGAACAGCTTGAGGAGGTAGCCTTGGCGTTGGTGGGCTGTCAACTTCGCCCAGAGCGGGAACGCCGTTTTCGCTGCCGCCTGAATGCGTCAGCACACTGCGAACACGACTACCTGCGCGCTCACGATTGCTTCCTGGATCTGGCTGCGGGGCATGTTGGGCATCTCCCCGAGCCTCTCGCCAGTTGCCGGGTTGGTGACCGTGAAAGACAGTCCGTCGGATGCACCGACCCATTGACCATTGACATAGCCTTTGGTACGGAACAGCGACGAGTCGGCCAGCTGGCTCTGATCCAGGTTACCTGTCAGCTCCGCATTGCTGTCGTCCTCTTGGAACCCACGGCGAGATCCTGTGTGCGAGTTGTGGTGACCATCTTGCTATGTTTATGGGTCTGTGTCTGGGTGTTCTGGCCGTAAAACAAGTGACGTGACGTGACGCTCTGGAAGTTCTGCGGCAGAGGAAGAAACAATCGGCGGCGTTGTTCGTCGGCGGGTTGACCGAAACCCGGACGGAAGCCATATCCGATGCGCCACCCCACGTCGGCTATTGTTCATCGGCAATCTGGCTTTCAAAGCGTCGCGAATATCACTTCCGGGGGACCGCATTCACATGCGCTGATCACACAGCGATCAAGCGCAAGCCATCCTGGCGGCGGTGAGGAATTGGCGTCGAAAACGGTCTCAAACGAGCAATCCTCTCCGTCGTCTACCGCGTGATCCATGTAACCGACGAAACGAGGCAATGGATGACGCCGTGACGGTGGCCGCACCCTCATGTGGTCTTGCCGCCTTCGATCGGCCGAAGGTTGAGAAAGGATGACACCGAGCATACCGGCCAAGAATGATACCATACGGCGTCAGATGAACTTCGCGAAGACACTGAGGTTTCCTCGGACTTCGCGGACGACCCACACACACTTCACCTGGCCTCCAGACAAGTGACACCTGTACACAGCGGCGACCACTAGCGGTACCACCAACATCCCCAAGTCCACGATGCAGAAGTACAACATTGCAGTTATTGCCGGTGACGGTGAGCGAGACCCCGCCTCGCTGAGCCGAGCTTATGCCTCACCCAGGTATCGGTATTGAAGTCACCGCTTCCGCCCTGGAAGTACTGCGAGCGGTTCAAAAGAAGGTCGGCGGCTTTGAGCTCCTCTTTGACGAGCTGGACTACGGCAGTGAGGGAATCCATCGACTTGGGATCAAGCTGACCACTCAGGCGCTCGATACAAAGCCCAAGGGTCATATGCTCCGAAGGGATGGCTGGACCACCTGCGATCGTCCGACGCGATCTACTTCGGAGCGGTGGGCGATCCGGATGTTGCGGACCACATCTCACTCTGGGAGTTGATCCTCCCCATGCGACAAGTCTTCCAGCAATACGTCAACGTCCGCCCGTCCGCTATTCTTCCTGGAATCCCCTCCCGTGTTGCCGGCTCGGCCCCTGGGGATCTTGACTGGGTGATCATCCGCGAGAACACCGAGGGGGAGTACGCCGGCCAGGGAGGTCGTACGCATGTCGGAACCGAACATGAGGTGGCGACGGAGCTGGCAGTGTTCACGAGGAAGGGGGTCGAGCGGGTCATGAGGTATGCCTTCGAGACGGCTCAAAAGCGACCAAAGAAGTTTCTCACTGTGGTCTCCAAGAGCAATGCTCAGGTACGCATGTTGCTTGAACGTGATGGTGTTAAGCGCTCATGCAGCAGCGCTACGGACTGCTGCTTTGGGACGAGGTTGCGGAACTGGTGTCTAAAGACTACCCGGAGGTCAAGTGGGACAAGATGCTGGTGAGGACAAGGACAAAGTATGCACTGCGTCTCCCAAGCTGATGAGGACGATTCAGGTCGACGCGATGACCGTTCGCATGGTCTCCAAGCCGAAGAGTCTCGACACGATCGTGACGACCAACCTGCACGGAGAGTGAGTGACTGGCTACGTTATCGCACACCCGACCCTCAACTGACTCTCCTAGCATCCTATCGGACCTTGCTGCGGCTCTGTCCGGCTCAATCGGCATTGCCCACTCATCCAGCTTGGACCCATCTCGCAAGTCCCCGTCGCTCTTCGAACCCGTCCACGGCGCTGCCTTTGACATCATGGGCAAGAACCTCGCGAACCCAATTGCGGCGATCATGTCTGCAGCCGAAATGATCCGCTTCTTAGGGGAGGATAAAGCTGCTGCGGTGATTGAGAGCGCTTGTCGGGAGAGCATCGCCCAGGGTCAGACCACTGGTGATCTTGGGGGCAAGTTGAAGACAACAGAGGTGACCAAGGTTGTCTGTGACATCATCAGCCGCAGCTAGCAAGGATGCGTGTTGAGAGCAGGATGCATTCTGGGGTATTCGAAACTTCACTTCGTTAAATCATTTTGAAATGCCCTCCTACCACGGAGTGGGGTGAGGTTCTTTCCTCGTAATGTAGAACTCGGGTGGACTTGGAGTTGCCAGCGGCAGACGTGCTGAGACGCAATCTCGAGGCAATCATAATAATCTTCAGAACATCGATGCATGCGCTATGCTCCAAGACCCTTCCGCAGATCACGCGCCGGCCTGCTCGCCGGCCTGCGCTTCCACCTTGGACGCGACCTCCTTCACCGACTCCGCCATGATCCGCAACATCTCATCTACCTCTTCTTCGCTCAAGATGAGCGCCGGGATCATCCGCAGCACGGGGTAGATGCTGGTCGTGAGCGTCAACAGACCACGGTCGAGGCATGCGTCCTGGACCAGCTTGCTGAGGTACGCAGGGAGCTTCACGTTGTCGCCGAGGTGGTGCTTTGACGTGAGCTTGGACTTGGGGTCCTTGAACTCCATTGCCACCATGAGCTAAGAACTTGTCAGCCCAAGGTCTCATGCCCGATCGCTTTGTACTCACTCCCTTGCCCCTGACCTCCTCGATGATCCAGCCGCCGTTGGCAGTGTCCTCCTGGATCGCTTTGAGACCTTGGAAAATCTGCTCGGAGCGCGCGTTGACGTTGGCGGCGATGTCGTGAGTTCGCATGTATCGGGTGGTCGCCAGAGCGGCTGCGCAGGCCACGACATTTCCAGAGTATGTACCGCCCTGATCAAATCAGCGGCAGCGGGCAAGTCGTGGTGGAACACAGGCACTCACGAGAGATCCGGGGGCCATGCTGTCCATGATCTCTTTCCTCGTTACGATACCGGAGATGGGCATGCCGTTGGCGAAACCTTTGGCGTAGACTATCACGTCGGGGACGACGCCGCTGTGCTCGATGGCAAACGGCTTTCCGGTCCGATAGAATCCGGTTTGGATCTCGTCTGTCGGCGATTCGTGTTAGCCTACTTGCTGAAGCGCACATTGTGTCACGTACCGGCGACAAGGAGGATACCATGCTTGGTGCAGAGCTCGCGGAGGTGCTGGACATAGCGGGTAGGTGCCGGGATGTAGCCGCTATACGCTCAGTGCGGCCCTTTTACAAACACTCACCCCTCGCCAATCACGGGTTCCAAAAAGATCGCGGCGGTGTCCTCCGGTGCGGTCTGCTGCTGAAGCAAGTTCTCGATCTGCATGATGGCGTGGTCCACCAAGACATCCTCTGGCGTGTCCTTGGGGAAGCCAAGGGCGTGCCAATAGGGGAAAGCGGTGGTGTACACGCAAGGCTGGACCTCAGTCAAGACCATGAACTTGTCCGAGAACTCACCATGAGGGGTCCCGTGCCAGAGAAGAAAGACGTCTTGGATCGAGTAAGGGCGGCAGCCCCGCTCGTTCGGCCTGAGGAAGAGCGTCAACAGGTGAACCATCTACCGCGGGTCCTTTGCCACTGTGCACCCACCATGGTACCCTCCCTGCATGACGATGATGTTGTTCCGCTTCGTGCTCGTCCTCGCAACCTTGATCGCAGCCTCAATGGCCTCACTGCCAGAATTCCAGAAGAAGAAGCTGTCCAGGGACGGGTCGGGCATCATGGCAAGAAGGGATTCCACGAGCTGTACGTAGGGTTCCGACAGGGCGATGGCGCATTGAACATGGATGATTGACTGAGCCTGGGCGATGATAGCGGCAGTGACGTCCGGGTGGGCATGGCCGAGAGAGGTGACGCCGATGCCGGAAGAAAAGTCAAGGAGCTGGCGACCTTCCTATGTGACGCTGAACATGGCTGATCACGGGCCGGACCTCTGTGGATAGACTTACCGTGGTCAAAACTCTCAGACCCTTGCCCTCCTTGAAGACATGATCACGAAGACGTCCGAGACCCTTGGTGATGTGCTTCTCAGCAATGTCCTGAAGACCTGCGGTCGATGTCGTGAGGTGAGGCGCCCTCTTGAGGTCGAGGGGCCGGATGTGGGTCGTCGAGAGCAAGGCTGCGGGCATGGTCGGTAAATCGATTCTGGATTGGAGTTGAGCTCTATTGACAAGGGTATGTTTGGCTCGCGAACTGCTGGAAAACCAGGCGGTGACTGGTGGTGGCCTGACCATATCGGGAACTTCGCAAGACGAAGTGTATGCTTCTTCCTCATCCCCACATCTTCGTCTTTCACGACGCCAGAGGCAACGAGACGATGGTGAACTCGGCCACACTATACGCGTCGGTAAGACGGGGTCGGTCATTGCGTGAGCACAGCCGAGAAACTAACAAAAAGGCCGATGTCGTCGGGCGTCCCGATTCACCGCACCCTGGGCCTCATTCAGGGGTGCACCAAGTGCATCGAATCATCTCTCCGCCTTGTTGCCGTCTGCCCCGGAGCCGTCCACCCTGAGCCCATGTGAGGGCTGAAGGAATGCATACTACTGCACAAGCGCTCAAGGCAAGTGCAGCGTCTACGTGGTGACTACAAGACTTGCTCCCTCTACGTAGAATCCCCCACCAAGCGGTATTGTGTCTCCAAGTGTTCAACGATAGGTATGTGAATCTAAGGACACACACTCCATCTTTCTAGGTTCTCTCGGCGCCGCGCTTGTGTTCCGCCAGCATCTCGATCGTGATGTTGGATCCTCCGCAAACAATCAGCACGACCTTGCTCTCCTCGTCCAACCTCGGCAATAGCTGAGCGAGCTTGTCCTCGTAGACCACCGCGAGCGTCGCGCCGCAAGCTGGCTCGACGATGAGCCTCTCCTCATCGGCGAAGCGCCAGCACGCTTGAACCGCCTCGTCGTCCGTGACCAGCACGGTGCGAACACTGTCGGACAACCCGTAGTCGAGAGCTTGTTGACACACCTGCCTTGCACCCAGTGACGTGGCGATTGACGTGATTGCGGGGAGTGTCACGAGCTGCTTGGCTTGCACCGCGGCGTGGAACGACTCGGCGCCGATCGTCTCGGCCGCGACGACTTTGGTGTCTTGCGGAACCTGTGATTGCTTGAGACCCTGCATGATGCCGCAAAACAGTCCACCTCCACCGACGGAGCACACGATCGCATCGGGGGCGACTCGGCTCGCGCCTTCCTCCGGCGGCCGCCTCGCCGATCCCATATGGCTGCCCTTGCCCAGCTGTAGCTCGATCTCATCCACCATCGTAGCCGCCCCGGTCCAGACATCGGGATGATCAAACGGAGGGACGTATACCCCGTTGACATCCTTCGGGAGCATTTCCTCCCGCAGATACGTGTCGGCCTCCTTCCAGCTCGCACCGTGCTGGATGACATCAACCGCTCCGGCGGTGAGCAGCTTGGAGATCATGAGCGGTTTCGTGGAGAGGGGTACGACGATGATCGCGCGGTGACCGAACTTGACGGCGGCGGCGACGCAGGCGAGACCGGCGTTGCCTCCTGAGGAAATGTAGAAGGTGATGGGCGTGCCCGGTGAGCGGGACAGGATGGAGGAGCGGACAAAGTTGCCGATGCCTCTGTGGTATCGAGCATGAGCGGGAAAGCTGAATGCAGTGAGAGAACACCAGATGCGGACCCACCTCGACTTGAAAGACCCGCTTGGCTGAAGGTTCTCCAGCTTGAGGAAAACGCGGCTGGGAGTGTGAGCGCGAGTGGAAGCCAGGGGGGACTGTACGAGATGGTCCAACTCACCATCCTGCCAGCTTTGACAGCGATGCCGACTCCACCAACGGTGTCTCTATCCAAGCGTGGGGGAGGCCATCGTCAGACACAGGCGGGGTGTTGATGGTCATCGCGAGGTTGGGGTGTGGGGGGGGGGGGGGGGTCGAGCTGAAAGAAAAGTTGACTTTGCCAATGAGGAGGATTGGGTCCGAATCGCGTGCGAGGGAGTGTACTGGTACAGCAGGCCTATCTTAATGCACTCTGATATTGATGATGCTGTCAAGTGCAGACAGAAGAGGGTAAAGTGAGGTGTGTGGGCTTTCGCATGTGTGTGGTTTCGGTCGGCGGAGATGGCCGCCTAGAGCCAGACGATACGGGGTACCATACCTATGCCCTCTATGCTGCCTCACAACGTATGTGGTACGGTATGGTATGCATGCATGCATGCATCTATACGGGTTCTGCTCCACGACGCTCAACTACAACTACTGCGACTTGCGTTGCAAACATACCGGTACTGTATCGTAAACAACTCTACTACCACGTTACCTCCCGATCGATAGCCCAACGGACTGGACAACTGTATTGCGAACTCGATTGAAACAACTTTCGAAGCAAAGGGCGTTTCGGACCACTGGCATGCAGAGATTTCCAATGCCAGCACGGAGGGTTGATGAACATTTAGGGGTGCTCGTGAGCGAACGCGGTCTGCGCCTCGACGACCCTGGCCTCGCCCTTGTGGTCCTCCAGGTCGACGACGTCGTCAATGTCGGACGCGACGTTTGGCACCATTCGAATGAGGATCGTCATCGGAACCAGCATCACGATGAATATGCCGATGTTGATGTACAGCTGGATCGCCTTGTTGCCGTTGTGGGTGTTGATGCCTGGCCAGAGTCAGTTTAGAAAATCGGCCACGAGCTTCAATGCTTACCGTAAGAGATAGCCTGGCCCAAGGTCTCAAAGCAACGGAAAAGACCACCGGTACGAGCCGAAGCCTTGACATCGGTGGAGAAGCAGGCGAGGATCCAGTACATGTACAGCTGGCACGTGTAGCCGACCATTTCTGAGACAATCGTCAATCAGGAACTCACCTGCCGAGTCGCATCCGCCCAACGAGATCAATCACAACTCACGCATGATCCAGTAAGGGAGGTAGGTCTTTGCCCACAGATCGGTGTTGAGCTTAAAGTCGATTCCAGTGGACAGCCAAGCACCGGACGAGAACTTGCTGTAGATAATGGCTACCCAAATGAATACCGCGGCCTGGGGGATAGCCCACATGGCGAGACCGAGCTTGGCACGGGTCTTCTGGGAGAGACTCTTGTTGTCGATGATGCGGCCGTAGATGTTCACGAGGATGATGGTACCCACGGCTGTTTAGAAGTCAGCCGTTGCTCGACGTGCACCGAAGAGGCCCACAGAGGCTCACGAGTGATGAAGGAAGACAGGGCGCGTGACTCAGTTGAGAAATGAAGGGAGAGGTAGGTGTTGAAAACTCCGCCGTAGAACTGTGTGACGGTTAGTATGAGGCGTCGCACGATCTCGGTGGCCAGCGCCATTTCCGACTTACGAAGGAGTAAAACGCAGGGATGAACATGAGTTGGACCTGCGAGGTGAGCGGAAGTCCAACGTTACCTGGCTCAGTGAGAGACACTCACTCGGCGGTTCTTCAAATGTTTCCACAAAGCTTGGAATTCCTTCTTCCAGCTCTGGTCGGCCGAGCTAGGAATGCCCGTACCATCCTTGCGTCGGACGTCACGGGTGGGAGTCAAGCTGAGCGCCACGGGTAGGCCCAGGACCTCTGGTATTGTCAGATGACGATACTGTCAAGCGTCTTCTCGGCGACTCACCGAAGCACATAAAGGGAATGTATGTCAAGACCGAGACTGCGCCTGCAGTGGTTGTCCCTGCACCATTCAGCCTCACAGCTTACACAGAGCACTGGCTGCATCAGGCGGGCGAGTTGTGCTCACCGATGTTGGTGCACAACGAAACGATTCCGCCGACGACCTCACCCGAGTTCCGCATCGATACCCAGATTCCCAGGAACTTGCCGCGTTCGTGGGGCTTCGGGTACGACAACATCGCAGTACTCTCCGCGACGTAGCTGCAAACAATGAGTGATCATTCTGTGACTGGGACGGAATCAGACGGGGCGTAGAAGCTCACAGGAAGCCTCCACAGATACCGCCGACCACGGCATCAACGATGAGATACCACTGAATTCCTTCAATCCTAGTCAGCCACAGTTCGGCTCGGCGAACACCTCCCGCTGAGCATCCGGAGACTCACCGTATTTGGAGTTGACGTAGTACGACGAGCCGTCCAAGAAGAATGCACTGGCAGCAATAACGCACGCCCACTTGATGCCGAGCTTGTTGACCAGAGGACCTCCGAAAAGAGTCATGAAACAGGACATTCCGTAACTGATTGCGTTGGCAGTGTTGGCCGTGTATGGAGTTTCGAGACCTGATTTCTTCAGTTTGGCGAATTGAATACCGGGGAGACCTTGATCCCACCACTCACCACCTCCACCAAGACCACCGATGGCGTCACTCATGGCAGGACCGCAGAAGGAAAGTCTGTGTTCAAACAGTCAGCGATGTTTGGTGAGGTTGCGGAATCGATTCACGCTCCGAAGAGAACCATCTGGAACAAGCTCGAGCGCCAGAACTTCTTCTTTGCGGGCAATGCAAGGTACTCGTGATCAACGTCTAGCTCATTGTCCTCGAGATCGACGACGTCAACGGCCGCACCCGGGGCGTCTTTGACATCTGGTTCGATGGAGGCCGCCATGGCTTGGATTCGATATGGTTGGTTTGGGATTGGGTGGCTATGGGATGACATGGCATCGGCCTAAGAATGGCATGGTTATATACGGGAGCAATCATCGTACAGTAGCCGACGCGTTGTCGGTGAGAGAGAGATAAGTGGATTCTGGGGTTGCCGAGTCGGTTGCCGACGCCTCTGTTTGGCGGAGAAATACATGAATACATAGCGCCGGGAAGCTCGTGCCATGATTGGCCACTGGAAGCTGGGCTGGGTTTGGGATCCTAAAATACACTGCGCCACGCCGACAGGGCGTGTGGCGCGATACTGTACGAGTGGCGCGATACTGTACGAGTACTGTACTCGTACATGTACGAGTGCGATCGGCGAATCGTGGCAGTGTGCTGATTGTCGGCCGCCGTTGGGTGGACCACGAGCAGAGAGATTGCTGGGCTGCCATGAAGCTACCCCATAATTGTCGGCAATTTCGTGCGGCCCACTCATACCTCGATCCGGTGATGGATTCACTGCCATCAGAGCGTGGTGCAACGCCCCCTTGTCGTACTGGTCGCTCACAGTCTCCAGTATGTTTCGACAATGTTGGTCCAATTTCAATCCTTGGGCACTGGCATTCTCCGCTTCATGGACATATGAAATAGACGAGACTGCTGCACCATATGGTATCTCCAAAGTCAATGGACGCGGGGGTGGGGCGGGGTCTGACTGCCTCAAGTCACATCTTCTCATAATGGCCCTTTCGAATCGGGGATAGGCATCCCATTTGCTGTTAGGGACCGATTCGCCGACCGGCACCCGGCCGGAGAGGACTCCCGAATACAATATCTCCATAATCCGGTGCATATAGTACTCTCCACTGGGTGGCCGGAAACCGCGGGTCTTCGTGTATCTAGATGATGGCGCCTAGTCAACAGCACGTAATAACCACGGTCCCTCATGCGGCGGGAGCCTGAGCCCCAGTGATAAGCCGCACGTAACCCCCTTCTGGGAGCTGCCGCTCAAGACGGGGCGGAGACAGGATGTATGCTTCGGGGAAGTCTTGATCCCAGGTGCCATTCAAGGCAAGTTGGGTAAGCGCTCTAGCGCAAGCGTGACTCGCTAACAAGTAAGTATACAGTATGTATTTTAGGGGTGCAGCGACAATCAACAAGTCTTACTACTCATTCCATGACCCTGTTAGGTTGTCAGCTCTTTCGACATGACCGAGTAACACTGAAAAATGCGGCCATACATTGGCATCAGCCGAGAGGAAGAGACCCTTTCGATCCGGCACTGGCCCGAAAAGCGGCAGGCGGTCGATCGTGTGACCTTTGACTCCTGTCCAAGTCCGGGTGAGGCCTTCCCCGAGGCCCTGTTCTCCCCAGCCGATCATTGTACTTGCCATGAAACTTTCGAGGTCTACAATGACTAGTCGGCATTCTGAACCATTTCCCCGCAGATGAGCCGTCCAGGCCCGGAGAGCCGCTTTGGTCGGTAGCGGAGAATGGACATCCTTTGTACCCATAAGTATCCAAACCGATGTCGACCGAGCTTCAGCCTGTAGACATGACTCTTGACCGTGCCCATCTTCTTGATTCACCAGTCGATCGGGACTGCTACATACAAAGTGCTGCTCTGGCTGGCTGCCACCCTACAATCGGGTGCCACGTGGCGCCTCGCCGAAGCACCTGACTCGATTGAGCCCGATATACTTGTCAAGTGCATAGGTCACTCGTTGTGCCCCAACACATCTCCTGTCAGAAACAACCCACAACAACGTCATGTCGCTCCATCTGGACTATGCCGAAATATCCCGGCAGGCCCGTGAGTGTGCTGATGATCTCGGACATGCAACAGCGAGCACAAAGACTTATGCTGCAGGCCGAATCGTCGACGCCAATCGCGCCAAGAGTGTTATCGAAAAGGTGAGCGACTTCCTCCCATCCTCTCATTGGGTTTCCCACCCCATTGACGCGCTTTCCCCTCCAGGCGACCGGTCCATCTCCAGACGGCGCTCGTAAACGCGTCAAGTATTCCAGGAGTACCAATGGTTGCCTCGGATGCCGCAAGCAAAAAGTTAAATGCGACGAGACGACCCCTGTTTGCCTTCGCTGCGTCGCGGCACAACGAACATGCGAGTACCCAGAGTCGAGGCCAGACGGTCGGAGGAGGAAGAAGGACAGCGCGGGGCCGAGTGTGGTCAGCGGGAACGGTCGATCGCCCTCGCAGCCGGGCGGAGGGCAAAGTGGGGATGCGACCGATAGGAACGCGGGCGCCGGGAGTAGCGGGTGTACGGGGGAGGACGAGTCTCCTGGTGAGCTGGTATCGCCGGAGGATCAGCTCGGATCGGCGAGCGGAGCAGTGGAGGATTGGGCATCGGGACTGGATGGCACCGGAGCAGTGAGTTTTGAAGGCTTATGGCAGGGCGACGATCCCCTGACGCCTGATAAGGTCGATAGCCAGTTCGACTTTCTGCAGGACATATTCAACGATATGCCTGATATCCCGGCGATCCAGACTTCCCCATCCTCCGCACCTGCCCCGACCACGTTCGCCTCGGCATCGTCGCAGTCCTCCTCGAAACTGCCGCAGGTGACTGACATGACAAAATCTTTCCTTCTCAACCGGCGGGCAGGGAAAAACGGGCAAGGTCATGGTCCACAGATGTTGAACCCTGCTCCGACACTTGCTCCACCTCTCGTGCCGATCAATCCTCGCCTGATGGCAATTGAGGCTCTGATACAGTATGTGACCACCGGAGGATCTCGGGCTGACAGCCTTAGAGCATTTGCGCACGACGAGACGCTCTTCGAGTTCGGTCCCTCCAACCGACATCAAGTCCTCGGCGGTGGTCTTCTCGGAAACATCGATCTCTTATCCAACGCCTTCCCCTCTCCCACCGCTCGCACATTGTTCCACCACTACTGCAACGTCACCAGCCGCTTCCTCATCACCATGGGTAACATCGGTCCCAACCCGCTTCTTGCGCTCTGCACCCCGCTCAATCTTCTCGACACATCCTCGGCCGCCTGTGCCGCTATACGGATGAGCATGCTCTCCATCAGCGTGACTCACTTTGTGCATGAGACGGAGGAGGCGGTGGGAGTTCCAGGGATGGGACCGGCGTGGTCGAGTCAGAAGTCCACGCTCAAGGCAATGAGTGACAAGTTCAAGAAGGCGGCCGTTGCGAGCATCCTTCTTGCGGCAGGCAGCAACCCGGGCAGGGCACAGGGTGCGTGCGAGTTTCTTGAGAAGTTCACCCTACACGACTCTGTGACTTGCCCATGCCCTTCCAAGAGCCCGTACAGGTCTGGCGTCCCCCCCCCCCCCCTGGATGTCACTGACGTCTCTCAGTCGACAGTGTTCTCGCCGCGTGCCTCCTCATATGCATACGAGATGTGAGTGTGATACCCGGGACAGCGCTCACCTTCAGGTGATCAGCGCAGATCCCAGCTGGCGGGACAACCTCGAGTTCGCTCTCAACCTCATCAACAAGAAGGGCGGTCCCCAGGTCATGCTCAAACCTCCAGATTACTCGTTCACGCGGCGATACCTCCTTGAAAACCTCGCGACCCATGACGTATTCAGCAAGTCCATCCGCTCAAGCAATAGATGGCAGAGCTGACATGTCAGGCTCCTTCATCACTGGCAAGGAACCTGCCCTTCTGGGGTCGTACGACACGTGGTGGTTCGACAGTGTGGAGACGTCCCAAACCCGATGGGAGTGGGAATCGGTGGAAAGGTCGTGCGTACCATCTCGAGCAAACATATGGCGCAACTTGACGAACGTGCAGGTTCGGTGTCTCTCGCGCTATGGTCGACCTGGTCGCAAGAGTGAGCACTAGATCTTCTGGCCGTCTGCTTCTTGCTGGAACATTCAGGTCGCCGTGCTCGACACACACAAGCGCCGCCTTGGGATCTCGCTCAAGAGCGAATCCGCCGAGATGACAGAGATCACCCAGCATTTCCAGCGAGAGAGTCAGTGTTTGTTGCTCGAGCTGGACATCTGGGGAAACAGTCTCAACGCGTTGCCTCAGCACGCCCGAGTGACTGTGAGTAATCGCTCGATGCGGATACCGAAACGTTGAGGACATTGATGCTGATGCTGGCCTTGACAGTGCGGTGACTACATCTACAAGTACATGGCCACGGTATTCATCCTCGCCGACGTGGGTGACTCTGTCAGCACTAAATCGAGGATGCTGACTGGGTGTAGGTGCTTGAGCAACCTCCTTCCACGCCCCGCGTCTCACAGGCGGTCAACTACGTCCTTGAGCTATGCAGCGAGGCTTCGGCGATGCGGATGTCGGTCATGCTCATCTGGCCACTGCTCATCGCAGGCGTGTTTGCGCTCCCGAACATCAGGCCGAAGGTATCGTCGCTGTTCGACGCTTTCAAGTCGGATTACTGCGAGGACCTTGCGACGGCGGTGAGTGCCTCGAGTGTGTTGAGAGTGCGCACCTGGGATCCCAGGCTGATCATTTCAGCGGGTCCTGTTGGAGGAGCAATGGAGATGTATCGACGCAGGGAAGGGCAAGCAGCCCTGGCAGAGCGTCATGACAAAGCTCGGACGGTCTGCTTTACTCATCTAGGACATGAAACTGTTTGTTTGACTTGCATGCAATTACAAGGTTGCGGCTTTGCTCTCAGGATTTCTCACGAGTATCATCTCTCCCAGTCCCCTGCCGACTCGACGCCCCGTTGCCTTGACGTGCCGTGCTTTTCCACTCTCGATCGCGGCTGAAATCAGTGCGATAGGCTCTGATCTACTCCTCTTCCACACCCTTGCCTTCCGCCGGAGCACCTACAGCCAATGTCGAGTCATCGCGGTAATGGGGCACCTGCTGCACCAGGACCATAGTGAATGGGATACAGATCACGGCGAGAGCAAAGTTTATAGCGCTAAATCGTTGGTTAGTTTGGAACCTGGGGAGGAGGAATGGAAGCACTCACAGAGGAATGAAGCGAGCCTCGACGTTCGAGTTTATACCATAAGACACGGCCTGTCCGACGGCTTCGACGCAGCGGAAAACACCGCCGTTACGGGCATTACCTTGAACGTCGACCACGAAGCACGAGATGAGCCAGTAGATGTACTGGAAGGGTTTCAGGACTCTCACACAGACACAGTGAAGGACGACCGAACCCACTGTCTGGCAGAGGTAGCCGCAGATCTGCATGATGTAGAAGGGGATGTAGGCATTGGCCCAGCCGGAAGAGTTCCAGTCGTATTTTGGCGACGAGGACATGTGCAGGAACTTGGCCTGGTTGGCACAAAGCCAGCCAAACGAGGCAAGGGAGGGGATCATGAAGGCGGCGAATCCGACTTGAGCTCGGCGGCGCTGAGTCATACGCTTCGAGTCGAGAAGCAGGCGGCCGTAGAATCCGGTGAAACTGCGTCATTCAGTGACCACGATTCCGGACACGAGCAGAGCGGATCTATAGCAACTCACACAATGATACCCGAAGGAACGATGAAAGACGAAAGAGCGCGAGCACGAACGGTAAAGTAGTTGGTGAGGTACGTGGAGAGAACACCTCCGTAAAAGTACGAGTAAAAGCCGATGGGCATGAGGAGGAGCATTCTCGGGTGGATGATGGCTCGCCAGAGGGCGAGCAACTCTGTACGCCATGGCTGCTTTGCGGCAAGGATGATTGGCACTCCATCGGCCCGGCGGACTTTATGCGGCGGGGAGATGAGCAGTGAAACCGGGAACCCGACAGCTTCGATCGCAACGAAGATGAGGTACGTGGAGGTAGCGATGGCCCCGGCGCCGGCGTTGGTAACGCTGAGAAAGGTCAGGAGACCACAACAGTCAGATGTGTAACCCACTTTCTGGCCAAAGAGATGGAACCCCCGACAAGCTGACCCAGGTTACGAGAGCATACCCAGATAGCAAGATACCTGTCCAACTCAGCAGGCGTCACATGAAGCGAACAAGACCTTCTACTTACCTCCCACGACGTCCCTCCTCGGGGTACGACAGGATGATAGCGGCCTCGGCCACATACCAGAATCCGAAGCCTGCGCCATAGAGGAAACGGCCCAGGATGAGGTACCACTGAATGCCGTACTTGGAGTTCACGTAATACGCGGAACCGTTGATGGCAAAAGTAGAAGCACCAGCAATGAGCATGCCTTTGATGCCCATGCGCGAAGCGAGAGGACCGCCGAAGAGTGAAATGACAGCGACGGCACAGTACGAAGCAGCCGTCGCGGCATCTTCATTCTCAGTGGCGGGACCTAACACAAATATGGCTGGTTGCACTCACTGACAGTGTATGGAGTCGCTTGGCCACCACCACCTAGACCCGAGATAGCGTCGGCCATGGCGGGGCCACAGAAAGCGAGGGCAGAAACGACGCAAATCTGGAAGAAGGAGCTTCGGTAAAGTGCGGCCCACTTGTTCTGGGGGGCTGGTGGGATAGGCACGACGTTGATCTCGAGGGTGGCGTCATGGGTGGGTAGGTGTTCCACCCCACTTGGGGTCTTGTCGTCTTGGCGTGACATGCTTTGGGGCTGGGTTCGGGACGAGTTGGACGACTGGTCTGGGCAACCTACATCGACTACACACTGACTCTCGAGTACTTATACACTTTCCGTGGGCACTAGGATCATTTGAAATGTCGGCCCGGGCCCGACGACTGGCCCCATTAGACAGGTCGGACAGTCGTACGTACGCTCGAGATCCACTTCAGGTCGCGAACTCTACGGGGGAGATGCTTCCTGGCGACGCGAGACGGCACCGGGAGGACATTCCCAAGCGACGGCATGGCAATCAGCCTCTCGACCGGGTCTACGGCAATGCCCCGGGGCTGTGGGGGGTTGGGAACGGGGGTCGCCCGCCAAACTACGGGGCTGGACATGTGATACAGTGATACCCGGCGGAGAGACAAGTGGTCGGAGGCAAGCGGGGGAGAACCCGGACATTAGTTACCGAAGGGCCCCAGTTTTTGAACGCCGATGTGGATTCTGGGATAGCTGGACGTGCGCGCCCGAGAGAGCGACACTTCATAGCAATTCGACTCAGGGCGTGAGTCAGAGATCGCGATCGAGTACCCAGAGTGCCTGGAACGCGGCGACGTTCAGACCAGGGGCAATGTTCATGATTCATGTGTACACCTCAGGGCGGCGGAACAAGGAGGGCCGTGGGCGCATGCATGTACATGCAGCTACGAAGACCATAGCTGCGCTGGCCCTTGCAGGTTCAGCGGAAAATTAGATGGAGATATGTGCTCTATAAGATAACCTTCTTCCTTGACATCTAGGAAGGTGCGAGATTGCAGGGAAACCCTAGTGCTTGTATGTACTTTAGAAAGACAAGAACCATAAGTACTAGGCTTTCGCCGACGGCGGAACAACCTTGCCCGTGATCAAGCGGACATAGCCTCCGTCGGGCAGCTTCCTTTCCAGGCGCTGCGGAGTGAGCATGTAAGCCTCGGGAAATTCTTGGTCCCAAGAGCCCGTTTCGAGCAAGTGAGCTAGCGCGCGAGCACAGGTGTGGGTGGCTATGTCATTAGCATCTGTGGTTGATTCACCACAAAGACTTGAGGATCACCCACTGCTCATGCCATGACCCTGAAGGATGTCAGCCGGTACGCTCAATCGGGCATGATGCAGAACTTACGTTGTATCCTGCAGAGAGGAACAAACCTGGTCGACCGGGGACCGGTCCGATGAGCGGCAGGCGGTCAATCGTGTAACCCATGACGCCCGTCCACGTCCGAGTGAGGCCCTCGCCGATGGCTTGCTCGCCCCAGCCAACCATGGTGCTCTCCATGAACTGTTCGAGGTCTGAGGCGGACCGCTGTCAGTGAATCGTCACCAGTACTCCCACCCTGGGTGAGGGGAATGTCTCACAATCTGTGCAGACCTTGCCAACGAGAGCTGTGTCGTCTGAATTGCACACAAAGTCTTCGGGAGAACCGATGCCCTGGCCGATGTAATCGTTCGGAGTGACGCCCACTACGATACCTCCGGCACTGGTCGCGCAGTATCCTCTGGGGAACCCGTAGCTGGTCTCGAGCGACTTGACCCCGGCAAATGTTGTGGGAGGTGTGACCAGACCCATTTGTGTTCGAATGGGATAGATGAACGTGTTGAGTGGATGTCCTTTGGGGAAAAGGTGCGGCGTGTGCGCGTTGGTGCAGAGGATCACTGTGGGTGCGGTCACGTTACCGCGGCTGGTTTTGAGCTCGACGCCATCTCCGCCGGACGGTTCGGACAGGCTCAAAACGGGAGTACTGGTAAAGAGGGAGACAGCGTTGTGATCCGAGGCCAGGGCGAGCTTGAGAAGCTCGGTCGTAAGCTTGTGTGGGTGGACGGAACCGGCGTTCCTCGTCGAACATCCAACGGCGCTCTTGACCCGACTGACCTGTACCAGCTCAGCGCATGCAGAGGACGTCCAAAACCCACCTTGACCGCCTCGTCTCGGTCCTTGTAAAACTTGTTATCCGAGTAGTCGTCCTTGATTCCATTGTCCCGCATCGCCTCTCGCCATTGATCGTAGGCGTCGGTGGCAGACTTGAGCTCCTCCTCAGAGCCGTAGACTGTCATGGCTTTTCCTTCCCACAGGTCTACCTTTGACTCCAGGCCGTGCTTCTTGATGACCGCCCTGTTCCTCACATAGTTGTCCCACTCCTGGCAGAGGATATCCACCGCCTGGCCCTTGGACAGGCCGGCACCTCCTTCGGACAAAGGTCTGATCAACCGGGGGTATGATAGGAACGTGGCCGGTGCAAAGTGCCCTGGCATGTCAGTGGTCGCAAGAATGCTGTCGACGTAGTCGACGTACCTCCGTTGCGCCCAGCTGCGAACAGGAATCAGTCACCGAATCTGAGCTGCAAAGTGAATGAATCTGACTCACTCGCAGAGCTCGCGACTTCCCCGCCTTCGAGGACAACAATGCGCTTGCCTCTGAACGCGCTGGACTTTGCATCTTCCGGGTGCGCCAGGTGGTATGCGAGAAGAGCTCCCGCGATCCCCGCTGAGAGAAGGGTCAGCCCGAATCTCATATCCCCAACATGCCTTCGAAACTCACCGCCAACAATCACGATATCAGCTCTCTCCGGCATTGGGTCCTCCCTGCCATGGTTGTGGAGGCTGGACGGTCCCCTGTTCTGCAGCAACTGTGAGCAACCCGCCCGCGGAAATGAGGTAGAAGGAGCTCCCGGGCCGTCTCCTTGCTCTTACCGTAGCGATCCAGTGCGAAACGGTAGACGGTGGATGAGTCTTGAGAAAGCCAGACATCTTGTTGAAGCACGTTTGGGATGAAGGCTCGTCAACAGCGTGTAGTCGTGATATCTGCGACTCAGCGGGACTAGAGACGTCTTGTGTTCATTTCAAGCAGTACCGACAGCCGTTGACGTGTGCTGCATCCGGCGGAATGCGAAGCGGCGATCCCGATCTCTTCTACACCCGACGCCAAAGCGCTCTGGGACTTGATTGGTTGCCCATACGTCGGCCGACTACATCTCTATCGGGCATTCAGGATTCAGGTCCCTGAGCCCGGTTCGGTGGCGTTCAGGGGGTTCCTCTGGGGCACGTGAGTTTGTGGGGATGTTGTCGGCTTCACGGTCTGGGTACAGGATACAAGGGAGGATCTTATACATCCATGCCAGTCTACAGCTCCTTGTACATGAATGCCGCATCCCGCTTCTCCTTGCCATCCGGCGTGAGAGCGTATTTTGGTACGTATCCAGAGAGTGTCCAGCCCAGTTTGGAGTAGAAGTGTTCGGCGTACCCAGCCTCTGTATCCAGCAGCTGCAGTCCGACGTGTCGCAGATGACGAAGTTGACATGCGGTATTGAGTTACGATGTGGGTGAGCAAGTTCAGGTGGATGTGAGGGG